>CM076578.1:176220441-176653516 GCA_034641835.2 Pinus albicaulis
TTTCGGGTATTTAACACCCTAGAGGTTGGTTGGGATTCAACCTCCACAGAGCAGGGGCGTACTACTTAACAGAGACTCCCACGATCATGCACATTCATAAAAACGAAATCGAGTAGAATGGGAGGTTTACCCGTTGGTCCTACGTTTGAAGTAGATCCACGTGGAGTTCCAAGCTCTATGACGTCTCTTCTCTTCACACGAAATACGAAGAAACATTACGAAAAGGGGTGATTCTTATGAGTATATTTCTACTCTATATGTTAGTGAGATTCATATAAACATTAAATAAATCATCTGTAGAATGCGTGTATAAAAAATATTCTTTCATACATTAAAGCATACAACAACACATTTTACTTCGAGATCGACATGATATACATGTTATAAAAATGAGTCGTACAAGTAAAGTGGAGAGATCACCTGAATCCTTCCACGATCTTCGAGCAGACCGTCGTCCGGATTCGTCCCGCCCTTGCCTCGCTAAGTCTCCTTCCAAACTGGTGCATACGAGATGACATATAGGGAGATGAGCATCTCAAGGAAACAAGGGTTTCCTGTAATGAACTGGGAAAGTGCAGGAGGCACGGGGAATCAGACTTGGATAGGGAATACCAACAGAGTATAATATCAATAATCCTCTCTCTCCTTTAGGCCATACACATGAGGGGTTTTTATACTCCCTCCAAGTAGTTTCAACAGTTGGAAACGATTATTATGAAGAGAAATTAGTTGAACTACACATAGTAACCATCAACCCGGTGCGAAATTAAAATTTTATATATTTTTTAACCATAAAAATGGCATACACGAAAAAGTCTAGTTGTATGTGCTCGCGTATACACGCGGAAAAACACGGGCATGATCGCGTGTGAAGGATTTTCTTTGTTTTAAGTGAATTGTCAAGTACGTAGGAATAGGTGCCCATAAAGCCATGAAGCAATCATGAATCATATCGAGGTGAGAAATGATGCTATAACGGATGCCCCCTAATATATGAGGTCGAGGAAGGGGTACATGATGGCCGGAAATGTGATATACACATAGAAAAGAACCCGCGAGACAGAGGACTTCACCGGACTTGACTGCCAAAAACCAATGAAAGAAACCGAGAGTCAACACATCTTTGAGCGGGCATACCCATGCTCAGTCAATAATACATCATATAGATAGAAAGTACTGAATAGATCCAACATGTATACAAGTATAGCTGAACTGAAAGTACATAGTGAATCATCTGAGCAGAGCCCGGAAATACAAGTCTGTATCAATGTCCAAGTATCACATATAGAAAGCTGATCAAAGATAGTGCAACTGAATGTCTGATCAAGTAACTGAATCTCCAAGTACCGGACCATAAGATGCGGATCAAACGGTACAATCACTGCTTCGGGGATCAACATATAAGATGCTGCTTTGTCTTTGAGGCGCAACATATAAGGGTGGACGGCAACAACGGCGAGAAGCGAGAGGACTATCAACGGTGAGGCAGAAATCTTGATGCAGCTTTGGGGTCTTCAGGTCACAACAGCACAATTCTACACCTTTGGGAATAAATGAGCTGAAGTTGACCATGTGAGAAATCGTTGGATTACAGGTCAATAATGTAAACCGTTAACCAATGTGAGACAACCCACCAATAATTAAAATGAGTGTCAAGGTGCCCCAGTACAATCTAACAAGTGTGAATGAATGAGTTGAAGTCGAACACTTGGAAGAATCTATCAATCAGGAGGCAATGATGAATCCCCCCTGTTGATAGCGAAGATACGCAGCGATGACGCAAACCAAAGAATGCGACAAAGACTCTAGATCTTGTTCCCAGGCAATGGGTAGATCGATGGGAAAAGATCTGTTTGGAAGGAAGGCATTAAGGCATCACATGATCCAATGTGATATAACCACCGGAGCGAGATTTGGAAGGAATCGGACCCGAAGGAGAGTGATGGAACAAGCCGTGCGTTTCACGTACACGAAGATGGCTAAGCACGGAAGAAACCCTCTGAACCAGCAATAATGAAAATCAGCCACGGGTAAGAAATCCAGAATGGGAGTCCACGTGGAAACTAGCATGTTGCCACGAATCCCAAGTGTGATAAGGTAAGCTGAATTCGAACACAAGGGAAACCACTCAGTCAAAGACCCATGATGATGATTAAATGCTGAGTGCAAGGTCACCTATCAATGATGTAAATAGGGCCAGGGTATGGCTCTGGGTTTACTCTCAGAGCAATATGTCGTAGTCGATAAGAGACAAACTCGCTAGCAAGAAGTTATTGGAGACCTTCTCAAACCAACACGAGAAAAGGACCAAATATCTTATGTGATAGAACAAGATACTAACAAGACCGAGAAGGCCAACTGAAAAATGAGTCAAGAGACACCGCAGAAATGTCGACTCAGGTTAACTTCCATTGAACAAAAGCACGACTCATGTTGACTATGACAGCAAATGATAACTTTGTATAAGTTTGTCATGCAGGAGGCATAAACAAACACTCCATATGATTGGAAGAGATAATAAGTAGGGAGCGACAAAGTGAAACATGGTAAAAGAAGGCCAAGACCTAGGTCAAACTAGAACCATCCCAAATGAAGGAAATATATATAAGTATATGTGCTTTGTTCAAGGAGCGACAAGGCGGCTGAGCTGCTTGCCATCAAAATAACGAAGATACATCCCGTTCCCGCTCTTTTTGTTATATTTGATTTTTTTGTCTTTTTCATAATAGGCCTGAAAAAGAATAAAAGAATGCTATGGTACAATGGACAGGACGAGTATCGAAAAAGCAGATGCACTAGTTCCTGAGATATGGAACAATCCTATGCTCAATGCAAGGTGGCGAAAACTGGTCAGTGATACTCAGAGGAACGTTCCATCCATGGGTACAAAGGTGTCAAGTCGTGATAGATAAGTGCATGCAATGGTTAACTTGTACAGAAAGTCAAGGTCAAAAGTTGGCTTAAACATCGAGTCCAAATGAAGCCGGCTAAAGGCCAGGATAAACAAGTAGCCAATATGCAATGCAGTAATACAACTTAACGACACAAGGGAGCCTCTAGGGTATAAGCCAGAAAAATGATAAGTGATGAAGGAGAAGAATGAAGCTTCAACACAGAAGACATGGCGGGACTAAAGAGGACTCCCGAGCCTACATAAAAAGCGGCATGGGCAACAAGTGATAGCGAGGAACTAACTAGGAAGCCCATGTAAAGGAAGGCTCTACCATCAAGTCATGATTTAAAAATCGGCGAGTGAAAAGGGTGTAATGCTCATGACCTGATGGGATCGACCCTAAGGCAAGTGATCAGTATGGAGGCTAGAATGCAAGATGCAACGTAAAGTGATTCCCTAACCTATATGCCAGTGAAGATCATATACCTGCCGTGACGAGTCTGAAAAAATGGGTCAAAAACGGGGAAAAGTCTCGAAATCGTCAAAATGTACCTGAAACATACCAAACTAGGCACTTCCAAGCAATCAAATTATACAGCGTAAGATAGATCGAAAAAATAAGCATAAGGAAATTTTTGCAAAAATTTTCAATTTTTTAGCCATAAATACACAAATTACCTCCCAATTGGTTCATTATTGCATAACTGATTTGGAAAAAGAGCTCTGGAGCTAAAAACTTGTTTCGTCAAATCAGCAACAACCGACTGTCGGAATCCAGCGAAACTTCAGGTAGGCTCCTTATTCATCCTGTTTAATCATTTTGTCCGTTTAAAAATTAAAATTAAGTGAATTTTTGCCTAGAAACCCTTCTTAAAAAATGCGTATCTGCGCATACGCTGGTTCAATGAAGTGGAGCCGCGTATACACGCGACTGTGCACAGAATAAGTCGCGTATGCGCAGGTCCATAACTCAAAAAGAAGTTTCTAATGCAAATTTTAATGAAATTTTTCAGGATGACTATTTCTTGGAGGGACCGTGAGCACAGCGCAATAGACCAAGAGGTCATGCAGGACCGCGCGGCACAAAATGTCCTCCGAAACTGTGGATTATTCAAATTTTTCAAAATGCCCAATATGAAAAGTAATGGGAGATTGCTTGAAATGCTGGTAAATTATTGGGAACCGGATCAGGATTGCTTCATCATTGATCAAATGCCACTACGCATAGAAGTGGAAGATATATACTTCATCACTGGACTCTCCCGGAGGGGAGACCCAGTGGATCTGCACGGAAAGCCCCTGGGAGGGTTAACCGTGGAGGATTATGTCCAAATCTATTGCATAGAAAATTCCAAGAAAGTTGGCACACAGATTGCAATCAGAGATATCAGGGACTTGCACATAAAGATCCTCCTATTCACCATCGGCAGAGTGGCAGGATCTGCCTCACTACATCAGGCGTCCAGGACGCACATGAGCATAGCTGTAGAGTGCTTAATTCATGTGTATGATTGGTGCACAGCCCTGCTACAGAACATGAAACAACAACTGACCTCCATTCGCCAAACAAAAACAAAACACTTTGGCTATGGAACCATTTTGACCACATTCTTCTTCGAGAGAGTTCCAGCTTTGAGACCCAAAGTCATCTCGACTATCAACAGCCCTCGGGACCCAAGAATTGCCCGTTGGGCAGACATGATGAAGAGACTGGGGGGCAGCGAGGTACCTCGAACTACCTGGGACGATGAGTTCTTCTTATGGTGGAGAGAACAGATCATCGCAGTAGATGACTATCCCTATGCCGGGATGGATTTCCGAGGAGATCCAGATCTAGTACTTCCACCCGGTGCAGCATGGGGAGCAGTCGGTAAGTTTTTTTCAAAAATTTTAACTTATATGATTTTTTGGATTTTTCAAATATGTATGAAAAATGAAAAACAAACATGTTTTTGGATTGGATTCATAATGACTGAAAAATGAAAAATGATCATGTTTCAGATGTTGGACCAGTGCGTCCTGAGGGCCTAGCACGTCACAAGCGCCGCAGAGGTGAAGCAGAGACAGCGGATTCTGACAGGACCCTCCAGGCCGTGCAGAGAAATTTGGAGGGACTAACCCGCCAAATCCCTCTGGCTGCTGGGAGGACTTGCCAGAAGCCGTCCAGAGACGGGTTGTAGGAGTACCCCGGGACTGGGTTAGACTGTTCCGCCGTGTGGCCACTGCATTGATGTTCTATAGGAACGCTGGGTAGGGTCCTCAGGATTAGACAGATTTTCATATTGGATGACTGTATATTTTTTGAGACTGAACATGATGGGGCATAAGCCCAAGTTTTGTACGGCATTGATGGATCCAAAATTTTGTAAAGTTTTTTGACATACTGATGATATATATACAGCGATATTTTGATGTGATATGATAAATGTATCAAATGTATGATGTTTTTGATGATTAGATTTTATTGTATTGAATGATTAATATGCCAATCTAAAGCGTGATTAGCTAATGAGTCAGCAAACCAATTGTCAGCTCGAGGAATATGAATGAATGTTAAAAATTGAAATGACCTTTGTAACATACGTACCCTCAAGAACAATCGTAATAAAACTGGATCTCGTACCCGATAAGTGTTGTTCAACTGCGACACCACCAGCTGGGAGTCCAAGAAAACTACCAACGAATCAACACCCCAAGATATTGCCTCCGAGAGTAGATGAATGACTGCAGTGTATTCTGCTACGTTATTGGAAGCAGGACCAATGCAGACCCCTCTTGATACCAACAGCTGACCGGAAGGATAATGAAGAACCCAAGCCGCAGAAGCTAAGTTCCGGGTGTGTCTACTAGCACCATCGGCGAAACCATAATGACTCATGACATCAACACAACCTGCCAAAGCAGATCAAAAACATCACCATCCCATCAAAAATCGAAAATCAAACAGATATGTACAAGACAAAAACTACTATATACAAAGCAAAATGCCGGGCCAAAGCCTAGGCATAATACTTCTTCAGATAGAGCCCATTTCGGGGCTCCGACAACTCGTTTCCTTCGAAGTCAACCAAGGTATACGCTCCTTTCTTAAGGACCTTTTTGACGATATGGGGGCCATACCACATCGACTTAAACTTTCCTGCCCCCAAGGCATCCTTTTCTTGGGCATAGACCAAAACAAGGTCGCCTTCGGAAAAGACCCTAGGCTTAACCGCCTTATCGTACTGGACTTTGACTCGGTTTTTATGCGCTTCGTTCAACGTGGCGGAATCTCGACGCTGCTCATCAAGATGTTCCAGATGAAGAAGCCGCTCTGCCAGACTAGAAGTGTCAGGAAGAAGCTCAACAGCCAGTTTAAGGGAAGGAATCTCGCATTCTATGGGAAATACGGATTCCACCCCGTGGACTAACTGAAACGGAGTAAAGCCAGTTGCAGTTTTCACTGACGTCCTGTATGCCCAGAGTGCAGGATATAGCATAATGTGCCAATTGGATCTATGTTTATCAATCGTCCGTTGAAGAATTGTCTTCAAGGACTTATTCACGGCTTCCACCTGGCCATTGGCCTGAGGATAATATGGAGATGAATGCTCCTGCCGGAAACCCAATTTAAGAGCCAACTTAGCCATCATACTGTTCTGAAAGTGACTGCCATGGTCAGTGACAATCTCTCTAGGTATACCGAAACGAGCGATGACTTGGTTGAAGAAGAAAAGAGCTGCAGTCTCACCATCGTTCCCAAAAGTAGGCATAGCTTCGACCCACTTCGCAAAGTAGTCTACTGCTACGATAATGTACTTGTGACCTTTTGCCGAAGGCGGGTTACAAGTAGTATAATCCATACCCCACTTTGTAAAGGGTCCGACAGTAACGACTGGAAAAAGCGGAGCTGGATGAGCGCGCATTTTTCGAGTATACACCTGATAAGGATGACACTTCTTGACCGATTCAATACAATCTTTGAAAATCGAGGGCCAGAAGTAGCCAGCACGCAAAATCTTTTGGGCTGTAGCAAGCCCTGATAAATGACCCCCACAAGCTCCACCGTGAGAATCATTGAGCACGGCCTCAGCTTCTTCGAAAGTTAAGCAGCGTCTTAGGATTGAATCAACCCCTCGACGGTACAAAGCATCACCAATAATCAGATAACTTTTAGCTAAGTGACGCAGCTTACAATGCTCATCTTTCGAAAAAGAAGAGGGAAACTTCGCAGTCTGGAGATACACGATGATATCGCCATACCAAGGATCTTGTGGAGAGATCAAAAACAAGTGTTCGTCCGGAAAGGACTCATCATAGATCATCTCCTCTCCACAAGGCAACTCGGAGATCAATTCCGCAAAAACTAATGACTTCTTGGATTTGGCAGACATGAACTCTAGATCAAATTCTTGTAAAATCACAATCCATCTGTTATATTTGCCCCCAATCACTCGCCTGCTGAGGACAAACTGAACTGGATTGGCAGCTGCCAAGACATAAGTTTTGCGAAGAATAATATAATGCCGGAGTCGCTGCACAGCATGAACTGCTGCTAAGGCTAATTTTTCTATCGGGGTTTATCGCAGTTCAGGTCCTACCAGTCCTCGACTAAGGTAGTAAATAACATGCTCAGCCAGAGCATCATCCTCCTGAACCAGAACCATACCAATGGTAGATTCTGCTGTAGCCAGATACAAAAGAAAATCTTTGCTATAATCGGGTGGACTCAGTAAAGGAGCAGAGGTCAATGCCTTTTTCAAGGCATCGAACGAGCGTTGAGCATAGTCGTCCCAAAGAAAAGGAACTCCTTTCTTCAACAGTCTCATATATCCCTTTGTAATCTCAGCATAGTTAACGATAAACCTTCGAAGAAAGTTAGACTTCCCTTGGAGACTTTGAAGTTGACGAATTGAAGACGGGGGAGGCAACCGAAGTATTGCCTCAACCTTGAAGGGATCTACCCTTATCCCTTCACTAGACACGATAAATCCCAACAGCCGACCGGATTTCACCGCGAAAACGCACTTGTTCGGATTCAAACAAATTTTATAAAAACGACATCTTTCAAATATTTGCCGGAGGTGACCTGGATGATCCATCCTCTTTCGAGAATGAGCAGCTAGATCATCTAAGTATGCCTCGATGATTTTCTTGATGTCGTGGAAGGCGTAAGACATGGCCCGCTGAAAAGTAGCTCCAGCATTTTTAAGACCAAAAGGCATTTTCTTATATGCAAACGTACCCCGGGGACAAATAAATGCGGTCTTATGTTGATCTTCTGGACGGATAGTAATTTGATTATAACCAGAGAAACCGTCCATGAAGGAGAAAATCTCGTTACCGGCACACTCGTCAATAATCTGATCAATGAAGGGTGTGGGGTAATTATCTTTAGGACACGCCTTATTCAGGTCTCTGAAATCGATGCATACTCGAATTGTTCCTTGCTTTTTATCAACGGGAACGGGGTTTGAAACCCATTCAGTCAGAGGAACTGGGAAAATGAATCCCGCCTTAAGCAGCTTTTCAACTTCAGCTTTGATAGCTGCTGCCTTCCTAGGATTAACCGGACGAAGTTTTTTCCTGACCGGCTTAGCGTTTTCATACGTCTTGATCTCATGCTGGACAATAGATGGGTCTATGCCAGGCATTTCCTCATAAGACCAAGCAAAAACATCCCTATACTCTTTGAAGAGTTCGGTATAGATTTGAACTTCTTCACGGGAACATTCAGCTCCAATGAAAACGTTCTCGATAATGTTGGGATTCCTGGAGATGTTCACCGGGATAGTCGGAGAGATCACAGCCATGTTCGCTTCAGCATAAACCTGTGCTGGTGCTAAGGGGCTCAAGACTGGGTGAACAGGTCCAGGAGACTGAGGACTTGGAAAACTAGCTTCGACTTCGCTCAAGTCGGGTAGGAAGTAAGACCGATGATGCAAGTCATCCCACGGTCTCTCTATACCTGTCATTGCTTCCAGGATGGCCTCTTCAGATGGAAGAGTGGTATCTAGACGATCCTGGGCAGAAGAAGAAGTAAGCGTCCAAGCCGGAGCCACATCACCATCCAACTCTTCCGGCGAAAGAGGAGCTGGATCAGACTCTGCAGTGTCAACAACAGACTGATATGCAATCCCAGCTGCAGAAATCGGGAATGCCATTCCACCCACTTGCCCTTCCTCCAAAGTGGCGGTTGGGGAAGGTAAGGTCCAAGGGTCCGAAAAATAATGAGTTCAAAAGAACTCTCTTCGAAGGGGAGCCTTGGAGGATGAAATAGCATTGATAGACACCTTAGGAGGAGGAAGATCAAAAGATCCCATCAGGGAAGAATACATTCCAACTCCCGGATTCTCGATAGGTGCCTTAGTATTGTCCAACTTAGGGACAGATGAGTCAGGAGGCGCATCCAGGTCTACAGGAGGACAGTCCAGTTGATCCACCGTAACTATCATCCCTTCGTGGGGGAAACATACTATCCGAAATAGTGAAGATGCAATGGCATCCATATCATATATCCAGTTCCTCCCCAACAGAAGGTTGTAGTCCAAGGCTGCATCTACTACCTCAACCTCTATGTTAGCGGTTTTGCCCCCAACACAGATGGGCAAAGCCGGGACAATACCATGGGGCCTATGAGAATGGCCATCGAATGCAGTAAGAATAGTGCTAGATGGAACAACTTTTGGAGATCCTAGTGTCTTCCAGCATGCGAGAGACATCACGCAAGTAGAAGCACCCTCATCAACGACCGTGCGAAAGATATTAGTCTTCCGGTACGATGATTTAATATGGAAGGCCATATGATGAGGAAGTCTCTTCTTAAAATTCTTCATATCCAAGGTAATCAGAAGAGAATTTTTCGGATCTATAGCTCCAATGGCAGTGAGCAAAGCACTGCGCTGAGCCGGACAAGACTGGAGTACCTCTAAAGCTGACATAGCACAAGGACTCTGCGCCAGATCTTCTACAATCGAGTAGTTTTGGGCAGCCCTCATGTTCGGATTAATCGTTGACCGCTTAGAGGATGCCTTCGGTATCCGAGGCATAGACTCGACAGTTGGCTTCGTGATATGAAGCGGCTCAGTAGCATCAAAAACTTCCTTAGCTTTCGAAGATTCCTCTCCGCCATAATCACGGGATCTTGTAGCGACATCCACGTGAGCACTCATCATAAAGATGTTCGATGGAATTTCCCCTTCCTGGGCACCTCCAGAGGAAGCCCCGGGATTTTGGTTCGCGCCAACAACTAATTGCTGCCCTTGGGGAAAAGGGTTTGTTAGCACAGCCTGGGAACTAGAAGAACCCTGCTGAGATAACAGGCGCTGAGCATCCTGAATTTTCGGGCAAAGGTGTGTTAGATGGTCTCCAGCACAAAGCTTGCATGGAAACTTCACTTTCTTTTTCTCCTTTTGCCCTTCACCAACACGCTCGTTGGTTTTATTTGCATTGCCCTTCCCATCCTTGCCCTTCTTCTTGTTATTACGTCCCTTCTTCTTCCCATTGGACTGTTGATTTCCTTTGGGTTCAGAAGATTGGACAACATTAATGGACAAAGACTGGGAAGGTGAAGAATCAGCAGGCACAGCCTGACCAGAAGAAGCAGATTGTAAAGACAACTGCTGCAATTGAGAAAGCAGGCTCGCTGCACTACTACTGACCGATCCGACAAGTCCGTCACCATGCGGACCGGGTTTGGGTTTCGAAAGATCCAATTTGGAGCGAGGAGCATTAGGCAAATACTTGTAAAGCATGCCGGACTGAGAATAGATCAATTCTAACTGCTGGGCCCTAAAGATGGCCTGCTCCTCGGAATATACCCCTGACATGGATACATCCTTTGAAATATCTGACTGAAGCGATTTCAAAAACCACTCGAGAAGGAACTCACCTGGAATATGGGCTTTGATAAGCCTCTTCCTTCTCCTCCATTCTTGAATATGATCAGAAATGTGAGTTGCCTCATCCTGCTTAAAATTAGCCAGGAGTTCGGTCCCAGCCTCATATCTGACGGGCAACTGGAAATGGTTAAGAAAAGTTACAGCCAGTTCTCCAAGTGTGGCGAAACTGCCCCCAGTGAGCTCTATATACCACTTAGCTGCATTCCCAGTTAAGGTGCGCTGAAATAATCTCAATCTAATCGAGTCGTCGATCAAAGAGTTGGAAGAGCACCATAAATGGAATGTGGTGACGTGGTCCACCGGATCTTCACCATTCTTACCTTCAAACTTAGGAATGTCTGAAGGAAGTTTGGTTGGAACCGGAGGCCACCCCGGACTATACCGAATCGGGTCATTAGTTAACTTCGCCAAGTCTGGCAAGTTTAACGTTGCCAGAAATGGTAATCGCGGCGGAGCCTGAGAATTCCATCCTTGATGGGATGAATTTCCCACATTATGAAAAGAATAGCCTGGATTTGATGAGGCACCAGGCTGCCAATAAGGACCCGTAGAAAACGGATAAGAACCTCCTCCCCATGCCGAGTTACCAAAACCCAGGCTAGTTCCCCCCGCTGAAGTATTGACAGAGGAAAGCCCCTGATAGGGGTTCCACGCATTAGACAGAGGAGAAAAAGACTGATAAGCACTCGATGCAGGGAAAGAAGCATTCCCTGGATGACTCGCGATGAACTGATTCCCTGCCCCAGACGTTGCAAACATAGGATTCCATCCCATAAAAGCGGTCGAACTTGGTCCCTGAGCCCAAGGGTTAAAACTCTGGGTCTGGGACGTGAAAGGAAACGACCCTAAAGAAGGATTGGGACTAGGAATATGCCCAGTCCCAAAGGGGAAACCCTGAAAAGAAGCTGATCCACTAGCCATGGTGGACATGGGCGTAGATCCAGCTGCACCGGCGGTAAAGGAAAAAGAGGGATTTCCAGCAATGGACATCCCTGAAACAAAGGGACCAGATTGAGAAGCATATGCTTGGGTGAACCCGGAGCCAAACATAGCAGTGCTAGAAGCACTCGAAGATAGAGCAAGAGTGCCCCCTGCCTCGACAGAAGCAGGGGTCTGAATGCCCGCAGCACTCACGGTAGAAGCCGCGTTCCCAGTCGTGGCCATCGAAAGATAAGAAAGATATGGAAGATCCGGCGGTCTCTCAGACTCCGGTCCGACGTATTGAATAACAAACGGATGATCAGGAGGAAGAGGAGATGGACCTGTAGCTGCAGGCTCAGGTATATCTTCTATCTGAAAATCTTCTTCCTGAGGAAACAACACTCGCGAGGTGAGCGGAACGCTCCTCTCGGAACCGACACCGGAATCAGCAACGAAACCTTCAGACCTTGGTGGAGGATCTCTCTCCACAGCGTCAGACTCCACAGGGTGGTAACCACCTGCTAAATCGCTCCTACGCCTTCTCGAAGAAGGCTCTGCACTCTCAGGAGATAACCCCCGAATTCTCCTCGAACGTCGAGGCGCTTGATCAGCCACTTTTATAGATTTATTAAATTAGACTCAAAAAAGTGAAAAGCTAGGCAAGCTAGGAGCAAAGAGCACTCACTAAAAATAAAAATCCCTGAGAAACAGCAAGCAAACAACCTCCAAGTATTTCCGCTCCGGGTGATGAGGACCGGACACCAAAATACAGGAAAGCGAAGTATAGAGCCTTCCGAAAGCAGTCTGGGATGATTAGGGCCCAGAACAACTAGCGAAGGTATCAGAAACAGTTACGCCGACCTCCTGACGACAGCCTTTTCCGGCTCAAGCACCCAAGCTTCGCAAGGTCACCCCCCAGAAGTACTGCTGAAAGTGATGCGACGTCTGCCTCAGGTACCACGGGTATTCCCCCCCGCAGTCACCTGTGTGGAACCTAGGAACAGCAACTATGGACACCAATCCGTATCGGAAGCTGGGCGGAACGGTCTTGAGGTTAGATTCAGCTAATCGGAGGGGGGGTATCCCTCTTCTTAACCTTCACTTCCCCTCGCGCTTGACTCTCGGATGAGAGCTTTCCCAGTCCACCTCACGGAGTTGGATTTCGCTCAATTAATAAACTTCTATGTTTGTTTGAGCGGCCTTGGAGAGTTAACTCTCCTCTCTCCTATTCCAAGGCCCTACAGCCTAGCTAGTTGGTGATTGACACTTAATAAAACTTGCTAGTTGATTTTAGATTAAATCGCTTATTTTAAGGGCTGTTGTATTAAGTCATAAGGATATGGAGTTGAAACCAATGATGTTCTGACGCAAAAGAAATTAATAAAAACCTGACTACATGCACATGCAGTTCTTTGTCTTTTGATGAAGAGCAATTTCTATGTAAGTTCTACGAGGCTAAAAAATATATTTTTCTTTTCGAATTACAAACTCACACGCACAAAAATTAAGAAGCTAACTAAATGATTCAATGCACCTAATGCAAATGACCACTAGCATGTAAATTCTAAGATGCAAAAAAGTCCCTTGAAACAAGGTGAAATTTCCCAAAAGGGCTCCTTCAGTTTTAACTCATCTTTTGATATCCAGAAAGCCAATTCTTGCAAACAAGAACTCTCAATATAAGACACCAAAATACTCCACAAGAAGAAGAAGAACTCAAAATACACCCTCTCCTCAAAATCAAGCTAAAAACTAGAAGCAAGAAATTTCACTAAAGTCCCAAAAGATGAAGCCAAACGAAAATGAAAAAGGCAACAACAAAAACGAAAAACAAGAAACAATGTTTTTTGAGTTTTTGATATGCAAAAACAAAAAGCAAAACAAATGTTTTTGGGCTTTTCAGTTTTATAAAACAAGAGTTTCAAGAAAACCAAGAACAACTATCCCAATCCAAGCCAAAACGAGACCGAATTTCAAGCATAAACTTCAGCTATGCCCCCGAACCTTATAAGGCTAATGATAGCAAGATCAATGAGAGCAACGGTAGACCAAAAACTCAATCAAACAGCCAAGAGAAATAGTGCAAATTCGTTGCAACACAAAACTCCAAAGAAACAAGAAAAGATCTTCGAAAATTGCAACAAAACCCTAGCCTATGAAACTCAAGAAAACCAATCGAAAACAAAGCAAAGAACGCAATGCGAAGCACAACACAAAGACAGGAGCGAGTTAGTGAGCAAAAGCTCTCTGTTCTGGTAAAGCAGAACAGCCAAGAACGCTCAGAAAGCGATCTTGGAACTCAATCCAGGAGTGCTAGCACCAACAAGAACACTTCGCCAAAAAGATCAGTTTTCGGACAAACGAAAGAGAACCAAGACTTAAAACCACTTCTGTCACACTCCAGTAAGTACAGAGACTCTGAAGACACAGGCCTCCACAGCTAGAAAAGACCCAAAACACCAGAATCTTGAAATTTCAAATTCGGCCTAGGTATACGCGACTTTGCAGTTATGCAACAGGCGTGTATACGCGTCTGTGTTGAGGGAAACCCGCGTATACGCGGTTCCTTCTACACAAACTCGCGGGTATACGCAACTGTGTGCAAGAAAAACCGCGTATACAAAGAAAGATAATGAAAAATAAAAAGTACAAGCCTGGGAAGATGCTAAAAACGGTAGGCTAACGAAAGCAAAGCCAGGTGTAAAAGACAGAAGAAACTGTTGGCAACCTACCAAACAGCTGAAACAACCCAACGGGAGAATCACAAAAATGTGATCCCCAGCGGAGTCGCCAGTTCTGTTTCGGGGATTTAACACCCTAGAGGTTGGTTGGGATTCAACCTCCACAGAGCAGCGGCGTACTACTTAACAGAGACTCACACGATCATGCACATTCATAAAAACGAAATCGAGTAGAATGGGAGGTTTACCCGTTGGTCCTACGTTTGAAGTAGATCCACGTGGAGTTCAAACTCCCTGCAACCGTCCTTCCTCTTTCACCTGAAATACAAGAAGAAACCAGCACAAAGGACAAGTTGTACAGTATATTTCTACTCTATATCTTAGTGAGATTCATATAAAACATTAAATAAATCATCATGAATGCGTGTATAACAAATATTCTTCATACATTAAAGCATACACCAACACATTTACTTCGGGAACAGCATGATACTTCTGTATTATAAAAATAGTACGTACAAAAGTAAGTGGAGAGATCACCTGATCCTTCCAAGGCCTTCGCAGACCGTCGTCCGGATCCGTCCGGCCCTTGCCTCGCTAAGACTCCTTCCAAATGAGTGCATACGAGATAACATATAAAGGGATGTGTATCTCAAGGAAACAAGGGTTTCCTGAAATGAACTGGGAAAGTCCAGGAGGCACGGGGAATCAGACTTGGATAGGGAACCAACAGAGTATAATAATAATAATTCTCTCTCCCCTTTAGGCCATACATATGAGGTCTTTTTATAGTCCCTCCAAGTAGTTTCAGCAGTTGGAAACAGTTGGCCACGGGCTGGGGTGGTTGAACTACCTGAGTAACCATCAACCCAGCGCGAAATTAGGGATTTTTATATATTTTTTAACCATAAAAATGGCATACGCGGAAAAGTCTAGCTGTACTCGCGTATACACGCGGAAAAACACAGGCATAGTCGCGTATATTTTGGCCATGAAATTTTGGCCATGATCTGGTTTTCTTGATTTGTAGGATGTAGATCTACATCTAATACTAATTAATAAGGATTCATCCAATCGAAGTTTTGATCTACCAGACAGTTGTGAGAATGCTGTGTTGCAAAAGAGGATTCAAGATTTTGTTGACCCTGTAATTGTGGGCAGAGTGTGGAAGAGTTCATTTGTGGCTCTTCCAGATCTATTGGACCTCGTAATTCTTGCAGAGTGTGGCAAACTTCATCTGTGGTGGCACCATGATGGGCGATTTGACACCCTCGAAATACAAATTCATAAACCCACGTTATCTTCGATATGAATAGTCTATTTCTCGATGCAGAAAAGTTTTATATTGTTGTCCAGGAACACATTCTTCAGGGATATGGGAAGTTCTTTGATTGGTCTCTGAAAGTCCAAAATGATTGACATGAAAGCACAAGAAGTAGCATGACAGATTGTGTAAATCTCCTTTAATCGTTGACGTTGTCTCCTAGATTCTATATTGAGGAAAGATGTGATGGAAAAAGGAACCGTTCAAGAATAAACTGCCTCACAAGCCATATAAATTCCAAACTGGGTCGTATCTTTATCTTTGGGTTGGAGACTACCAGAAAGCCACGTTTTAATTTTTACCAGATGCAAGAAAACTCTTCACTTCAAATATTTTTTACATTCGTCTTAAAGTTATGGAGTGTTCATGGCTCATTATGTTTTGTTACATTTTTTATTTTAATGAAGTCATGATTTAATAATTTTTAGATTAAAATGATATGGTATGTTTTGGCCATAATATATATATATATATATATATATATATATATATATATATATATATATATATACCAATGAAATAAGTACGGTATTTGCTCGTTTTTTTTGGATAAGGTACTGAATTCAAAAAACGAACTGATTACATAGTTATGCATATTTAACTTTATGTTCAAGATTTTTAGCTACTGAAACAACACAATTCTACAGCTGTTGTGCAATTATGTAGGTAAACGTCAATTCTGCAACTGAGAAACTTCATTGTTTCACTCAAATTTAAAATTAGCCTAAATTTCTCATCCGACATCGGATTTTGACGATTCAAGTGTTGTTGGAAAGATCTAGATGAGATGTAAATAATGAGAAAGCTATCATCAAAGTTTGAAACAATAAATAATGAAGAAATTGATGAAAATACATAATAGGTAACTTGAGGCACTAGTTTCGAAACAAGTATAAATTCATTTGGTTTTCCTTCTTGAAGTTCTTTTATTAGTACCAATTTTCAGTTTTTTTTGTAAATGTCCTAACCAGAGAGATTGATCACCTCTCTCTTTTGATAGCCTTACATTCCATTGCAGAAGAAGTACTAGTTTTATTTTGCAGGTTCTAGGAGGAAGGACAGACTACAAGCGAATAATGTCTGTCTTAGAGACCACATTTATTTTACAAGAAGATGATCATCAACAAAGAAATAAACATCAATGCATGAGCACATGCTAATGAAAATCATATCCAGCACTTGCAAGCATTTCAGATTCCAGTGTCTCCATTGCATTCGTGCTTCCTGATTCAATAAAACATTCACCTCATTTCCCTTTACATTTTCTATTGCATTCCTACTTAGTCATTCAATAAAATCCTCCTCTCATTTTCCTTCACTACTCATTTTTTTTCACAGTCATTATCTTTTCCTGCCCTGCTTTCACTATTCTGTAACCCAGCAATAAAACCATTCAGCTCCTCTACCAAGCTAATTCATTCCATTTCCATTTTCATTTTTTCAAATAACCTTGATCCACTGCAAAAATTTTCATCCATAGTCCTTCAAAAATTATTCTTTCATGCTTTCGTTAGATGATGGATGATTCCTTAACGCCTCCCTTCTAACAAGTCATGACCTATCGCCATCAGCACATTATCTAGGTCCAAGACTAGAGTCCTTATTAATACCTTGAGGTTTGTATGCATTAATGACAATTTCTCTCGCTGATAATCATGGGAATACATAAATTTCCCTTCATCTTCAAATATTGCAAGTGGCTCGACAACAGCTCATCTATTCGCACTTCACAAGATGTACTTAGGTACCTTGGCACTCATTGACATTAATGGTGAGTTTTCCTCTCGTTGGTTAACACCATTCATCGTAATATAATGACTTCTCTTCATATTCGACATCAACACATTTATTCACATGCCTAGAATTGTATCATCAGATTTTGTAACGATTGAAGACTACATCATTTCAGCAGTTTGCAATAGGAATCAATTTGTAATAAAGTTCCCAATCTTGTCATCAACACAAAGAGAACAAAGAAGCAGATCAAATTCCTTTGTTTATATTCTTCATGATCCAACAAACATCAACAACCACACTCTTTAGTATACCCAACTCATCCACATTTAAGGTAAGTGAAGTTATGTGGTTTTCTAATTTTTAGTCATGTAATTCCTTAGAATTCTAAAATTGTAACTTTGGAAAAATTCCTCACTCGCTTTTTCACATTGTCATATCTTTAGTTGGGGAGAAGGGACATCATTTCATATTCACATTTCATAACTATCACACATTTTCATTTCATTCCAACCCGCATATACTTCCCAACCAACTATTGTTGCAGTATGATTCCAAAAGATTATATGCTTTACAAATTATCAATTCATAGAAGAATTGTTATAGTATTTGATTCTGAATGTTTTCATGAACTTTGATGCAAAAAAATAAAATAAATCATTGTTACACTAGAAGCATTGCTCAAAATTTTGTTGTTAGACAAGAACCAACCATTAAAAAAAAAAATACAAAAAATGTTGCAATCAAATGTATTATACTTTGACAAAATAAAATATCATGAAACAAACTTTGGAACGAATCTATACAAGTCAAAACTCATAAAAGATCAACTCATGGAAAAATGAATCAATGCAATAGTTGCATGAGGACATGCAACAACTTCAGTTGGGGGGTATGTTGAGTCTCAAAATTGTCTTCCATATTCATACATATTTCCATTATTTCATAACCATTCAGCTCTCATTTCCTAACTATCTAGCCTAAAACCCTACATAAAGTAACCATTTTCATAAATATATGGGTTAGGATCCTTGTTTTCCAAAGTTATTTATTTCATGTATTTAAAGTGAATTTATGATTAAAAGCTAGAAAATTAACATAGTTTCATATTTCTATATATGTGTTATGAGTTTTCTGACATGTGTAGGCCTATTTTGGAGATTCTAGAAGGGTCTTAGTTGGCCTCCCAAGATCAAATTCGAATTTCAACTCAAGAGGTGCAGCATATTCCAGGGAGAAATATCATGGAGATCTTGATGTGTCATAGGATTTGTATATAGAATTTAGGGATAAGTTGAGACAAGTATGGATTCAGTAGATATTTAAGGGATCTACATTTATTGAGTAGATATCCCTAATTTTTGTATAAATAGGGGAAGCGTTCTGCTATCATGGTATGTGTAAAGTTGGAGTTATGCTCAAGCTTTGAATAAAGAATTAGATTTTGGCATGTTACTCATGAGTGTTATTTCACTTTGAGTTGGTTTCTTTTACATATGGAGCATCTCGACTTACCATCTCTCATACTTTTGGATCGACTATCTACAACGTGTGAAATTTATTTGCTTTCATAGATTAAGATTTATTTGTTTTCTTAGTATTAGTTTTAGAATGACTGTGTAATATTTTACTTTCCTAGAACATCTCAAGAAAGTAGATTCTTCTATTTTCCAATTGGATTATGTTTGAGGCATTAGAACTCACAGTTGTTTATTTTCTTTACATTTTTTTACACTTCTTTCCTAGATCAGATCCTCAGTTATATGTATAATTGGATGCTTGTAAATCATGCCAAGAAGATGACTCTGTCATACTTCCAAATTGGATGCTTGAGTATTTAACCTGTACGATAATTGTGTTTTCTTTACATGCCTTTACACTGTTTTCCTAAATTAGATCCTCAGTTAAATGTATAATTGGATGCTTGTAAATCATGCCAAGAAGGTGACTCTATCATACTTCCAAATTTGATGCTTGAGTATTTAACCTATACAGTAATTGAGTTTTGCTTTACATTTTATTTAAAAGCTTTCTTAGATTAAATATTTAAAACTAAAGTGTAATCAATTTCTTGTAAATCATGTCAAGAGGCTGAGTCTGTCATACTTCCATATTGAATGCTTCAGTAGTTGATCATATAGTAGTCGTGTTTCCTTTGAATTTTCTTTCATTTAGATTAGCATTGTCATTTCAATTATCAGTCATATGATTTATGCTTTCAATCCATAAAGTATAAATTAGGAATGGTGTGATTAGATTAGTAGTTTTTAGTTTTTGATAAACTGATCCCTATCATATATTGTGCACATATGTCTCACAAATCCCACGGATACCGGATTGATAATTTATCTTAGTATCCTAATGCAAATTATGTTACTCAACATTTTGGTGCCGTTGTGGGGGAGGCGTACATAGGGATCATCCTTATAATTTCTTTTTGTTTTCTTGTTTCCAATTTTGTTTTACTTCAAAAAAAAATTTAATTCCATTTCGTTTTTCAATTTCATTTTTACATCATGTAAATTTTCAAATTAAGTTTTTGTGAAATTTCATTTTTATTTTATTTTATTTTTAGGCATTTTCATTCATGTTTATCTCCATTTTCATTTATAAATAAAACAAAATATCCACAAAATCAGAAACCCCTATTCGCAAAAAAATAAAAAATGAAAAAACAACAAAAATCCAATTACAAGCACAAATCTTCATGATCATAGTTTACTCATGATTTTGTTGTGTAAATGGATGCATTGGAAATTCTCTTATACTTAAGTGAATGCTCCATTCATTTAGTAGAATATGAATCACAAATAAAAATAATTTTTTTATAATTTTTAGGGTAAATTTGATGTTTTGTGGTGCAGTAAGAACCACCAATTTACTGACGCTTTGTAGTAAAGATTTGCAATGAAACGAATGATTGAGAACAAGGAGCACAAGTGAAGATCACGAACAATAATTTAAGGTATCAGATCGATCATTTTCATTTTATTTTTGCAAAATTTAAAAAGGGAATCGACTGATAAAATATTGAGTATGCTAACAAAATAAAAATCTCGAGTATGCTCTCCTCTTGTGCTTCGTCTGGCCTGGAGGATTAGAAAAATAAATTTTTTTGTTAGTATATCATAGAATCTAAAAAATATATATTTAGCTAGAGAATGAAATTTTGCAGCTAACTTATGTTTTCGTCATTCGATTTGATTTTTCAATCAACTTTAAAAATTTCAAAAAATATAAAATTATAAAAAATATATATGTAAAAAAAATTTCAAAATCTATTTTATTTATTAATATATATTTTTTTATAAGGAAAAAAAATAATAATAATGATTTTAATAATTTTTTTTGTTTAATTAAAATATATATGTATGTTTTTAAATTTTTAAAAATGTAACATATAATTTTTTTAACAAAACCAAAACATTTTAAATAAAAATAAAAATAAAAATATCTAAAAAATAAAACAAAAACAAAGCATATATAAAACATTAAAAAAAAAAAAAATAGAAGAAACAAAAGCAAAACATAAATTTTTAAACCAAAATCAACACAACGATGTACGTATGGTATGGCCTTTGAACATAAACCAAAGGAGGCCCATGAATATGCGTGAGGCCACCCTTTGGCTTGGCTTTGCTCATATGTGCAGGCCCTTATGGCATGATCCTATGCAGGCCACACAACCCTTCAAAATGACAAACAAAACATGATTAAGAAATATGAGATTTCTCAATTGAATTGGCCTCTGCATAATTAAATCTCACCCAAATCTCTACAAATAAAACTTGACTGTGAAATCATTTTGGGATTTGTCTTTCAATTCACATCAATATTGGCCTTAAATTCATTCCATCAAGCTCTCATCTCCTATCCAGCTCCAAGTAGGACCGACCACACCATTCAATTTCAGCATTGCTTGGCCTTGCAACCAAATTCAACCGATTTGAGTTCCATTAAAAATCAATTAAATAGTGAAATTCATTGAAGGAAGGTGGAAGAGTTCAAATTAAAACAAAATTTCTCAGTGGCATGTTTCTTTAATTGTTAGAAAGGTGGGTTGCTGAGCAAAAATATACCAGACAAATCAGAAATTGATTTTACTAGAAGAGCATTTCCAGAAAACACAGTAGTCTTGACACATCGTTTTAAAATGCACATTCTGAACAAATGGAAGCGAATATGAAAAATATAAGACATGGATGTTTTCAGGAATGGGGTGAATTAAGTAACATAGAAATAGTTTGCCTAGATTCCTAACCATTTGGAAGATTTTCAGGGACCCTTTTAGCTCCATTTTGCAGATTGAGTGAAGAAGAAAAACAAGTTTTGAATTTAATTGCTAGTAATCAGTTGAGGGATTTCGGCCATGATCTATTTTTCCCGATCTGTAGGAGGTAAATATGCATATAAGACTAATAAATAAGGATTCATCTAATCGAATTATTGACCTACCAAAAAATTGTGATAATGTCGTGCTCCAAAAGGGGATTCTAGATTTTGTTGACCCTGTCATTCTAGACAGAGTGTGGCAAAGTTCATTTGCGGCTCTTCCAGATCTCTTTGGCCCCATAATTCCAGGCATAGTGTGGTGAATTTCATCTATGGTGGCACCATAATGGGAGATTTTACACCCTCGAAATACAGATTCATAAATCCATGTCATCTTCGATAGGAAAATTTTATTGTTCGATGCAGAAAAGTTTTATATTGTTTTCTAGGAGCACATTCTTCAGGGATATGGGAAGTTCTTTGATTGGTCTCTAAAAGTCCAAAATGATTGGCATGAAAGCACGAGAAGAAGAATGACAGATTGTGAAAATCTCCTTTAATCGGTGACATTGTCTCCCAGATTCGATCTTGAGAAAAGAGGCAATCAACAAAGGAACCATCGAAGAATGAACTGCATCACAAGCCATTGCAAATTCCAAACTAATTCGTATCTTTCTCTCTGGGTTGGAGACTGCCAGAAAGAAATTTTTTAATTTTTACCATGCACGAAAATGCTTCACTTCAAATATTTTTTACATTCATTTTAAAGTTATGGAGTTTTCATGGCTCATTATGTTTTGTTACATTTTTTGTTTTAAAGAAGTGATGATTTAATAATTTTTAGATTGAAATTATGTGGTATGTTTTTTCCATAAAATAAAATAAATAAAAAATTGCATCAATAAAATAAGTAGGGTATTTTCTCGTTTATTTTGTAGAAGCTATCAAATTTAAAAATCAGACTGATTACATAGTTGTGCATATTTAACTTTCTTTTCAAGATTTTTAGCCATAGAAACTGCACAATTCTGCAGCTGAGAAACTTCACTGCTTCACCAAAATTTCAAATTAGCCTAACTTTATCATCCGACATTGGATTTCGATGATTCAAGCGTTGTTGGAAATATATCAATGATATATACATAATGAGAAAGCTATCATCAAAGGTTTTATATGTAAATAATGAAGAAATTGCTAAAAATACATAATAGGTAACTTGAGGCACTAGTTTCAAAACAGGTATAAATTCTTTTGGTTTTCCTTCGTGAACTTATTTTATTAGTACCAATTATTAGTTTTTCGTGTAAATTTAATAACCAGAGAGATTGATCATCTCTCTCTTTTGATAGCCTTACATTCCATTGCAGAAGAAGTACTAGTTTTATTTTACAGATTCTAGGAGGAACGGCAGATGACTACAAGTGAATAGTGTCTCTCTTAGAGATCACATTTCTTTTACAATAGGTTGATCAGCAACAAAGAATGAAACATCAATGTATTAGCACATGCTAATGCAAATCAGATCCAACACTTGCAAGCCTTTCATATGCCAGTCTCTCCATTGCATCCATTCTTCCTCAATCAATAAAACATTCACCTCATTTCCCTTTACATTCACTATTTCATTCCTACTTAGTCATTCAATAAAATCGTTGTCTCATTCTCCTTCACTGCTCATTTTTTTCACAATCATTGTATTTTCCTGCCCTGCTTTCATTAACCTGTAACCTAGCAATAAAACCATTCAGCTCCTCTACAAAGATTATTCATTTCATTTCCATTTTCATTTTCTCAAATAAACCTTGATCCACTGCAAAAAATTTCATCAATAGTCCTTCAAAAATTATTATTTCATGCTCACGTTAGATGATGGAGGATTCCTTAAGGTCTCCCTTCTAACCAGTATTGACCTATTAAAATCAACACATTATTTAGGTCCAAGACTAGAGTCCTTATTAGCACCTTGAGGCTTGTATGCATTAATGACAAGTTCTCTCACTGGCAATCATCGGAATACATCAATGTCCCTTGATCGTCAAATCTTGCAAGTGGCTTGACATCAGCTCATCTATTCGCACTTCGCAAGATATACTTAGGTATCTTTTCACTCATAGACATTAATTTTGTGTTTTCCTCGAATTGGTTAACGACATTCATCAATGATCGGTAATCTAATGAATTCTCTTCAAGGTTGACATAAACACATTTATTCGTATGACTAGAATTGTACCATCAGATTTTGTAACGATTGAGGACTACATCATTTCAGCAGTTTGCAATAGGAATAAATTTGTAATAAAGATCCCAATCTTGTCATCAACAAAAAGAGAACAAATAAGCTGATCAAATTCTTGTTTTTACATACTTCATGATCCAACAAACATCAACAACCACACTCTTCAGTATACACAACTCATCCACATTTAAGGTAAGTGAAGGTATGTGGTTTTCTAATTTTTAGTCATGTAATTCCTTAGAGTGCTAAAATTGTAACTTTGGAAAACATCCTCACTACCTTTTTCACATCGTCATATCTTAGTTGGGGGTAAGGGACATAATTTCATATTCACATGTTATAACTATCACACGTTTTCATTTCATTCCAACCCACATATACTTCCCAACCAACTATTATTGTCGTATGATTCCAAGAGACTATATCCTTTTCAAGTTATTAATTCATTTATGAGTTATTATAGTATTTGATTCCAAATTTTTTCATGAACTTTGATGCAACAAAAAAAAAAAATCATTGTTACACAAGAACGATTTCTCAAAAATTCATTGTTACACAAGAACCAACAATTAAAAAATAAAAAATGTTGCAATCAAATGTATTATACTTTTCCAAAATAAAATATCATGAACCAAAGTTTGGAAAGAATCTGTACAAGTCAAACCTCATAAAATATCAACTCATGGACAAATGAATCAATGGAATAGCTGCATGTGGACATGCAACAACTTCAGTTGGGGGGTATGTTGAGTCTCAAAATTGTCTTCCATATTCATATATATTTCCATTATTTCATAACCATTCATCTCTCATTTCATAACTATCTATCCTAAATCCCTAGATCAAGTAACCATTTTCATAAATATATGGGTTAGGATCCTTGTTTTCCAAAGTTACTTATTTTATGTATTTAAAGTGAATTTATGATTAAAAACTAGAAAATTAACATAGTTTCATATATCTATATAAGTGTTATGAGTTTTTTGACATGTGCAGTCCTATTTTGGAGATTCTAGAAGGGTCTTACTTGGCCTCCCAAGATCAAATTCGAATTTACGTGGACCATATTCCAACAGAAATATCATGGATATCTTGATGTGTCATAGGATTTGTATCTAGAATTTAGGGATAGCTTGAGACAAGTATGGATCCAGTAGATATTTAAGGGATCTACATTTATTGAATAGATATCCTTAATTTTTGTATAAATGGGGTTAGATTTCTCCTATCATGGTATGTTTAAAGTTGGAGTTATACTCAAGCATTGAATAAATAATTATATTGTGGCACCTTACTCATGAGTGTTCTTTCACTTTGAGTTGGCTTTTATTACATATGGAGCATCTTGACTTACCATCTCTCATACTTTTGGATTAGCTATCTACAATGTGTGAGATTTATTTTCTTTCATATATTAAGATTTATTTTCTTCATATATTAATATTTATTTTCTTTCTTAGTAATAGTTATAGAATGAATGTGTAATATTTTTCTTTCCTAGAACATCTCAAGAAAGTAGAATCTTCTATTTTCCAATTGGATTATGTTTGAGGCATTAGAGCTCACAATTGTTTAATTTCGTTACATGTTTTTACACTTCTTTCCTAGATCAGATTCTCAATTATGAGTATAATTGGATGCTTGTAAATCATGCCAAGAAGATGACTCTGTCATACTTCCAGATTGGATGCTCGATTATTTAACCTATACCATAATTGAGTTATCCCTTACATTCCTTTACATTGTTTTCCTAAATTAGATCCTCAGTTAAATGTATAATTGGATGCTTCTAAATCATGCCAAGAAGGTGACTCTGTCATACTTCCAAATTGGATGTTTGAGTATTTAACCTATACAGTAATTGAGTTTTCCTTTACATGTTATTTAAAACTTGATTAGATTAAAATTTTAAAACTAAAGGGTAATCAATTGCTTGTAAATCATGTCAAGAGGGTGAATCTGTCATACTTCCTTATCGAATGATTGAGTAGTTGATTATACAATAGTTTTTTTTTCCTTTGAATTTACTTTTATTTATATTAGCATTGTCATTTAAATTATTAGCCATATGTTTTATTCTTTCAATCCATGGAGTAGAAATTAGGAATGGTGTGATTAGGTTAGTAGTTTTTATTTTTTGATAACCTGATCGCTAGCATATATTATGCACGTATGTCTCACAAGTCCTAGGGATACCGGATTGATAATTTATGTTAGTAATCTAATGAAAATTATGTTACTCAACATTTTGGCGCCGTTTTTGGGGAGGCATACACAGGAATCAACCTTAGAATTTTTTATTTTTTTTTGTTTCCAATTTTTGTTTTACTTCGTTTTTTTTATTCCATTTCGTTTTAAAATTTCATTTTTACATCATGCAAATTTTCAAATTAAGTTTTTGTGAAATTTCATTTTAATTTTATTTTAATTTTAGGCACTTTCATTCAAGTTTATTTGCATTTTCATTTAGAAATAAAACATAGCATCCAAAAATAAAAAACTCCTATTCACAAAAAAATAAAAAACAAAGACACAATAAAATTCCAATTACAAAAAAAAATCTTCATGATCATATTTTACTCATGATTTTGTTGCGTAAATGGATGCACTGGAAATTCTCTTATACTTAAGTGATTGCTCCATTTATTTAGTATAATAATACTGACAAAAAAAAATATTTTTTTATAAATTTTAGGATAAATTTGATGTTTTGTGGTGTAGTAAGAACCACCCATTTACTAACCCTTGGCAGGAAAGACTTGCAATTAAACAAATGAATGAGAAAAAGGAGCACAAGTGAATATCATGAGCGATAATTTAAGGTATGAGATCGATCTTTTTCATTTTTTTTTTTTGCAAAATTTAACAAGGGAATCGACTAATAAAATCTTGAGTATGGTAACAAAATAACATCTCGAGTATGCTCTCCTCCCATGCTTTGTGTGACTTGGAAGATTAGAAAAATAATTTTTTTGTTTGTTAGTATATAATAAGATCTAAAAATAATATTTAGCTAGAGAATGCAATTCGGTAGCGAGGTTTTGTTTTCATCATTTGATTTGATCTTTCAATAAAATTTAAAATTGTTAAAAAATAAAAAATTATTATTATTATTATATATGTCTATCTATCTATATATATATATCTATATCTATATATATATATATATATATATATATATATATATATATATATATAAAGAAAAGAAAATTCAAATTCTATTTTATTTATTAATAAATTATTTTTTTATAAAGAAAAAGAAAAATAAAAATAATAATGATTTTAATATATTGTTTTGTTTTATTAAAATATCTATGTATATTTTTTAATTTTTTAAAATGTAATGTATAATTGTTTTAACAAAAATAAAACATTTTAAATATAAAAAAAATAAAAAAATAAAAAAATCTAAAAAATAAAATAAAAACATGCCATATATAAAAAATAAAACATTAAAAAAGTAAAAAATAAAAAATAAAACAAACAAAAGAAAAACATAAAATTTTAAAATGAAATCAACACAGCAATGTATGTTATGACCTTTGAACATAAACCGAAGGAGGACCACACATATGCGTGAGGCCAACCTTCGGATTGGCTTTGCGCATATGTGTTGGCCTCTGTACCATGATCCCACGCAGGCCACACAACCCTTCAAAATGACAAACAAAGCTTGATTAAGAAATCTGAGATTTCTCAATTGAATTGGCCTCTCCATAATTAGATATCGCCCAAATATTTGCAAATAAAACTTGATTGTGCAATCATTTTGGGATTTGGCCTTAAATTTACATAAATATTGGCCTTCATTTCGTTCCATCAAGCTCTCATCTCCTATCTAGCTCCAAGAATCACCGACCATACCATTCAATTTTAGCATTGCTTGGCCCTGCAACCAAATTCAACTACCAATCCGAGTTCCATTAAAAATCAATTAAATGGTTTGAAGGGTGGTGGAAGAGTTCTTATTAAATCAAATTTATCAGTGGCATGGTTCTTTGATGGTTATACAGGTGGTTTGTTGGGCGAAAATCTAGTAGACAAATCAGAAATTGATTTTCCAAGAAGAGCATTTCTATAAAATGCAGCAGTCTTAACACATTGTTTTTAAACGCATTTTCTGAACAAATGGAAGAAAATCTAAAAAATATAAGACATGTCTTCTTTTAGGAACAGGATGAATTAAGTAACCCTAAAACGGTTTCCCTAGATTCCTAACCATTTGGGAGATTTTCAGGGATCCTTTTAGCTCCATTTTGCAGATTGCGTGAAGAAGAAAAACGATTTTTGAATTTAATTGCTGGTAATCAGTTGAGATATTTCGAACATGATCCATTTTTCCCGATATATAGGAGGTATATTTTCATCTAATATTAATTAATAAGGATTCATCCAATCAAATTTTTTTATCTACCAAACAGTTGTGAGAATGTCGTGCTACAAAAGAGGATTCCAGCTTTTGTTGACCCTGTATCTCTAGGTAGAGTGTGGCAGAGTTCATTTGTAGCTCTTCCAGATCTCTTTAACCCTGTAATTATGGGAATAGTTTGGCGAAGTTCATCTATGGTGGCACCATAATGGGCGATTTGACACCCTCGAAATACAAATTCATAAATCCACATTATCTTCGATATGATCAGTTTATTTCTCGATGCAGAAAAGTTTTATATTGTTGTCCAGGAACACATTCTTCAGGGATATGGGAAGTTCTTTGATTGGTCTCTTAAGGTCCAAAATTATTGGCATGAGAGCACGAGAAGCAGCATGACAGATTGTGAAAATCTCCTTTAATCGGTGACGTTGTCTCCCGTATTCAATCTTCAAAAAATATGCGATGAACAAAGGAACCGTCCAAGAATGAACTATGTCACAAGCCATTGCAAATTCTAAACTTGGTCATATCTTTCTCTCTGGGTTGGAGATTGCCAGAAACCCACGTTTTAATTTTTACCACACACACGAAAATGCTTCACTTCAGATATTTTTTAAATTATTTTTAAAGTTATAGAGTGTTCATGGCTCATTATGTTTTGTTACATTTTTTATTTTAATGAAGTGATGATTTAATAATTTTTAGATTGAAATTATATGGTATGTTTTTGCCATAAAAAAAAAGTATATATTAAAAAAAAATTTGCATCAATGAAATAAGTAGGGTATTTTCCCCTTTGTTTTTGATAAGGTACTGAATTTAAAAATTAGATTGATTACATAGCTGTGCATATTTAACTTTCTATTCAATATTTTTAGCTACAAAAATTGCGGAATTCTGTAGCTATTGTGTAATTCTGCAGCTGAGAAACTTCACTGTTTCACCCAAATTCCAAATTATCCTAACTTTGACATCCGAAATTTGATTTCGAGAATTCAAGCGTCATTCGAAAGATATCGATGAGATATACATAATGAGAAATCTATAATCAATGTTTGAAACAACAAATAATGAAGAAATTTCTGAAAATACATAACAGGTAACTTGAGGCACTAGTTTCGAGATCGGTACAAATTCTTTTGGTTTTCCTTCGTGAAATTCTTTTATTAGTACTAATTCTCATTTTTTTTTGTAAATTTCATAACCATAGAGATTAATCACCTCTCTCTTTTGATAGCCTTACATTCCATTGTAGAAGAAGTATTAGTTTTATTTTCCAAGTTACAGGAAGAAGGACAGATGACTACAAGAAAATAGTGTCTCTATTAGAGACCACATTTCTTTTACAAGAAGATGATCAACAACAAATAAAGAAACATCAATGCATGAGCACATGCTAATGAAAATTAGATCCAACACTTCAAATGATAGTGTCTCCATTGCATCCAAACTTCCTCAGTCAATAAAACATTGATCTAACTTAGGTGGCTGACTTTTTTTGCTATGCAAGCACCACCCACTAAATTAAAAGAAATTAAGGATCTTGCTTATACATGAATATGCGGAATTTAATTCTTGATTCAGGTGTATTTGTTTTAACTGGTTTAAGGTGTTATGTGTGAGAAATTAAACATTTGTTTTAGCTGATTTAAAGCATGTAAAACAACCATAAATTGCAACAAATTAACCAAAAACACATAAAAACAAACATAATAAAGGAGTTCATGCTCAAAACTTGGGCTACGTCTCCTTGAGCCTCCATCAATGGACTTGGCTCTTTGGGATTAATATGGTCAATTTATTTGACAAGATGTTGTTCAATTCAAATGGTTTTTTTGAGTGTACCAATGGGTTTATGATACCAAAATACCCCTGGATTGACTTCTCAATCTCTGGAAATGGACCTCGACTCCCTTGGGCTTGACCTCTTCTGTCAGTATCCTTGAGCTTCCCTAAGCTTCTCTGTGGTGAAAAATCTCCTATAAGTCCTCTTATGCTCATAAATCCTTTTCTATTCTCTCCAAGACATATCAATCATCCAAAATTGGTTGTTCATTTGCTCAGAATGAGCTCTGGCTCCCCAATATATGCCTCCAACACTTGGTGGCAGTAGGCTCCTTGAAACTTCCTTGTGGCTTATTCGGCTCTAGAAGTCTCAAAATGGGTCTGAAAATCCCTCCATTGGATTCATAATTTCCAAAATAGTAAGAAATTACTATTCATTCACTCAAAATGGCCTCTGGCTGCTCTGGCTATGCCTCCAACACTTAGTGGCATCTTGTGGCTCTAGGCTCACTGAAAACTTCCCTATAGCATCTCGGCCTTCATAAGTCTCCAAATTCTTCTAAAAACCCCATAATTTGATTTATAAGGTTCAAGATAGTCATAAATGACTATTAGTTTCTTGAGAATGGCCTCTTGTTGCATTGGCTAGGCCTCATTTTCCTGTTGGCTCCTGCTATCCCTTGGAACTTATCTGAAGTAAAATCACACTCAAAAGTCCTTAATTGGCTCTAAAACCTCACCAATGGCTCTAGAATGCTTCAATTAATCAATAATGACTCTTCATTCACCCAGAATGGGCGAAAATTAGGTCTCCAATCTTTTTCCCAGTTTCACCTAGAAAAGCTCCACTAAAAGTGGATAACTCCACTTAACTTGAGTTAAAATTGGTCTTGGCCACAAAAAATGGAGCACCCACTAAATGTTCCACCGAATTAACCATTGCGTTAAATGTTTGTGGTTTAGGGTGGCCACATGCACACCCCCAAATTGTGGCTTACATAACCGTCAACGGAACTCACACATTAAACTCTGGTTAGAAGGTTTGAACTCCGGTTGACCTGTCAGGTTTCAGAGACCACGTGGAGGTTGTTACGTTAATTCTTATCTCCATGTGACATATGAATTTTGGAACCACTGGCGGGTTGGGACCACTGACGGTTCCCAACCCCCATGTGTCATTTCAACAGACTTTAATACAAACCCACGCCCTTAGTGGTTAAGAAACAAATGTGTAGCGAAGACGGTAGAGTTTATGTGTGCCCGGTGGGAATTTTTGGGGTTGATTCTTGCGGACCCTCACAAATATTTTAATATGCCATTTCAGGGACACGTGGTGGCCTCAAGGTTGGCCACATGGCACCCTATAATTATCACCTCCAAACAATACCATGAATAAAAAACCGACACTTGTCAAACCACGATTGACTGGGAAGGAATATTTTGGGGAATATTCTGAGGAATAATCCAAGAATATTCCCTGGAATAATGCAAGAATATTCCATAGAATATTACTTTTGTTGACTGTACCATCGCCCAGTCAAACCTGGTCAATTGACGAAATTTGTAGTTTACTGAGCCTTTCAAAATGCGATAACTTATTCATACAGTGTCAATTTTTCGAATCATTCGTGGAACCAGAATTATGAAGATGAGATCTATCCGATTGATAAGTTTTGACACACTTTTGAAAAAATTGAAATTTGAGCTATCCCTTAGGCCCTGATCCAATTCGGATCACTCCTTCCCACTGAAGGGATTTTGGACCCACAAAATCGGATGATTATCTGCCTTGAGCTTCAACACTCTGTTGCTTTCAAGTTATATCAACTGAATTTACTTGAGAAGTCTCTTTGAAAATCACCCTGTCATGCCTTGTACCGCAACTTACTATGTCTCTTGACCACTGCTCTCTGGTTATTGCTGACCCACTTTAGCATTGCTGGATGCTGTAAAATGATACATACTTTGTTGTACCACTGATCTCTCTATGTGCTTGGTAAATTGTCAGCCTTCCCACAAAGAATGAAGTCCCTCTTTCCATTATGGCATACAAGCTCTGTCTTGGAAATCCACTTTCCAAATTAAGCTCGCAAGATAAGTGAAATCTTGGCGTCGAAAAAACACTATCTTTCTCTACAATGGTTGAAAAACATTTTTCATCTTGTCTAATTTTCATTGAATTGACTACAAACTTACTGCAACATCCTATCACAAGAACACACATCAATCTTGAAAAGAAAATTTTATGCAAGAACTGAAATGAAGACCACCTCTTTTTGTTTCTTCAAAGCACTGATTGTCACCTTCCTGTAACATCAAATATATGGCAATCCTATTTGTACATTTTTGTATTCATCTTCTGACCCACAATCGAAAAACACCTTTGACTCAAACACAAGTCATGCAACATGTGACATCAACAACAAGTCAACATGAAATGTGCAATATAATCGACACAAGACGATATGAAAAGTGTGCAACACAATCGACACAAGTCGACAAACATGTGTGCAAAAAAATCGACCCAAGTCGATAAACAATATGATACATATTGATAACACTCGTGCATGTATCAATGTACAATGAACCTATTTACAAGTTCGCTATTTACACATACAAACTCATGCATATGTACGCTTTCAACTCTTCCTTTAAAGTACAAACAAGTACAGAATCCCAAAACATGTGGTTGACTATAAGAGCTAAAATGAATTATATTTCTACAACATAAGTGAGTAACATACCCATCTTTTACACCTCAATGACGAAATTTTGCAACGACAAAGAAATACCTTCAACTGAACAACATTCACATGCAATATTGCATCATACAAGTTGCGATCCTCCACTGCAACTTGTCATACTTTAAACATAAATTCATGCATACATGACTGAAATTTGCATCTATGTACAAAGGAATGTATGTCTTACTGGGTCAAGAAATCAAACTACTTCTTACCAAGCCACTTCAATGGCGATTTTTCCTGCTGAATATCTTCTTCTTGTGAATCATCTGGACTCACATCAATGATGGAAACTTTTGTTCCATTCTCATCAGTATTTTTATCCTCTTGCTTCAAATGATTTGGATGATTTTTTGGATGCAGTGTTCAACATTGGGCAATGAGATGTCCCTTCTTCTAGCAATGTGTGAAACTGTTTTGCATCTTTTGTTTAAGTTTCCTTTGTTTTGATTGTTTCATGTATGCCTTCATTATCTTCTAGCATATTAAAACTTTATGGTTACAAAAACCACAATAGGAATAAAATATCTTTCTCCCACTCATGCATGCATATTTTTCATGCTTAACATAATCATAAAAAACTTGATTATGGGAAGAATTATACCTCAAATGTTGCTTTGTATGTCCATATTTTTTACCTTCTAGAGGAGATGAACTTGAAGAGGTTTTTTCTCTCTTTTGAAGACCAACATCAGTGTTCATGTCTTGATAGCTGTCAGAACTCTGTTTTTCGCCATAATCTGCATGTCTACAAACATCTTTATGTAACATGGGATTAAAGTAATTGCATTCGTCTTGACTACAAAATTTTCATGTTTGAGGATTTGAACTTGCAACAAAATTTCTTCTTGGAACTATCTCAAGTGCCTTCATGGCTTTTGAGCTTTCGCCATAAGGTTGAACATACCCTAGAAAAAACTTCTTAGGCCTTTCCTCAACCATATTAGGCTCAATCATGCCTTAAGCATGTTTTACTAGACCCTTGCCTTCATAGCCCATTTTTAATATCAATTTGGACCCTATACCTCTAGTGTGTTTTTCAAATTAGCCTACACATCTATCTAAAGAGGAATTTGAAGACAAATTTGAATGATTTACCTCTAATTCAAGCATGTGTTTGGTTAAAGCATCTTGGGCATGATGGAGTTGCATCTCCATCTCATGCTTTCTTTGAAGTAGTCATTCTTTTTCTTGCTTCATGGCTGCCAATTTCTCATGAAGTCTAGTGCTTTCCCTTACTTCTTCACACAGACTTTGCACCATATCCTTGATGATGTAGAAGTCCTGCTTCATCTCTTTATCAAAGAGTCTTGCAAAGGAGGAGGATTTAGAAACATCACTTGATGAAGTTGTCATCACTATGTAAATGCATTAAATATCTTCAACAACAATTCAAAAGATTCAAAAACAATTGACAAAGCTTCTTAACAATTTGGTTATAGAGTCAAGCTCTTCTCTGCAACTTGTATCTCTTCTTCAAGCAACCTCTTTTGGAAAAAATCTCTCTTGTGCTTCAAGGGTTTCCTTGATGTCCTTTGAGTAAGGAGGATGGTTTCAGCCTTCTTCCTTCTTGTCCTATTCTAGTCTTAGCTAGCAATAGCTCCCCTTCATCTCTAGTAAAATCAAACTTGTAAGCAAGCAACTTGATGCAGGGACATTAGACACTAGCCAGAAATGTAGGAGGTTTTGTCCACATGTTGTGGCTAGGAGAGTTCGAAAACATTTAAATTGTAACAGCTAGGTGTCAATACCTCAGCTGACTATTTCTTTTAGGTTAGTCAGAATCTGTAGAAGTCGAATAGTTCAGTTTAGTCCATCTGTCATAATTCAGTTAGTTGGATTATTGTAATTAGGCTTTTGATTTTCTGAACGGTCCTCACAGAGGAATCGAAGAGACACATTGTAATGTATATAAATTGTATCCCTCGGATTTATTGAAAAGAGGGGAGGAGAAGAGAGGAGATTTTTCTGCAATAAAATTTGTGTGTTAGCAATTGCTTCCAGTTAGAGAATTTCTGTGCTCACTGGCCATCGAATTGTCTCGAATCCTTATTTGTGAAGAAATTTTTTAATTGTGAGGCAATTGAACTCTGTGCAGATATAATTATTGAGTTGAACTATTGTATGGATTCTGCATCCCTCTGGTTATTGTTTCTCTCAAAATTATTCGAACAAATCCTGTTGAGTTAATCCCACCCACAGGTGAGGCCTGTGTAGAGAAACCATGGTCATGAACACTATTTAAATAGTAGAATTCCGGAGATAGAATTGTTGCTATCAGAACCCTGACTGAGGATTAGATGTGAGTTAGTAAATAAGAGGATAGTGTAACCCGGCTTGAACCTTGGTCAACGCTATTTCAAAACCGGAAGTGGATTTTCGAAACTCACCTGCCCATATCGCACCACTTTTGCGGAGTAAGTGGTATTATCCAATCGCGAGCGATTCCATAGAACCGTCGACACGTGGCAAAGGTGGAGCCATGAAAACTGCCACCATTGCGCACCATCACACGTTAAATATCGACCAAGGAGGCTGCGCGATATTGTTAAGTGCCGTCAATCCAGAGGGGAGCCATCGGACGGCGGTCGTATGAGGAAGATGCGTGAAGGTTAACCAAGGTACGACACACGAATTTGATTGGACTATTGATATATATGTGGGCCTAGGGCCGAAGGTCTATTACAATGTCATTTTTTTTATAAAGTGTTGGGCTATTAATATACAATTCTGCCGAGTGACAACCTTATGGTAAGGTGGCAGGGGAATATAAAATTCAGAGATATAAATTAAATTTCAAAAGTTGTTGATAGTGTTATTTATCAAATTCCACGACTTTGATAAATAAAATTCCGAGAAAGAGAAAGTAGACTACGTGGAGAAGGAGAATGGGGTTACAGAAGAGAATTGCTGACAGAGCCACGACTACAGTAGATCAGCTCTCCTTAGGGGCGACTTTCAGTTTTGTTGCCATCATTTGTGTAATCAGAGCGTTTTTGAGTTTTTTTTGCTGAGAGATGACATGGCAATCCGAGTTGGTAGAGGTGTTGGCAGAAGGAGACCTGTTGCGAATGCAGAGGTGTTAGGGATGTTGCGGAGGGTCGAGGCCAGAATGGATGCCATGGAACGAAGACAGCCCAGAGATCCTGAAAAAATCAGTGAACCTGAATAGAAGAAGCGGAAGAAAATGTTGAAATTCATCCTGACATGAGGCTCCTTAGAACTGTTCTGGGGTCTGCAGTTAAGCCCAAGATTGAAGTATCAAATTTTGCAGGAGGATTGAATCCAGAGGAGCTGGTGGACTGGTTAAATGAAATGAACAAGTGCTTCAACTATGAAGAAATAAGCGAAGATAAAATGGTCAAGCTTGCAGTGACAAAGCTGAAAGGAAATGCTGCACTTTGGTGGGATGGAGTGCAGGAAGAAAGGAGGAGAGTTGGAAAGCAACCTATCAAAAGATGGACCAGAATGATGGATAAATTAAAAGGTAAATTATTGCCTAGTGATTATCAGCTGACATTGTATAGGAAAATGCAGAACCTGAGATAGAGGTTGCTGACAGTAAAAGAATACACAGAGGAATTCTAGAGAGTAAGCATAAGAGATGGGAAATTTCAAGACACACCAGAGAAGACTGCCAGATATGTGAATGGTATCAAGCTAGAGATCGAAGATGATATTGGTCTCCTATCTCCTAAGACAGTGGAAGAGGCCTACCAGATGGCCTTGAAAGCAGAGGAGAAACTCCTGAGGAAACAGTCTGCCAAGAAGAGAGGTAATTTCCATGGAAAGGTAAGCCAGGGTGGTATAGGAAAGCCTACTACACCTAGGGATGGAGCTAATAGTAGCTCACCTCAGAATTCATCTACAGAGGATGATGCAAGGGGCAGAAGGGATCCTTACAGAGGAAAAGAAAGAGGAGGCAGAGACAAAGGCAGAGGTAGAGAGTTGAGGTGCTATAGATGTCAACAAGTGGGACATAAGAACTATGAATTTCCATAGAATGTGGGTGCTGATCCAAGGAATGCTGTTGTTACCCAGGCTGGAGAAGAGGTAGAAATTGAAGAAGAAATTATACTAGAGAGGGGAGAGTCCTTGGTGGTTAACAAGGTCCTGTTGAAGCAAACCAAAGAGGCCACTGAGCCTGCAAAAAGGAAGACTTCTTTCAGGAGCATATGCAAAGTCCAAGGGAAATGTTGCTAGCTAGTCATTGATAGTGGCAGCACAGACAATCTGGTTTCCACTGAGGTGATAGAGAAGTTGAAGTTGAAGACAAGGGAGCATCCAAATCCCTACAGGGTGTCCTGGCTACACAAAGGGCACGAGCTGGTTGTAAAAGAACAGTGTGAGATAGATATGCAAATGGGAAAATACAAGGATAAGGTCCTATGTGATGTAATGCCCATGGATGTGTGTCATATACTACTAGGTAGACCTTGGCAGTTTGACAGAGCAGCAGTGCATGATGGCAAGAGGAACACTTAGAATTTCTTCAAATATGGGGTACATCATACATTGATACCCATGGAGGAAGGAGAGCCATCCAGCAGAGTGATTGACCCAAAGACCTTATTGCTGAGTGGGAAGGAATATCTGCAGCAGATATAAGAAGAAGAGGTAAGTTTTGCTTTAGTTTGGAAACCTAAGGTAATTCTTACTTCTACAAATATTTTTGATTTGCCAGTAGAAATCCAAGAGATGTTAGACAATTATTGTGACATTATTGTGGATGATTTACCTGATGAGCTGCCACCTATGAGAAAGATCAGCCATCAGATAGATTTTATCCCTGGTTCAAATCTGCCAAATAAGGCAGCCTACAAAATGAATCCCACAGAAAATGAGGAAATCAGGAGACAAGTACAGGAATTGGTGGACAAGGGGTTGATCAGAGAAAGTTTGAGTCCATGTGCAGTACCAGCAGTATTGAGCCCAAAGAAAGATGGAGGTTGGAGGATGTGTACTGATTCTAGAGCAATCAATAAGATCACAATCAGGTACAGATTCCTTTTGCCTGGAGTTGAGGATTTAATGGATTGTTTGAGTGGTGTTAAATATTTTTCAAAGAAAGACTTAAAAAGTGGATATCACTAGATCAGAATAAGAGAGGGTGATGAGTGGAAAACTTCCTTTTAAAACAAATGAAGGACTATATGAATGGATGGAAATGCCTCTTGGTTTGTCAAATGCACCTAGCACTTTCATGAGACTTATGAATGAAGTATTGAAAGAATTCATTGGTAAATTTGTGATAGTATATTTGGATGATATATTAGTTTTCAACATAACTAAAGAAGAACATTTAAGGCATATTAATCATGTCTTGAAAAAGATGCACCAAGAGAGACTGCTGATAAACTTAAAGAAATTCTCATTCATGAAAGAAGAGTTGGTGTATTTGGGTTTTGTTGTTTTAGCAGAAGGATTGAAGATGGGCCCAGAAAAGGTTAAGGCAATTGTGGAGTGGCCTTCACCCAGGAATGTTTTTAACGTAAGAAGTTTCCATGGACTTGCTAGTTTTTACAGAAAGTTTATAAGAAACTTCAGTAAGATCAATGCACCCATAATTGAGACAATAAAGAAGAGCAAATAGCCATTTAAGTGGATTTTTGAAGCATAAAGAAACTTTAAACTTTTGAAGCAAAAGATAACTGAGAAGCCTGTTTTGATTCTGCCTGATTTTACTAAGCCATTTCAAGTGAAGTGTGATGCCAGTGGGGAGGCCGTTGGAGCTGTTTTGAGTCAAGATGATAGGCTTGTAGCCTATTTCAGTGAAAAGCTCAATGACACCAGAAGAAAGTATTCCTCTTATGAGAAGGAATTCTATGCAATTTTTTAGGTGCTGAAAAAGTGGAGGCATTATTTGATGTCCAGGGAATTTGTATTATATTCTGACAATCATGCTTTGCAGTATACTGTACAGCAGCCCAAGTTGAAGCATAAGCATGCAAAATGGTTTGAGTATCTCCAAGGTTTTAATTTTGTTTTGAAACATATAAGTGGCCAATAAAATAAAGTAGTTGATGCTTTGAGTAGGAGGCACATGCTTGTTCAAGAAACCAATTTTGAAGTTGTAGGATTTGATTTTCTCAAAGAATTGTATAAAACAGATCCAGATTTTAAGGAAGAATTTGAGGCATGTTGTAACCCTGTTTTAATAGATAGAAGCCAGTGGCTGTATTATTTCTTGCAGGAGGACTTGTTATTCAGAAGAAGCCAATTGTGTGTACGAAAATGTTCCATGAGAGAAAATTTGATCAAGGAGAAGCATAGTGGTGGACTTGCTAGACACTTTGGTACTGATAAAACTTATGAACAGTTGAGTCACTTCTACTACTGGCCCAAGATGAGAATAGAAGTGGATAAGTTCGTGAAGAATTGCAAAATATGTCAATATGGCAAAGGAAGGAGCCAGAATGCAGGATTGTACACTCCCTTTCCTATTCCAGACAGGATTTGGGACATGGTGAGTATGGATTTCGTTCTAGGATTTCCTAAGACTCGGAGAGGGAATGATGCAGTCTTTGTTGTGGTGGAAAGATTCTCCAAAATGGCGCATTTTATTCCATGCTATAAGACTAGTGATGCCACCCATGTTGCTAACTTGTTTTTCAAAGAAGTTGTTAGATTGCATGGGTTGCCCAAGAGTATTGTTTCAGACAGAGACACCAGATTTGTGGGTCATTTTTGGAGGACAATGTGGAAGAAAATTGGTACCAAACTGAGTTTCAACTCAGCTTATCATCCCCAGACTGATGGAAAAACTGAGGTAGTGAATAGGATTCTGGGAAATTTGTTGAGAAGTCTTGCAAGAGAGCATCCCAAGTAGTGGCATCATATTTTTCCCCAGGCAGAGTATGAATATAATGACTCACCAAATAGGAGCACAGGGTAGAGTCCATTCCATATTTTTTATGGAATGCACCCCAGAGGAATATCAGAGTTAATAAATCTGGGAAGGGCAGAGCTAAGAAGTGATGATGGTGAGGAATTTGCTTCAGAGATCCAGGCCATACATGAACAAGTGAAATAGAAACTACAAGGCAGCAACATCAAATACAAAATAAGAGCAGACATGAGCAGAAAGGAAGTCCATTTTGAAGTAGGAGATCTGGTTTTGGCACACTTGAGAAAGGAGATATTACCAAAGAAGCAGTATAATAAACTGAAGGTAAAAAATATTGGGCCATGCAAGATACTTAGAAAGTTTTCTACAAATGCGTATGAGATTGAATTGCCACTTGATGTTGGAATATCTCCCATTTCTAATGTTGCAGATTTGTACAAGTATGAAGATGATGGTGCAAAATAAATATCAGTAGACAAGGAACAGATTGAGTGGAAAGAGCAGCTACCTCCAGCGCAGCCATTGCAACCAGAGAAGATATTGGACAAAAGAGTGTTCAGGAAGACTACAGGACACGAGTACTTTCAGTACTTAGTCAAATGGAAGGATAAGATAGAAGAAGATGCCACTTGGATGACTGAAAGAATGTTGCAGAAGATATACAGATTAGTGGAAGAACTCATGGACAGGAGCCCATGAAGAAAATTGCCCTCGGGAGTCTGATGCAGGGGCATTAAACACTAGCCAAAAATGTAGGAGTTTTTGTACACATGTTGTGGCTAGGAGGGTTTGAAAACATTTAAATTGTAACAGCTAGGTGTCAATACCTTAGCTGACTGTTTCTTTTAGGTTAGTCAGAATCTGTAGAAGTTGAATAGTTCAGTTTAGTCCATTTGTCATAATTCAGTTAGTTGAATTATTGTAATTAGGCTTTTGATTTTCTAAACGGTCCTCACAGAGGAACCGAAGAGACACATTGTAATGTATATAAATTGCATCCCTCAGATGCATTGAAAAAATGGGAGGAGAAGAGACGAGAGTTCTCTGCAATAAAATCTATGTGTTAGCAATTGCTTCTAGTTAGAGAATTTCTGTGCTCACTGGCCATCGAATTGTCTCGAATCCTTATTTGTGAAGAAATTGTTTAATTGTGAGGCGATTGAACTCTATGTAGATATAATTATTGAGTTGAAATATTTTATGGATTTTGCATCCCTCTGGTTATTGTTTCTCTCAAAATTATTCGAACAAACCCTGTTGAGTTAATCCCACCCGCAGGCAAGGCCTGTGTAGAGAAACCATGGTCGTGAACACTATTTAAATAGTAGAATTTCTGAGACAGAATTGTTTCTATCAGAACCGTGACCAAGGATTAGATTTGAGTTAATAAATAAAAGGATAGTGTAACCCGGCTTGAACCCTGGTCAACGCTATTTCAAAACCGGAAGTGGATTTGCGAAACCCGCCCGCCCATATCACACCGCTTTTGCGGAGTAAGCGGTATTCTCCAATCGCGAGCGATTCCATAGAACCGTCGACACGTGGCAAAGGGGACCCACGAAAACCACCACCATTGCGCGCCGTCGCACGTTAAAGATCGACCAAGGAGGCCACGCGATATTGTTGAGTGCCATTGATCCGGAGGGGAGCCACTGGATGGTGGTCATATGAGGAAGATGCGCGAAGGTTAACCAAGGTACGGTGCGTGAATTTGATTGGACTATTGATATATATGTGGGCCTGGGGCCGAAGGTCTATTACAACATCATTTTTTTATAAAGTGTTCGGCTATTAATATAAAATTGCGCTGAGTGACAACCTTATGGTAAGGTGGCAGGGGAATATAAAATTAAAAGATATAAATTAAATTTCAAAGGTTGTTGATAGTGTTATTTATCAAATTCCACGAATTTGCTAAATAAAATTCCGAGAAAGAGAAAGTAGACTACGTGGAGAAGGAGAATGGGGTTACAAAAGAGAATTGCTGATAGAGCCACGACTACAGTAGATCAACTCTCCTTAGGGGCGACTTTTAGTTTTGTTGCCGTCACAACCTCACGCTCTGTCAAGAAAGAAACCTAGTGCTATAATACCAACCTAATCTGATATGGGTGGATGACTTGTTTTTCTATGCAAGCACCTCCTAGACAATTAAAACAAACTAAGGATCTTGCTTATACATGCATATGCCGAATTGAATTCTTGATTCAGGTGTATGTGTTTTAACTAGTTTAAGGATTCTTGTGTGAGAAATTAAAAGTTTATTTAAGCTGATTTAAAGCATGTACCGCAACCATAAATTTCATTAAATTAACCAAAAACACATAAACATAACAAAGGATTTCACCCTCAATACTTGGGCTACGTCTCCTTGAGCCCCTATCAATGGACTTGGATTTTTGGGATTAAGATGTTCAATTTATTTTACAAGATGATTTTCAACTCCAATGGTTGTTTGAATGTACCAATGGGTTTAGAATACCAAAATACCCCTGGATTTACTGCTCAATCTCTGCAAATGGACCTAGGCTCCCTTGGGCTTGAACTCTTCTGTTAGTTTCCTTGAGCTTCCCTAAGCTTCTTTGTCGCAAAAACTCTCCTAGAAGTATTTTTATACTCCTGGAAAATTTTATACTATATGCAGCACATATCAATCATCCAAAATAGGTTGTTTAATTGCTCCGAATGAGCTCTGGCTCCCCAATCTATGCCTCCAACACCTGGTGGCACTAGGCTCCCTGAAACTTCCCTGTGGATTCTTCAGCTCCAGAAGTCTCCAAATGGCTTCGAAAATACCTCCATTAGTTTCATAATGTCCAAAATATTCACAAATGCCTATTCATTTTCTCAAAATGGCCTCTGGCTGCTTTGGCTATGCCTCCAACACCCGGTGGCACCGTATGGCTCTAGGCTCATTGAAAACTTCCCTGTAGAATCTTGGCCTTCTGAAGTCTCCAAATGATTTTTCAAACCCGATCATTGGAGTTATAAGGTTCAGGATAGTCAAAAATGACTATTAGTTTCCTGAGAATGGCCTCTGGCTGCCTTGGCTAGGCCTTATTCTCCTGGTGGCTCCTGGTGGCCCTAGTGGCCCTTGGAACTTTTTGAAGAAAAATCACACTCAGAAGTCCTCGGCTAGCTCCAAAAACCTCACCAATGGCTCCATAATACTTCGATTAGTCAAGAATGACTCCTTATTCACCCATAATGGGCAAAGATTGAGTCTCCTACTCTTTGCCCATTTCACCTACAAAAGCTCCACTAAAAGTGGAGAACTCCACTTAACTGGAGTTAAAATTGGGTTTGGCCATCAAAAATAATGCGGCCGCTAACTTTTTCACCAAATTAACCATTTCATTAAATGTTTTCAATTGGGGGTGGCCACATGCGCACCCCCAAACTGCGGGTTACATAACCGTTGGTGAAACTCATGCATTAAACTCTGGTTAGAAGGTTTGAACTTTGGTTGAGCTATTCAGTTTTGTAGACTGCACCGAGTTTATTACGTTAACAATTATCGCCATGTGACATATAAATTTCAGAACCGCTGGCGGGTTGGTACCGCCGACAGTTCCCAACCCCCATGTATCATTTCAACACACGTTAATACAAACCCACACCCTTAGTGGTTAAGAAAAAAATGCATAGCATGAATGGTAGAGTGTATGCGTGCCCGATGGGAGGTCTGGGGGTCGATTCCTACAGACCCTCACAAAAATTTTAATATGCCATTTCAGGGACACGTGGCAGCCTCAGGGCTGCCCATGTGGAACCCTATAATTAGCTTCTTCAAACCATACCACAGATAAAAAATGGACACTTGTGAAACCATGATTGGACCTGAAGGAATATTCCAATAATATTCCCTCGAATATTCCTTTTTGTTGACTCTAGCAATGCCCAGTCAAACCTGGTTAACTGTTGAAATTTGCAGTTTACTGGGCCTTTCAAAACACAATAACTTCTTCATACGGTGTCGGTTATTCAAACCGTTCATGGCACCGGAATCAGGAAGATGAGATATATCCAGTCACTTAGGTTCGAAAAAAATTTGAACACTTTGAAATTTGAGCTATCCCTTAGGCCCTGATCCAATTCTGATAAAAAAATCACCTCATTTCCCTTTACATTCGCTATTTCATTCCCACTTAGTCATTCAATAAAATCCTCGTCTTATTTTCCTTCATTCCTCATTTTTTTTAACAGTCATCATATTTTCTTGCCCTAATTTCACTATTCTGTAACTCGGCAATAAAACCATTCAGCTCCTCTACAAAGCTGATTCATTCCATTTCCATTTTCATTTTTTCAAATAAACCTTGATCCAGTGCAAAATTTTTCATCCATAGTCCTTCAAAAATTATTCTTTCATGCTCGCATTAGATGATGGAGGATTCCTTAACACCTCCCTTCTAACAAGTCTTGACCTATCGACATCGGCACATTACATGGTCCAAGACTAGAGTCCTTATTAGTACCCGTTAGTATGAATCTTTCGTCAGAAAAGACCACTTTAGCTACACATAAAAAATAGCCCTAACATCAATTATGGCTACCAATATCTTTAAGTTTGCAGTTAGTTGATCCAAATAATGCTGCACAAATCTAGATCTAAGCATAAAAGACATTAAGTAGTGAAAATAAAATGTGGCTCCATGCATCCAATAGACAAGACAAGAACAATGTATTTGAACGAATTTTTTATATTAAAAGGGGGCACCTAAAGGAAAACAAGAAAGGTGTTTCCGATTCTCCTCAATGGGATGGGTTCTTGAAAGTTCTCAACATTTCAGATCTAAAATTTCTCTCTCTTTTTGGTGTAGAAAACCCAAAAAAACATAGAACTCAAAGGGAGCTCATACGGAAAAAATGGAGAATGTGACCAAGTATAGATCTAGAGTGATCTAATGCAATGAAAGGTGAATAATGAATGGAAAAACCCTTCTATTTATAACAAAATATTAGGGCGGTCTAGAACTTGGTGCATGAATAAAATATTATTAATAAAATTCTAGAACCAACCTTTAGGAATATTTTATTATATTTGATGGAGGGAAAAGGATTTTTGACTTGGGTCAATTCTTTTATTTATAAATAATAAATAAATAAATGATTTATTTATTATTTTAAGGAAATGGTGTGAATATAATTAAATAAATAATTATTTATTTAATTATTTATAAATGATTTAGTCAAATTTAACTAGGAATATTATTTAGATATGGATTTAAATAACTTATTCCTAGGAAATAATCAAATAAATAAGGATTTGTTTAATTTATTTCCTTTTTTTGGGTTAAATATGACCAGGAAATATAAACCAATATAGATTTTTTTATTATTTCCTTTTGGGGTTTCCTGTTTAGACCATAAACAACTTAATAAAGTTGTTATACTAAGTTATTTCACATAGTGAAAGCAATTTTACTTAGGGTAAAATTGGTCTTACATGTTGTACTTGGGTTCATTTAATGATAATAGGTTAGATGACCAAAAAATGGTGTAACAGATTTCCCCCAACGTACGAGTGTCAGGAGAAAATCATATGACCGAAGTACGTTGTAAGAACTCAATCACTAGATATCAAGAGGGAAGTCAGAGAGAGAAATGTAAGGTAGTCTAATGTGCTAAAGGACTAGACCCTAAGGAGACGAGACTTACAGGTGCAAAAAGTCTCTAGTTTATGAAGTGGTACCTATGCTAAAGGTGGCGGGGGAGGCATACCTATGCCCGCTGAGACAAAGTACAAAAGAATAGTATGTGAAGTAAACAAGGAACCGAACTATTATGTACATGATGGCATAAATACGAGCCAGAAAAATAGAATGATGAATCCCACATACATGTTGTGCCTGGAATAATAGCCGGGACTTATACAATAATATTTTAGTACATGAGATACAAATACAACCCAAATGCCCCCTATACATGGGGAAGGGCTCGCAAAATCTGAGTGATACATGCAAATCGAAAAGGCGTTTTAAGCAGCTGAGGCCGACATCATCAAATGTAAGGAGTTGAATCAAAGGCTGAAATGAAGAAGTCATCCAGGCATGTGGGGGGCTACCTACAGGGCCACCCCCTCATGAGGGTTGAGACATCTCACACACACCCAGGAATCACCAATAGTTGTTGATGCATCACTAGACCATCAAGTATACGAATCACGATCATACTGAAAGGAGCTCGAACCAAGGTACACCGCCCTCTAGACCTGGCTTCTGGAGTAAATGAGCTGATGTCGACAGAAGGAGGTCCACCATAGGTGAGGTAATAAGGGATCCTCAACTAAGGCACGAGAGAAAATAGTATAGCGACTAACAGACGGACACTAATGATGATGATGATGAAATGGGGAATACTGAGTAGTGGATGGAATAACTCCCTTGTTAGAGAATAAAGGGAATGAATGGCTTGGCAACGAATGACACAATATCATGAGGGATAGGGGACAATGGTACTGAAGGCCATAATGTGCAACACGAGAGAGGGTCCGAGCAATGAAGGATGGAGGACTATAGTGGGATACGACGGGACTCGAGATACACTCCATGACTGCGATGATGACTCAACTCGGATGCTCTAAACAAGGGAAACCTGATGGTACTGCCACACAGTAAAGGTCCAATGGGGGACCATAAAAATATGAGTACAATAGGGTATCTCATGACGGAAATCAATATGAACAAAGACATGTAAAGAGGCAAAGTGGTGCCCCAAGTACAAGTGTTTTAAGTGGAGAAATTCAATTTGGAGGAGAGGTGAATAGACCCTTCGTGGACCAAAAGTGTCCTGGTGAAGTATCAAAACATGAAAAAATAACAAATACACATTTGAGTTCTCGGTGAGAGCTTTCCAATGGTGCAGACGGTGTGTCAAACGGGGCTACGGTTTGGTCGTAGTGGGCGAAAGAAAAAATAGGGGTTTTCCTTCTAATAAGGAATTTTCCCTCCAAATACATTCATTTGATTTTGTAGCTGTGGTGAATGTGGAGAGGAGAGAAGGCCCTAAATCTTGCAGCGATTGTAGTAGAAAAACCGACCGTTGGAATCGAGATCCGTCAGTTGCAGGTAAGAGGCCTAATCCTACTCTTTGTTTTTGATAGATTAAAAGTTTATATTAGGATCCCAAATCTGAGTAACGGCCCCTACCTCATCATTACGGCCGGGTCACACTTTTTGGGGCAAAAACTATGACCTGGGACACAGGTTTGGGCTTGAAAAGTGCGACCTGTCCCAGGATTTGGCCAAAAAGTGTGACCTATCAGACGAAGGTGGTTTTAGTGTTATTGTGGGCTGAGATTCAGTTTTTGTGTAATTGAATGCAATTTTGCCTATCTATATATTGAAAAAGATGATGGTTTTGTGCAGATATGGCATATATACAGATCAAGTGGAGAGAGAGAGACCTAGGTACATTACGGACGAAAATCCAAGCGGATCAGGGTGTCCGTCATGCAGTGGCTAGGTTTGGGGTTCTGAAATTTGTGGAGAACCTATTGATGAGAGCTGGGGAGACCTTGTTGGCCTGGATTGTCAGTTATTGGGATCGAGATCATGAGGTTTTTATAGTGCAGGGGCACAAGATTGAGCTGACAGTCCAGGATCTATATTTCTTGGCTGGTCTCCCACCATTAGGGATGGTGGGAACTACACAACCAGTGTTACTACTAGGGCATAACATCATGGAGTTCGTAGAGCGACATTGTAGACCAGGTGTATGAGTCAAAGGGACTCGAATAATGATTGGGGATCTAGAGAGTTTGGAGACCCGGGCAGTGGTGGCAGCAGTGTTGCGGATCTTGGGTAGCCAGGTGCTCCATCACATCACTGGAGGGCGGATGATGATTGTAGAAAGTGTGTTGAGTGGGACCTACTATGGGTGGGCCCAGATGATGTTGGTGTCATTGAAATGATAGTTGTCGCTGTGTAAGCGGCAAGTGAACCATGATTGTGCTCCTTCTTTTTTGAGAAGATCCCAACCTTGCGACCTCGTGTACAGCTACCGGATGGGGGTCCGAGAGAACCTAGGATGCATCGGTGGGGATGACTACTATGTAGAGGAGGGGGAGGGGCGGTCGTACGGGTGTTCCGACGAGATTTCTTTTCCCATTGGGATCAGATGCCATTGTAAATAGACGACTACCCCTATAGTGGGATGAGTTATTGGGGAGATCTGGACTTGCCGCTTCCGCCTGGTCGAGTATGGGGGCCTGATGGTAAGCGACAAGTAAATAATATGTTATGTGTATGTTAAGGTTTGTGAATAGTATTTATGGGACTGATCCTTATACTTTTTGGAATACAGATATAGCTCCGGTGAAACCGACCGAATATATGGGGTGACCTGCAGCACCTGGAACCATAGGTGCTAGTGGATCGAGGATGACATAGAATAAGGATATGGACACTCTTTTGGAGGACATTCATCGTAGATGTGAGGGGCTGCTGACCTGTGTGTCAGAGCGGGGTTGGCAGGATTTAGATGACCAGTACATAGAGCTATGTGTTGGGCTACCCTCGGAATGGCTAGGTATCATGCGACGCATGGCGATGACTGGTCAGACTGTGCGTGATATACGAGCTGTAGGAGCAGAGCCATTGGCTCGGGATCCTCCAGAGAGTGATTAGATGTAGGGCAGATGGTGCCCCCCAGTGTGTATGTAGGGGCAAGTGGTGCCCCCCAGTTTTTGAGTTTTGTTTTTTGTAACATGCTATGGGCATGTCATATGTTTCAGAGTAGATGGACTCTAAAAACATGTTATATGATATATATTATTTTGTTGATGGTTTGAAATATTATGGTCTTTTGTGTGATAAATGCCAGTCTATAACATGATTTGCAATTCTATCTACATAGTGATTTTGACTTCTAGGTACATGGTTGAAAGTAATAAATCTAAATTCACGTATCAAAAGTTTCACTCGTAAATATTGTCTAAACAGGATAGGGTTATGCACATGATAGACACCATTGAGTTGTAAGACCAGAAGTAGGGAATCTAAATGAACGTGCAGATGGAGGATGCGATGAGAGAGGGCATCGGCTAAGAGACCACGTACTGCAACATGTTCGTCCTGATTATTGGTGGCATTACCAATGCAGACCCCATTCGAAAGAATGAGGGTATGCAAGGGGGTAAAGATGGCCCATGTGGTCGAGCCAAGATTTCAGGAACAACGACTTGCCCCATCGGCATAGCCAATATAATGCGTGGACGAGAGGTTTGGCGGAATAGTGTCAGAAGACAAAAGATGGGAGGAAGGAGAATAATGAGGGCAGCGTGAGTATAGGGTAGACATCAAACAATGACTATGGGAGTGATTAGTCTAGGTAGGATGGCTAGGACTCATAGATCGAGTATAGGGTGATGTATGAGAGTTATGGGAGGAAAAGTGGGATCTCATGCTGCGGAGGACATCATAGATACAGATGGTCTCATCCTGGTTATGGGTGGGAGGGAAAAGGTCGAGGAAACCACATGACACTGCAAAGCTACCTAAATCATCAGCATTAGAAGAAAGGCTCACATACGGATCATCAGGGGAGATGACATAAGAACAAGTAAAAATATGTTCAAAGGATGTAGAGCCTGGGAGTGTTGTTGAAGGGGGATCAAGCAACACAGCCGAAGTGGATTCAGCGGGAATGTACTTCGAGGGTCGTGCGGATGATGATAGGTATAGGAGTGGGGCAGCAGGTTCCTACATCTCAACATCAGGGGGAGGAATGCCAATGGTAGCAAGGGGATCCTCGAGTAAGCCTGACGCATACTGAGCAAGGATGGGAGAGGTGGATTGATTTTGTTCAACTTTGTACTCGCGAATGACCTCTAAAGAGGCTCGGTAATGCGTGAGGTGAGGAAAATGGTGAGAATAATGGCCATGGAAACCACACAGAGCATAGGGTTTGTTGGTGCAAAGGGTCTTTGGGTTTTTGGCTGCGGACGAGGAAGAAGCAGAGGTTTCAGGGACCGTAGATTCAGGGAACGCGACCTTAACCATGGGTTGAATATGACGCAACTCAGGACAAGTATTGGTGGCATGACCGACACCATCACACAAGGCACAAGGCTTGGCGGGTGGAGGAGGGGTAGGGTCAGGTACGGTGGCCTTGTCTTTGGATGCCCCCTTACGAGCTTTTCTTTTCTTGCCCATAGCTGTCATAGCGTGAGGATGGTCTTGCGACAGGCCTAGGGGCATTGTAGTGGTGGAAGGAGTGTAGGGAATCGGTTGAACCGGTGTCATAGCCAGGTGTTGTTTGGGGTGGCTGGGTGGGGTCTCGAATAGAGGAGTAAGATACCATACAGGTATTCCCAAGGTCAAATTAGGGAGGGACAGGGTGGCCATGATGGGGACCGAATAGACTCCTGGAGGAGGAGCAAGGAAAGGTATCTAACCGGTGGGGTAATGGCCAGGAGGGACGGCTCCCATATGGTGGAGACCTGGGGGAACTGACTCAGGAGGGTAGGGAGGTCCCTGAGTGCTAGGTGGATGGGAACGTCTAGGCGGAAGAGGTTCAGTCAGCTGAGGCAAAGGGATAGGAGTAGCTTGTGGCGGGCGAGATTGAGGTTGCTGACTAGCTGAAGTAGGCTGTGGAAGGTTAGCATGAGACAATTGCATCATGCAAAAATTCGCTAAGATGGGATCAGAAACAGGAGGAGGGGGATGACCAAGGAAGGTTCCAAGCAAGGAGGAATCTTTGTAGATGCCAGGGGAAACACTGGTCAAAGAATCAACAGTTTTCTTATTGGTGACAGCATAGATGGTGGACTCAAGGGAGGTCTGAGATTTTGGTTCATGATATAACAACTGGTCAATGGTGAAAATCTTCCCATTATGAGGGAAAAACATCTTGCGGTGGACGGCAGATGGGACGACAGACATGGCATAGGTGTAGCTACGGACCAAAAGAATGTTATAGTAAAGAGGGGCGTCGATAACTTCAACGTCAACGCAAATAGTCTTGCCCGCAAGGGTGATAGGATAGTTACGGAATATGCCAATGGGATGGGAGGAATGGCCATCCCACACACGAAGGGTGATTGTGGAAGGGGCCATCTCAGGAGATCCGAGTTGTTTCCAAAACGAATCATACATTACACATGTAGATGCCCCCTCATCAATAATACACCGAGTGACGTTGGAATTTCAGATTTTGACTGGGATTTGGAAAGCAACAGAAGCAGGAAGGGGGGGATGGTCTGACTGACGGGCATTGAAAATGATCAATTGGTCATCAGCAGGATCTACAACACCCATGGCAGATAGTAGATCCTTATTTTGAGAAGGACACGACTAGAGGAGTTCCAGTTTTGAAATGGCAGTAGGAGATTGTGCAAGATCATCTACTATGCTATATGAATGGGAAGCCTAACTAGTGGCAACATTTCAGCGTAATGGTCTCTTAGGAATCGTGGTATGAACCTTAGCTTTGGGCGAAGGGATTTGCAAGGGACCATTGGGTGTCGACAGACGCTCTGTAGGACCTGAAGATGGGGAATCGAGGACAGATGGAGCGGGAGGGGTGGAGTACTGACGAGACTGAGTTTGAAGGTTAAGGTCAATGGTGACTGGTTGGTCAGAGGCTGTCATGAGAATCTGGTAATCGGAGGAACCAGAAGGGGAAGGTGGAGAGGTTACCAGGGCATGAGGTGGTTGAGTAGCCATGAATCCTTGTTGAGGGAAAGGATCGGTAAACACAGCGGGTTGAGAAGTAGCCGTATTGGGAGGGACAGTAGGGGAGGAATGTTGTCCCCATACGGTGGCCTAAGACTCCCATGTCTGCCGCATCAGTGGTAATAGGGGACAATCGTGAGTGTAATGACCATAAACACTGCAATAGGAACATGTCTTATTGGTACGAAGCGGCCTGTCTGGCTTGGGCGGAGAGCCCTGTGGCTAGTTGGCAGTGTTGGAATCAATACTTGAAGGATTGGATCCTTGATTACCAGAGGAAAATTTATTGCCTTTCCTCTTTCTTTGATAAGGAAGAGAATTAGTCACACCCTGCTGCACAAATACTTGCCCTGGAGGGGGTAGTAAGTGTGGCTGCGGGGGTGGAGAAGGCAAGGGAGTGGGAGGTCCAAATGCTGGAGGAGCTGGGACACTAGGCTGTGGGTAAGGATAAGGGTTAGGATGGGCAAAATTGAGGTAAGCAGGAGGATGGGCAAAAGGAGAAGGCATGCCGTATCTTGGATACATGCTATCTGGAGGGGGAAAAGTGCTGGAGGTTTTGGCCCCTCCAGGAGGGAAACCATAGCCCATAAGAGGTTGAGCAAAGGTATGTGAAAGAGCTCCAACGATATCGTCGGCAGAGTGAGATGCCCCCGGGGTGTTAGGGCCACCGGGTTTGGGGAGGTCAGGAAGGACGGTATAAACATAACCAAATTGAGCATAGATAAGGTCATATTTCAAGGAAATTTGGAGGGCGGCTTCTTCGGTTTGGGGAGAGTGGGATGTGACATCTTTGCTAATGGGAGGTAAGAGAGAGAGAAGGAACCAGTCCATATAAACTTGATCTTCAAAGGTGGAAGCTCGACATAAGCTCTGTCTTCTCTGCCATTCCTGGACATGAGCGGAAAGGCGAGTCGAAGAGGATTGATGAAAAGAAGTCAAGAGTTCTATACCAGTGTCGTATCGGAGAGGGAGCTGGAAATAAGATAAAAAGTCTTGGGCAATGGTCGCAAAGATGGTATGGGAAGAGGTGGCCTGTTCAACATACCATTTAGAAGCTTCGTCGGTAAGCGTGCGTTGGAACAATCTAAGACAGATGGAATCATCAGTAATGGAATTGGATGAACACCACATGTGGAAAGATCGGATATGGTTGGAGGGATATTCACTAGCAAGGCCTTCGAACTTGGGAATTTCAGAGGGGAGCTTGGTTGGCATAGCAGGCCAACTAACATTGTGGCGGATAGGATCATTGATCAACTGATTGAAATCCGGGAGACTGAGATCGGCCATATAAGGGAGAAAAGGGACAGTCGAGGTAATTCCTGTAGTGGTTCCACTTGAAATGGACCCAGTAGTAAAACTGGGGTTGCTGCTAGTGGTAGGCCCTGAACTAGACATGGTGAAGGTAATAGGGGGAGAAATAGGAGTAGGGGGAGAACCCGAAAAATCAGAAGAAGAATCAGAGTGCGGACTCGGGTGAGGACTTACTCGATGACGACGAGTAGGAGGAAGTCGACCAACCGGAAACTAAGGGTGAAGGCAAAGAAGTCTCAGAGATAAACACCTTCGAGGCGCAATGATGACGGGAAGAAGAAAAATCGACAAGGGTAGGGAGGTGCAAAATCAAGTGAGGTCAATGTCGAAACAAGGGCAGAGAGGTGCAGTGTCAATTGATTTTAAAGTCTTTTCCAGGCGGTGTTAACCAGGCTCTTCTCCACTTAGGGTTAGTGTGTGGCGTGTGTTAATTTTAATTTTTAAACCCAGACGTTTTGAGAGTAAAAGAAAAAGTGTGTTGTGTAACTAAAAATAAATCTGTAGAGAACAATAAATAAGATTGAAATAACATAAAATTAACAGCTAACAATGCATCAATCTAACCCAAGAAGGCGGGTCTCTCAAAACTAGTCTAGAAGAGGGAAAAATCTAATCAAAACATGCTGAAAAGAGGCCAATAGATCTAAAGTCAGGAGGGACAAGGATCTAAAGGAGAAATCTGCTGAAAAGAGGTGCAGAAAGCAACAAAGAGGCAGAGGCAAGGTTTCTGATACAAAGGTAAGAATCAGCTAGAGGTAGAAGGGACAAGGAGGTGGCCCTGGAGGTGAACCCAAACAAAACTATGTGAGGTGATTTGAAAGGGAGAAGAGATGATCTGGAGGGATCTGAAAATGAGGTATCAGATCTGAAAAGAAGAAGGCTGAAACTCTGAAAATGCAGACGTTTGAAACAGCTAAAAATCGCCCACAAAAAGTGGAGGGTAGTAAAGCCCTAGGGGGAAATATTCCCACTTAGTTGAGTGAAACAGATCAGAAACAGGTCTAAACAGGTAGAGACGGAGGCTGGAAAACCCTGACAGAAGCTTTAGACAAACCCAGAAAAGTTGCTGGAAAATTGCAGAAAAAGGTCCAGGTCATAGTTTCTGACTTGTTTTCAGTCCAGGTCACAGTTTTGGGGCAGAAAAGTGCACCCTCTAGTCTGAGTCACATTTTTTGGGCCAATAATTCCGACCTACAGATCCGGGTCTCTCGGCGGCAGATTTCAGAAAAATTTGTCGTCTCAGCTGCGAATGATGTCTGTCACCTGCGCAATAGGGCCAAAAACACACAAAAGTTAAAAATTTTAATGTTTGAGGGTTTTAGAGGTGAAAATCACCATAAAAATAGGAAAATCAGAAAACTGAAGAGAAACCCTAGGGTCTAAAATAGCTGGATATGCAGGAATAGATAAAACGACAGTGGTCACAAAGAAAACCCGTGTGGAGTCGCCAATTGTTAGTATGAATATTTCGTCAGAAAATACCACTTTAGCTACGCATAACAAGTAGCCCTAACATCAATTATGGCTTCCAATATCTTTAAGTCTACAGTTAGTTGATCCAAATAATGTTGCACAAATCCAGATCTAAGCATAAAAGACATTAAGCAGTGAAAATAAAATGTGGCTCCATGCATCCAATAGACAAGACAAGAACAATGTATTTGAACGAACTTTTTATATTAAAAGGGGGCATCTGAGAGGAAAACAAGAAAGGTGTTTCCGATTCTTCTCAATGGGATGGATTCTTGAAAGTCCTCAACATTTCAAATCTAAAATTTCTCTCTCTTTTTAGTGTAGAAAACCCAGACAAACATAGAACTCAAATGGAGCTCATAAGGCAAAAATGGAGAATGTGACCAAGTATAGATCTAGAGTGATCTAATGCAATGAAAGGTGACTAATCAATGGGAAAACCCTTCTATTTATAACAAAATATTAGGGCGGTCTAGAACCTGGTGCATGAATAAAATATTATTAATCAAATTCTAGAACCACCCTTTAGGAATATTTTATTATATTTGTTGGAGGGAAAAGGATTTTTGACTTGGGTCAATTCCTTTATTTATAAATAATAAAAATAAATAAATGATTTATTTATTATTTTAAGGAAATGGTGGGAATATAATTAAATAAATAATGATTTATTTAATTATTTATAAATGATTTAGTCAAATTTAACTAGGAATATTATTTAAATAGGGATCTAAATAACTTATTCCTAGGAAATAATCAAATAAATAAGGATTTATTTAATTGATTTCCTTTTTTTGGGTTAAATATGACCAGGAAATATAAACCAATATAGATTTGTTTATTATTTCCTTTTGGAGTTTCCTGTTTAGACCATAAACAACTTAATAAAGGTGTTTTACTAAGTTATTTCACATAGTGAAAGCAATTTTAGGGTAAATTTGGTCTTACATGTTGTACTTGGGTTCATCTAATGATCATAGGTTAGATTACCAAAAAATGGTGTAACAGTACCTTAAGGCTTGTATGCATTAATAACAAGTGCTCTCGCTGAAAATCATTGGAATACATCAATGTCCCTTTATTCTCAAATCTTGCAAGTGGCTCGACATCAGCTCATATATTGACATTTCGCAAGATGTACTTAGGTACCTTGGCACTCATTGACATTAATGGTGAGTTTGCCTCGCATTGGTTAATGAAATTCAACAATGGACAGTAATCCAATGACTTCTCCTCATGCTTGACATCAACAAATTTATTCTCATGACTAGAATTGTACCAGTAGATTTTGTAACAATTGAAGACTACATCATTTCAGCAATTTGCAGCAGGAATCAATTTGTAATAAAGATCCCAATCTTGTCATAAACACAAAGAGAACAAAGAAGGAGATCAAATTCCTTTGTTTACATACTTCATGATCCAACAAACATCAACAGCCACACTCTTTGATATACACAACTCATCCACATTTAAGGTAACTGAAGGTATGTGATTTTCTAATTTTTAGTCATATAATTCCTTAGAATGCTAAAATTGTAACTTTGGAAAAATTCCTCACTCCCTTTTTCACATTGTCATATATTTAGTTGGGGGGAACAGACATAATTTAATATTCACATATCATAACTATAACACATTTTCATTTCATTCCAACCCGCATATACTTCCCAACCAACTATTGTTGCAGCATGATTCCAAGAGATTATATGCTTTGCAAATTATCAATCCATTGATGAGTTATTATAGTATTTTATTCTAAATGTTTTAGTGAACCTTGATGCAATAAATAAAATAAAGCATTGTTACACAAGAACCATTGCTAACAAATTGGTTTTTACACAAGAACCAACCATTAAAAAAAAGAAAATGTTGCGATCAAATGTATTATACTTTGTGAAAAGAAAATATCGTGAAGAAACGTTTGGAAAGAATCTATACAAGTCAAAACTCATAAAATATCACCTCATCGAAAAATGAATCAATGGAATAGTTGCATGACTACATGCAACAACTTTAGTTGGGGGGTATGTTGAGTCTCAAAATTGTTTTTCATATTCATATATATTTCCATTATTTCATAATTATGCAACTCTTATTTCATAACTATCTAGCCTAGAACCCTACATCAAGTAACCATTTTCATAAATATATGGGTTAGGATTATTGTCTTCCAAAGTTAGTTATTTATGTATTTAAAATGAATTTTTGATTAAAAACTAGAAAATTAACATAGTTTCATATATTGATATATGTGTTATGAGTTTTGTGACATGTGTAGGCTTATTTTAGAGATTCTAGAAGGGTATTACTTGGCCTCCCAAGATAAAATTCGAATTTCAACTCAAGAGGTGGACCATATTTCAAGGATAAATATCATGGAGATCTTGATGTGTTATAGGATTTGTATCTAGAATTTAGGGATAATCTGAGACAAGCATGGATCTAGTTGATATTTAAGGGATCTACATCTATTGAGTAGATATCCCTAATTTTTGTATAAATAGGGGAATCTTTCTCCTATCATGGTATGTGTAAAGTTGGAGTTATGTTAAAGATTTGAATAAAGAATTAGATTGTGGTACCTTACTCATGAGTGTTCTTTCACTTTGACTTGGTTTTGCTTACATATGGCGCATCTCGACTTACCATCTCTCGTACCTTTGGATTGGTCATCTACAATGTGTGAAATTTTTTTTCCTTCATAGGTTAAGATTTATTTTCTTCCATAGATCAAGATTTATTTTATTTCTTAGTATTAGTTTTAGAATGTCTGTGTAATAGTTTTCTTTCCTAAAACATCTCAAGAAATTAGATTCTTTTATTTTCTAATTTCATTATGTTTGAGGCATTAGAGCTCATTGTTTCTTAGTTTCTTTACATGTTTTTACATTGCTTTCCTAGATTAGATCCTCAATTATGCATATAATTTGATGCTTGTAAATCATGTCAAGAGGGTGAGTCTATCATAATTCCATATTGAATGCTTGAGTAGTTGATCATACAATAATTGTTTTTCCTTCGAATTTTCTTTCATTTAGATTAGCATTGTCATTTCAATTATTAGTCATAGTATTTTTTCTTTCGATCCATGGAGTAGCAATTAGGAGTGGTGTGATTAGATTTGTAGTTTTGAGTTTTTGATAAATTGATCCCTAGCATATATTGTGCACATGTTTATCACAAGTCCTATGGATACCGGATTGATAATTTATGTTAGTAATCTAATACAAATTATGTTACTCAACATTTTGGCACCGTTGCTGGGGAGGTGTACATAGGGATCAGCCTTAGAATTTATTTTTTTTGTTTGTTTCCAATTTTTGTTTGTTTCCAAATTTTTTTTTAATTCAATTTCGTTTTTAAATTTCATTTTTACATCATGCAAATTTTCAAATTAAGTTTTTGTGCAATTTTTATTTTATTTTATTTTATTTTTAGGCATTTTCATTCAAGTTTATTTGCATTTTCATTTAGAAATAAAACAAAACATCCACATATCAAAAAGCCCTATTCACAAAAAAAAAAAAAAAAAAAAACAATAAAAATCCAATTACAACAACAATCTTCATGATCACAATTTACTTATGATTTTTTTGCGTAAATGGATGCATTGGAAATTATCTTATACTTGAGTGAATGTTCAATTTATTTAGTAGCATAGGTCTAACAAACAAAAATAAGTTTTTATAATTTTTAGAATAAATTTGATGTTTTGTGGTGCAGCAAGAACCACCCATTTACTAACCCTTGGCAGGAAATATTTGCAATGAAACAAATGATTGAGAACAAGGAGCACAAGCAAAGATCACGAGCGATAATCTAAGGCATGAGATTGATCCTTTTCATTTAATTTTTTCACAATTTAAAATGGGAATCGAATGATAAAATCTTGAGTATGCTAACAAAATAAAAATCTGGAGTATGCTCTCCTCCTACGCTTCCTGTGACCTGGAGGATAAAAAAAATAAAATAAAATTTGTTAGTATGTCATAAAATATTAAAAAAAATATTTAGCAACATAATGTAATTCGACAGCTAAATAAAATAAAAATAAATAATAAAAATAAAAAAATGAAAGTCTATTTTCTTTATTAATAAATTCTATTTTTATAAAGAAAATAAAAATAATAATGATCTTAATAAATTGTTTTGTTTAATTAAAATATATATGTATATTTTTAAATTTGTAAAAATGTAACATATATTTTTTTTAACAAAACTAAAACATTTTAAATATAAAAACAATTAAAAATAATATCTAAAAAATAAAACAAAAACAAACCATATATAAAATAATAAAACATTAAAAATAAAAATAAATAAAAAATAAAACAAACAAAAGAAAAACATAAATTTTTAAAACAAAATCAACATAGCGATGTACATATGGTATGGCCTTTGAACATAATCCAAAGGAGGCCCACGCATATGCGTGAGGCCATCCTTTGGGTTGGATTTGCACATATGTGCAGGGCTCTATGCGATGATCCCACGCAGGCCACGCAACCCTTCAAAATCACAAACATAACTTGATTAAGAAATCCAAGATTTGTCAATTGAATTGGCCTCTGCTTAATTAAATCTCGCCCAAATCTCTGCAATTAAAAATTGATTGTGCAATAATTTTGGGCTTTGGCCTTCGATTCGCATCAATATTGGCCTTAAATTCATTCCATCTCCTATCTAGCTCCAAGCAGCACCGACCATACCATTCAATTTCAACATTGCTTGGCCCTGTAACCAAATTCAACTGCTAATCCGAGTTCCATTAAAAATGAATTCAATGGTGAAATCCATTGAAGGGTGGTGGAATATTTCAAATTAAAATCAAATTTCTCAGTGGCATGTTTCTTTGATGGTTAGATAGGTGGGTTAATGAGATAAAATCTGCCAGAAAAATCAGAAATGGATTTTACAAGAAGAGCATTTCTAGAAAACGCAACAGTCATGACACATTGGTTTTAAACGCAATTTCTGAACAAATGGAAGTGAATCTGAAAAATATTAGACATGTTTTTTTTCAGGAACAGGTTGAATTAAGTATCCCAGAAACGGTGTCCCTAGATTCCTAACCATTTCAGGGATTTTCAGGGATACTTTTAGCTCCATTTTGCAGATTTCCTAAAGAAGAAAAAGGATTTTTGAATTTAATTATTGGTAATCAGTTGAGGGATTTACACCATGATCTAGTTTTCCTTATCTATAGGAGGTAGCTACACATCTAAGACTAATTAATAGGGATTCATCCAACTGAATTGTTGATCTACCAAATAGTTGTGAGAATGTCCTTCTACAAAAGAGGATTCCAGATTTTGTTGACCCTGTAATTCTGGGAAAAGCATGGTAGAGTTCATTTTTGGCTCTTCCAGATCTCTTTGACCTCATAATTTTGGGTAGATTGTGGTGGAGTTCATCTGTGGTGGCACCATGATCGGCGATTTGACACCCTCAAAATACAAATTCATAAACCCACATTATCTTCGATATGAAAATTTTATTGCTCGACGCAAAAAAAAATTTACACTGTTGTCCAGGAATACATTCTTCAAGGATACTGGAAGCTCTTTGATTGGTCTCTAAAAGTCAAAAATGATTGCCATGGAAGCACCAGAAGCAACATGATAGATTGTACAAATATCCTTTAATCGGTGACATTGTCTCTCAGATTCGATCTTGAGAAAAGAGGCAATGAACAAAGGAATTGTCCAAGAATGAATTGCATCACAAGCCATTTAAAATTCCAAACTGGGTTGTATCTTTCTATCTAGGTTGGAGACTGCCAGAAAGCCACGTTTTAATCTTTACCACACGCAAAAAAATTATTCACTTCAAATATTTTTTACATTCATTTTAAAGTTATGGAGTGTTCATGGCTCATTATGTTTTGTTACATTTTTTAGTTTTAATGAAGCGATGATTTAATAATTTTTAGATTGAAATTATATATATATATATATATATATATATATATATATATAATTACATCAATGAAATAATTAGGGTATATGCTCATTTTTTTTGGAGAAGGTAATGAATTTATAAATTAGACTGATTACATAGTTGTGCATATTAAAATTTCTTTTCAATATTTTTAGCCATAGAAATTGCGCAATTCTGTAGTTGCTGTCGAATTTTGCAGCTAAACATGATTTTTTCACCTGAGAAACTTTATTGCTTCACCCAAATTTCAAATTATCCTAACTTTCTCATCTGGCACTGGATTTCGACGATAGAAGCCTCGTTCGAAATATCTCGATGAGATCTACATAATGAGAAAACTATCATTAAAGTTTGAAATTGTAAAGAATAAAGAAATTTTTGAAAAGACACAATAGGTACCTTGCGGCACTAGTTTCGAAATAGGTATAAATTCTTTTTGTTTTCCTTTGTGAACTTATTTTACTAGTACCAATTCTCAGCTTTTCATGTTAATGTCATAACGAGAGAGATTGATCACCTCTCTCTTTTGATAGCATTACATTCCATTGCAAAAGGAGTACTAGTTTTATTTTCCAGGTTCCAGGAGGAAGGAAAGACGACTACAAGAGAATAATGTCTCTCTTAAAGACCACATTTCTTGTACAAGAAGATGATCAACAAGAAATAAAGAAACATCAATGTATGAGCACATGCTAATGTAAATAATATCGAGCGCTTGCAAGCCTTTCAGATGCCAGTGTCTCCATTGAATCCATGCTTCCTTAGTCAATAAAAAATTCACCTAATTTCCCTTTAAATTCTCTATTGCATTGCAACTTAGTCATTTAAAAAAATCCTCGTCTCCTTTTCCTTCACATATTTTCCTTCCCTGCTTTTACTAACCTATAACCTAGCAATAAAACTTTTCAGCTCCTCTACAAAGCTGATTCATTCCATTTCCATTTTCATTTTTTCAAATAAACCTTGATCCACTACAAAAATTTTCATCCATAGTCCTTCAAAAATTATTCTTTCATGCTCGCGTTAGATGATGGAGGATTCCTTAAGGCCTCCCTTCTAACAAGTCTTGACCTATCCACATCAACACATTATTTAGGTCCAAGACTAGAGTCCTTATTAGTACCTTGAGGCTTGTATGCATTAATGGAAATATCTCTCGCTGAAAATCATGGGAATACATCAATGTCCCTTGATCATCAGATCTTGCAAGTGGTTCAACATCAGCTTATCTATTTGCACTTCACAGGATGTAATTAGATACCTTGGCACTCATTGACATTAATGGTGATTTTTTCTCTAATTGGTTAACTACAGTCATCAATGGTCGATAGTCCAATGAATTCTCTTCATGCTCGACATCAACACATTTATTCACATGACTAGAATTGTACCATCGAATTTTGTAACGATTGAAGACTACATCATTTTAGTAGTTTGCAACAGGAATCAATTTGTAACAAATATCCCAATCTTGTCATCAACAAAAAGAGAACAAAGGAGCATATCAAATTCCTTTGTTTACATACTTCATGATCCAACAAACATCTACAACCACACTCTTTAGTATACACAACTCATCAACATTTAAGGTAAGTGAAGGTATGTGGTTTTCTAATTTATATTCATGTAATTCCTTAGAATCCTAAAATTGTAACTTTGGAAAAATTCCTCACTCACCTTTTCACAGTGTTGTATCTTTAGTTGGCGAAAGGGACATCATTTCATATTCACATGTCATAACTATCACACATTTTCATTTCATTCCAACCCACATATACTTCCCAACCAACTATTGTTGCAGTATGATTCCAAGAGATTATATGCTTTGCAAATTATCAATTCATTGATGAGTTATTATAGTATTTGATTCTAAATGTTTTCCTGAAATCTCATGCAATAAATAAAATAAAGTCTTGTAACACAAGAACCATTGCTCAAAAATTGTATGTTACACAAGAACCAACCATTAAAAATAAAATTGTTGCAATCAAATGTATTATACTTTGCCAAAAGAAAATATCATGAAGCAAAGTTTGGAAAGAATTTATACAAGTCAAAACTCATAAAAGATCAACTCATGGACAAATGAATCAATGCAATAGTTTCATGAGGAATTGCATCAACTTCAATTGGGGGGTATGTTGAGTCTCAAAATTGTCTTCCATATTCATACATATTTCCATTATTTCATAACAATTCAACTCTCATTTCATAACTATCTAGCCTAAAACCATACATCAAGTAACCATTTTCATAAATATATGGGTTAGGATCCTTGTTTTCCAAAGTTATTTATTTTATGTATTTAAAGTGAATTTATGACTAAAAACTAGAAAATTAATATATTATCGTATACCTATATATGTGTTCTAAGTTTTGTAACATGTGTAGGCATATTTTCGAGATTCTAAAAGGGTCTTACTTGGCCTCCCAATATCAAATTCGAATTTCAACTTAGGAGGTGGACCATATTCCAGGGAGAAATATCATGGAGATCTTGATGTGTCATAGGATTTGTATCCAGAATTTAGGGATAAGTTGACACAAGTATGGATGTAGTAGATATTTAAGATATCTACATGTATTGAGTATATATCCCTAATTTTTGTATAAATAGGGGAAACTTTCTCCTATCATGGTATGTGTAAAGTTGGAGTTACGTTGAAGCTTTGAATAAATAATTAGATTGTGGCACCTTACTCATGAGTGTTCTTTAACTTTGACTTGGTTTTGCTCACATATGGAGCATCTCGACTTACCATCTCTCATACTTTTGGATCGGCCATCTACAATGTGTGAGATTTATTTTCTTTCATAGATTAAGATTTATTTGTTTTCTTAGTATTAGTTTTAGAATTACTATGTAATATTTTGATTTCCTAGAACAACTCAAGAAATTAGATTCTTCTATTTTCAAATTGGATTATGTTTGAGGCATTAGAGCTCACAGTTTTTTAGTTTCTTTATATTTTTTTACACTGGTTTCCTAGATCAGATCCTCAATTTTGCGTATAATTGGATTCTTGTAAATCATGCCAAGAAGATGACTCTATCATACTTTCAAATTGGATGCTTGAGTATTTAACCTATACAATAATTGAGTTTTCCTTTACATGCCTTTACATTGTTTTCCTAAATTAGAACCTTAGTTAAATGTATAATTTGATGCTTGTAAATCATGCCAAGAAGGTGACTCTATCATACTTCCAAATTGGATGCTTGAGTTTTTAACCTGTACAACAACTGAGTTTTCCTTTACATGTTATTTAAAAGCTTTGTTAGATTAACTTTTTAAAACTAAAGTGTAATCAATTACTTGTAAAGAATGTCAAGAGGGTGACTCTATCATACTTCCGTATTGAATGCTTTAGTAGTCGAATATACAATAGTTGTTTTTCAAATGAATTTTCTTTCATTTATATTAGCATTTTCATTTCAATTCTTAGTCATAGGATTTATGCTTTCAATCCATGGAGTAGAAATTAGGAATGGTGTGATTAGATTAGTAGTTTTTAGTTTTTGATAAACTGATCCCTAGAATATATTTTTCACGTATGTCACACGAGTCCTACGAATACGTAATTGATAATTTATGTTAGTAATCTAATGAAAATTATGTTACTCAAAATTTTGGCACTATTGTCGGGGAGGCGTACATAGGGATCAACCTTAGAATTTCTTTTATTTGTTTCTTTCCATTTTTTGTTTTACTTCAATTTTTTTTTAATTCCATTTCATTTTTCAATTCCATTTTTACATCATGCAAATTTTTAAATTAAGTTTTTGTGCAATTTCATTTTTATTTTATTTTATTTTTAGGGATTTTCATTCAAGTTTATTTTCATTTTAATTTATAAATAAACATAACATCCAAAAATAAAAAACCCCTATTCACAAAAAAATAAAAAGTAAAAATAGAATAAAATTCCAATTACAACAACAAATCTTCATGATCATAGTTTACTCATGATTTTGTTGCGTATATGCATGCATTGGAAATTCTCTTATACTTGAGTGAATGTTCCATTTATTTAGTAGAATATGACTCACAAATAAAAATAATTTTTTATAAATTTTAGGATAAATTTGATGTTTTGTGGTGCAGTAAGAACCACCCATTTACTGACCCTTGGCAACAAATATTTGCAATGAAACAAATTATTGAGAAAAAGGATCACAAGAGAATATCACAATCGATAATTTAAGGTATGAGATCGATCATTTTAATTTTATTTTTGCAAAATTTAAAAATGGAATCGACTGATAAATCTTGAGTATGCTAACAAAATAAAAATCTCAAGTATGCTCTCCTCCTGCACTTTGTGTGACCTGGAGGATTAGAAAAGATTTTTTTTTTGTTAGTATATCATAAAATCTAAAAAAAAACATTGAGCTATAGAATGCAATTCTGCAACTACTTCTGTTTTCATTAGTTGATTTGGTTTTTCAATAAACTATACAAATTTTAAAAAATAAAAAATTATAAAAAATATATAAAAAATTTTTAAAAATTTTAAATAAAAAAATAAAATAAAATTCTATTTTATTTATTAATAAACTATTTTTTATAAAGAAAATAAAAAATAAATAAAAAATGATAATGATTTTTACAAATTGTTTTATTTAATTAAAAAAAAAAAAAAAAATATATATATATATATATATATATATATATATATATATATATATATATATTTTTTTTTTTTAAAAATGTGAAAGATAATTTTTTTAACAAAACTAAAATATTATATATATAAAAAAATAAAAATAAAAATCTCTAAGAAATAAAACAAAAACAAACCATATATAAAACATTAAAAAAAAAAAACAAACAAACAAAAAAAGCAAAACATAAAATTTTAAAGCAAAATCAACACCACAATGTACATATGGTATGACCTTTGAACATAAACCAAAGGAGGCCCACGCATATGCAAGAGGCCAGTCTCTGGCTTGGCTTTGTGCATATGTGCAGGTGACATGATCCCACGTAAGACAGAGAACCCTTAAAAATCACAAACACAATCTGATTAAGAAATCTGAGATTTCTCAATTGAATTGGCCTTCGCATAATTAAATATCGCCCAAATATCTACAAATAAAACCTGACCATGGAATAATTTTGGGATTTGGCCAGGGAAAATTTTAAGGATGCAAAATTATCTTGAAGTTTAAAAATTTGGTGAATCTCACTAGTCCCTAATATGCAAACTATAAAATGTTTACTGATCTATTTATAAAATCATTTAAAATTATAATGATATTATATATACTCTTTATATAATTTTGGCGAATCTTTATGTAAACTAATTTTATATTTTAAAATTTGGGCGAATCATTTTTATAAAAAAATGGAAATTGGCGAATCATTTTTTTTTAAAAACCATGGAAAATTAGCCTACCTGCGAATATTAGCCCCTAAAGTTTTCCATGGATTTGGCTTTCAATTTTCATCAATATGGGCCTTCAATTCATTCCATCAAGCTCTCATCTCCTATCCAACACCAAGCAGCACTAACAATACCATTCAATTTTTGTGTTGCTTGGCCTCGCAACCAAATTCAACTACCCATCCAAGTTACATTAAAAAACAATTCAATGGTGAAATACGTTAAAGGGAGGTGGAAGAGTTTGAATTAAAATCAAATTTATCAGTGGAATTTTGCTTTCATGGTTAGATAGGTGAGTTGCAGGACAAAATTCTACCAGACAAATTGTAAATTGATTTTACCATAAGAGAATTTCCAGAAAATTTATGACACATTGTTTTTAAACACAGTTTATGAACAAATGGAAGCGAATATGAGAAATATAAGACATGGGTTGTTTCAGGAACGGGGTGATTCAAGTAACCCAGAAATGGTTTCCCTATATTCCTAACCATTTGGGAAATCTTTAGGGATCCTTTTAGCTCCATTTCGAAGATTACGTGAATAAGTAAAACGATTTTTGAATTTAATTGCTGGTAATCAGTTGAGGAATTTCGGCCATGATCATGTTTTACCGATATGTAGGAGGTAGATCTGTATCTAATACTAATTAATAAGGATTCATCCAATCAAATTGTTGATCTACCAAACAGTTGTAAGAATCTCATTCTCCAAAAGAGGATTCAAGATTTTCTTGACCCTATAATTCTGGGCAGAGTGTCGCATAGTTCATTTGCGGCTCTTCTAGATCTCTTTGACCCCGTAATTCTGGGAAAATTGTAGTCTATTTCATCTGTGGTGGCACCATGATGGGTGGTTTGACACCCTTGAAGCACAAATTCATAAACCCACGTTATCTTCGATAAGAAAAATTTATTGCTTGATGCAAAATAGTTTTATACGGTTGTCCAAGAACACATTCTTCAGGAATATGTGAAGTTCTTTGATTGGTCTCTAAAAAATTCCAAAATTATTGGCATGAAATCATGAGAAGCACTATGATAGATTGTGCATATCTCCTTTACTCGATGGTGTTGTCTCCTAGATTCGATCTTGAGAAAAGAGGCGATGAACAAAGGAACCGTCCAAGAATGAACTGCATCGCAAGCCATTTGAAATTCAAAACTAGGTCGTATCTTTCTCTTTGGGTTGGAGATAGCCAGAAAGAAACTTTTTAATTTTTACCACACGCACGAAAATGCTTCACTTCAAATATTTTTTACATTCGTTTTAAAGTTATGGAGTGTTCATGGCTCATTATGTTTTTCTACATTTTTTATTTCGATGAAGTGATGATGTAATAATTTTTTGATTGACATTATATTGTATGATTTTTCCATAAAATAAAAGTAAAAAATAAAAAATAAAAAACAAATAAATTAATAAATAAATAAATATATAAATAAATATATATATATATATATATATATATATATATATATATATATATATATTTGCATCAATGAAATAAGTAGTGTATTTGCTCTTTTTTTTTTATAAGGTACTGAATTTAAAAATTAGACTGATTACATAGTTTTGCATATTTAACTTTCTATTCAAGATTTTTAGCAACAGAAACTGTGCAATTCGGCAGTTCTTGTGCAATTCTGCAGCGAAACATCAATTCTGCAGCTCAGAAACTTCACTATTTCACCCAATTTTCACGTTAGCCTAACTTTCTCATCCGACACCGGATTTAGATGATTCAAGCGTCGTTGGAAAGATCTCGATGAGATATACATAATGATAAAGGTATAATCGAATTATTAAAATATAAAAAAGGAAGAAATTTATGAAAATACAAAACAGGTAACTTGAGGCACTAGTTTCGAAATAGGTATAAATTATTTTGGTTTTCCTTCGTGAACTTCTTTTATTAGTACCAATTCTCAGTTTTTTTGTAAATTTCATAACCAGATAGATTGGTCGACTCTCTCTTTTGATATCCTTACATTCCATTGCAGAAGAAGTACTAATTTTATTTTCCAGGTTTTAGGAGGAAGGACAGATGACTACAAGCGAATATTGTCTCTATTAGAGACCACATTTCTATTACAAGAAGATGATCAACAACAAAGAAAGAAACATCAATGCATGAGCACATGCTAATGCAAATCAGATCCAACACTTGCAAGCCTTTCAAATCCCAGTGTCTCCATTGCATCCATGCTTCCTCAGTCAATAAAACATTTACCTCAGTTCCCTTTACATTCGCTATTGCATTCCTACTTATTCATTCAATAAAATCTGCGTCTCATTTTCCTTCACTGCTCATTTTTTTCACAGTCATTATATTTTCCTTCCCTTCTTTCACTATTATGTAACCCAGCAATAAAATCATTCAGCTCCTCTACAAAGCTGATTCATTCCATTTACATTTACATTTTGTCAAATAAACCTTGATCCACTGCAAAAAATTTCATCCATAGTATTTAAAATTTTATTCTTTCAAGCTCGTGTTAAATGATGGAGGATTCCTTAAGGCCTCCCTTCTAAAAATTCTTGACCTATGGACATCAACACATTATCTAGGTCGAAGACTAGAGTTATTATTAGTTCCTTGAGGCTTGTATTCACTAATGAAAATTTCTCTCACTGGAAATCATGGGAATACATCAATGTCCCTTGATCGTCATATCTTGCAAATGTCTCGACATCAGCTCATATATTCACACTTCACAAGATGTACTTAGGTACCTTGGCACTCATTGAAATTAATGGTGATTTTTCCTCGCATTGGTTAACGACATTAATCAATGATTGGTAATCCAATGACTTCTCTTCATTTTCGACATCAACACATTTACTCGCATGACTAGAATTGTACCATAGGATTTTCTAATGATTGAAGACTACATCATTTCAGCAGTTTCCAGAGGGAATAAATTTGTAATAAATATCCCAATATTGTCATCAACGCAAAGATAACAAAGAAGTAGATCATATTCATTTTTTTACATACTTCATGATCCAACAGACATCAACATCCACACTCTTCATTATGCACAACTCATCCACATTTAAGGTAAGTGAAGGTATGTGGTTTTCTAATTTTTAGTCATGTAATTCTTTAGAATGCTAAAATTGTAACTTTGGAAAAATTCCTCACTCCCTTTTCCACATTGTCATATCTTTAGTTGGGGGGAAGGGAAATCATTTTATATCACATGTCATAACTATCACACATTCTCATTTCATTTTAACCCTCATATACTTCCCAAACAACTATTGTTGTAGTATGGTTCCAAGAGATTATACGCTTTGCAAATTATCAATTCATTGGCGAGTTATTATAGTGTTTGATTATAAATGTTTTCATGAACTTTGATGCAACAAATAAAATAAAGAATTGTTACAAAAGAACCATTGGTAAAAAAAATTGTTACACAAGAACCAACCATTAAAAGAAGATATGTTACAATCAAATGTACTATACTTCACCAAAATAAAATATCATGAAGAAAAATTTGGAAAGAATCTATACAAGTCAAAACTCATAAAATATCAACTCATGGACAAATGAATAAATGAAATAGTTTCATGAGGACATGCAACGAATTTAGTTGGGGGGTATGTTTAGTCTCAAAATTGTATTCCATATTCATACATATTTTTATTAGTTCATAACTATTCAGCTCTCATTTCATAACTATTTAACCTAAAACCCTGTATCAAGTAACCATTTTCATAAATATATGGGTTATGATCCTTGTTTTCCAAAGTCATTTATTTTATGTATTTAAAGTGAATTTATGATTAAAAACTAGAAAATTAACATAGTTTCATACATCTATATATGTCTTATGAGTTTTGTGACATGTGTATGCCTATTTTGGAGATTCTAGGAGGGTCTTACTTGGCCTCCCAAGATCAATTTCGAATTTAAACTCAAGAGGTGGACTAAATTCTAAGGAGAAATATCGTGGAGATCTTGATGTGTCATAGGATTTGTATCTAGAATTTAGGGATAAGTTGGGACAAGTATGGATCTAGTAGATATTTAAGGGATCCACATTTACTGAGTAGATGTCCCTAATTTTTGTATAAATTGGGGAAGCTTTCTCCTATCATGGTATGTCTAAAGTTGGATTTATGATCAAGCTTTGAATAAAGAATCAGATTGTGGCACCTTACTCATGAATGTTCTTTCACTTTGACTTGGTTTTTCTTACATATGGACCATCTCGAATTACCATCTCTCATACTTTTGGATTGGCCATCTACAATGTGGGAGATTTATTTTCTTGCATAAATTAAGATTTATTTGCTTTTTTAGTATTACTTTTAGAATGACTCTGTAATATTTTTCTTTACTAGAACATCTCAAGAAAGTAGATTCTTCTATTTTCCAATTGGATTATTTTTGAGGCATTAGAGCTGACAATTGTTTACTTTCTTTACAAGTTTTTACACTACATTACTAGATTAGATCCTGAATTATGCGTATAATTGGATTCATGTAAATCATGCCAAGAAATTGACTCTGTCATACTTCCAAATTGGATTCTTAAGTATTTAACCTATACGATAATTGAGTTTTCCTTTACATGCATTTACACTATTTTCCTAAATTAGATCCTTAGTTAAATTTATAATTGGATGCTTGTAAATCATGTCAAGAAGGTGACTTTGTCATACTTCCAAATTTGATGCTTGAGTATTTAACCGATAAAGTAATTGATTTTTCCTTTACATTTTATTTAAAAGCTTTCTTAAATTAAAATTTTAAAACTAAAGTGTAATCAATTGCTTCGAAATCATGTCAAGAGGGTGAGTTTGTCATACTTCCATATTGAATGCTTGAGTAGTTGATCATACAATAGTTTTTTTTCCTTTGAATTTGATTTCATTTATATTAGCATTTTAATTTCAATTATTAATCATAGGATTTATGCTTTCAATCCATGGAGTAGGAATTAGGAATGGTGTGATTAGATTAGCAGTTTTTATTTTTTGATAAACAGATCCCTAGCATATATTGTGCATGTTTCTCTCACAAGTCCTACGCATACCAGATTGATAATATATGTTAGTAATCTAATGCAAATTATGTTACTCAACATTTTGGTGCCTTTTCCAGGGAGGCGTACCTAGGGATCAGCCTTAGATTTTTTTTTTTTTTCCAATTTTTGTTTCACTTCAATCTTTTTTTTATTCCATTTCGTTTTTCAATTTCAATTTTACATCATTTAAATTTTTAAATTAAGTTTTTGTGCAATTTCATTTTTATTTTATTTTATTTTTAGGCATTTTCATTCGATTTTATTTTCATTTTCATTTATAAATAAAACAAAACATCCAAAATTAAAAAACCCCTATTCCCAAAAAGAGAGAAAAAAAAAGACAACAAAAATCCAATTACAACAAAAAATATTCATGATCATAGTTTACTCCTGATGTTGTTGTGTAAATGGATGCATTGGAAATTCTCTTTGTAATATCCCCAAATTAGTAGTCAGCTAATTGGGATATTAAATTTGATCAATTTTGGAAAATCCTAAAGTTGGGTGTTCAAAACTGGGTGATGAAACATATAGCCTACACATAGGAAATAATTATTCTCTAAAGTCACTTGAGAAAATATTGACTTGATAGCATGGGGCCCATGAGGGTGAACTTGAAGCATGAGGGAAGAGGCAATGTGGGCATTGTGGGCCCATGACAACACAGTGAGATAGGAACAACGTGGACCAAGAGGGACAACGCAGTTTGGTGGGGCCCTGAGGAGAGCTAACCTGTCAAAGCATAAAAAGGGGAAGAGGCTCCTCATTATCAAATTTAATTATGCATATATGTTTTGTCTCTTAACATTGAGCATGCTTTTTCTATTGAGCAAAGTCTGCAAGTGTTGTTCATCACACGGGGTGTGTCTGAGGGGAGATCCTAACATCAACCCTGTGGGTCTTCGAGTGCCTGCTCGGATGAGGAGTTCCATCCATTGATTTTTAGGTGGGAGCCATAGCATCTTTAGCCATGGATTATGCACCTCTGGGACAATGCAATATTGAGGAGAGATCACGTAGTTCTTGGAGGAAGTAGTGCCGGGGTGGAGATCTATCAAGGGATTCAACCTGGGATAGTGAGAAGGGATCAAACCTTAGCTATTCCTTCGTTTTGGTAGAGGAGGAGGCCACCATTTGCAGAGATACATTCAAGGCTAGCCTATTCCACTAGAACAACGTTATTCCTCAGGGGAGGTGATTTTTTGGGGTCATCCATTCCGGAAACCCTTTCTGGGCTTTTCTGGGTATTAGGAGCAGAGCTCATTCCCAGATTTTCATATTTTTCTGAGCAGGGGAACAACCCCAAAGAGCCATCCTATTCCAGAAGTAGCAGTAGTCCAGCAACAGTTTGGGGATTACACAATCCTTGGTTGAGCAACTATTTAGTGAGCATTTCTGAGAGTATTTCCTGCTTGCCGAGTGCAAGCCAAGGTACCATCATTCTGATCACTGTTGTACCCATTGTATCTCTCAGTTAAATAATAAAATGGCTCAATGTTTCTCCATATTTTTCATTATTCGTGTGATGTCTCTCTATTTGCTGTAGACACTTGTTTATGTTACTTTATATTTCTTTTTATTTCTATTTGGAATATTATAGTGGTATTAGAGCATGATCTTTGGTTCAGCTTCTAGACATTATTGAAAAGATATTAAAAGAATATAGTAGAGATCTACTACAATGGAGGGATTAATTTTTGCCTCATATTTCCTTAGAGCTATGAAGTATCTCTCCAAAGAGATCAATGAAACAAGAAGATAAAGGCAAAGAGAAACCTCAAGAAGGTTTCAGAATGAAGAAGGTCTGAGTACTTCTTATCACCAACAAAGAAGAATGGAGAAGCAGAGATCTCCTCAAAGACATACTATGCCCACTTTCTTTGAAGAAGGTGACTGATATAGAGATGAAGAAAGGAGAAACATGGAACCTGAAACTCATGAGACTCTTAGTTTATATCTTGAGGAGTGAAAAGCATAGTCTAGAGCATTGAAGGATAATCTAACTCTCCAACAATTCTTCACACTCAGAGAAGAAATAAGATCCTATGCAGAAACAGAAGAAAGAGGCACAACAGATTCTATTTTCCTACATTTGATGGATCTACCTCAAGCATTGTAAAGGCTTGGAGGAAAGAGTTAGATGCATTTTTCAGGCTACATCCTGTAGCTGAAAAAGAGGTTGTTCAAATTGTAGCACTTCATATTCATGATGAAGCCAATGATTGGTGGTTTGGTCACATGGAGCATGCAAAGGTGACTAAATATTAAGATTTATTTTCAAGGTTAAGAAAGAATTTTGATAGAAGAAGACCAGAGATATTTCACAAAGAGACATTTCCTGATAAGTCAAAGGAGGATGTCATTTTTGTCACTATGGAAAAATAGTCACTACATTCACCACCAACTGCAAAAGTACTTGTATCCGGAGGAGATCACTTGCATATTTGCAATATAGTCTTAATCTCTTGACATATAGAGTCCCATGCATGATTCAAGATATGCATGGGGAAGAGGAGGTAGATTCCAGTGCTGGTACGTTGATAGAAGAGCAGTCATCACTCTTACCAGCAGTTGGAGAGACAATTGTTCCAGTTGGAAGAACTTTTGTGGTCTTGCAAGAGGTTCCTACACATCAGTTGATCCAAGGTCTATTGCATGACCAATGATTAGAACTACATGCTGATTTGGAGCAGCATCATATCACTTCATAGAGGACCCTTGATCTAATCAACGAAGAGATGAAGAACCATCCTAGTTTGTCATTAATGAACTACATTCAACCCTTTGAGTTGAAATGTGGAGTTTCATAATATGGGATGAGTATGCTCCTATGTACAATAGTTGGCTATGAGTCCAATATTGTGCCCTTCTTTGAGGCAACACATGTATCACCTTACAGATCTATAGTGCTGCTAATGAGCAACAATAAGAAGAATAAGACCCATTCCTTATGGGATAAATCAAATGGCAGCTTCATTCATGAAGCAAAGGAGACGAATATGGTAGATGGTAGACATCTTGAGATGGGAAATCTTTTCCACTTTCAAGATGACTCTTTTTCAATGAGCATCTCACAACTCAAAGAGAAACTTATACCTACAAAATATCTAGAACGTTATTGGTTTTGGAGTGCATTGATGAGAAGAGGATCTCATGGTGAGACATCAATGGAGGTGCACTTAAACATCTCATTGAGTGCAAATCTATTCATTTGGAGGATGATTTGCGTAGTGAGAGTAGGGACACATCAATCCACTCACTTATATAGCCTACTCTAGGCCTTGATGTTTCATTATATGAAGGCATTCCACCAGGGGGACCCCTTGATTGGAATATGAACAAAGAGTTCTCTCAACATGGTGCAAAATTGATATATTTGGCTAAGGAAGGAGCCTTGGGAGGAGCTCGCACAACGCAGAGAACCTTTGATGGGTTCAAAGGAAGGATGAGAAATTTTCTGACATGGACATTTCCATCTCCCACTCAGCTATTTGAACTGAAAGATGATGATGATTCAGAAATCTGTGATAGCACAAGAATGGTGTCAAAGGGCTACTCCATATTCTTGGAGCAGAAAATGATACTTCCACACATGAATAATATCTATGAATATGAAAAGACGTTATTAACACTCTTTAATGTATTGGCCAAACTATGGAAGTTTTGGATGGGAAATATATTTGAAGAGGAGGGTGACCTCCATATACTTCAATCTTGTCTTGGGAAAGATCAGCTGCAAGGGAGGCAGCAAAAGTGGGGTGACAGTACTCCGAAATGTGACTTTGGCATTGAGCATGTCAAAGAGGAGAGCTATGATGTGACAGGTGCTTCATTTAAAATCCAACAGCACTGTCATTGTTGGGAAGCCTAGATCCATATTGGGAGTCCCAACTACTAGTAGAATATTCCAAGGACATCTTCACTAGTAAGGTTATTGATGAGCAAGTGATAGATGGGAGGTACAGAGTGGTTGATGGAGTCATATATTTTCATGATCAGATGTACTTGTCTAAAGACTCCAAACTCAAGGAGAATATCCTTCATGTAGCATATGAGGTACTCTTTTCAAGACATGTAGACTTCATTGATTCTTATCATACCATCATGGAGGGATTCTATTGGGAGGATCTAAAAAAATATGTGCACCCACATATCAAGAGATATGTATCTTTTTTTATGTTTAAGGAGATGAAAAACCACCTTGAAAGGTTGTTAAAACCACTTCCCCTTTGGATGGAGATAAGGGAAGGCTCATCCATGGACCTCTTCACCGACTTGTCTACAATATATGGTAAAGATTGTGTTTTGATGTATATTTATCAACTAACAATGTATGTACATTCCTTTATCATACATTTGCAACAAATTTCTCCACAACAGAACAATCCTCTTTTTGGATTTAATGGTCCTTTTGGGACTACATTTAGTGATGGGGATGACCACTTTACAAAGGACTTTGGGCAAGACATGTTTTGATTGGCTCATATTCAGTCAACACCTAATGTCCTTCACTATTTTCAATATTTTTAGGAGCTTATGGAAGCAATAAAGTGGTTGGATGGACACTTATAATATGATGTTTTGGGATAGCTAGAAGTAGAATAACACTAGTCTCACTTCGAGGAGTATTATCAACATCCAACATGTTATATAAAACATAGTCCATTTCTATTTTGGAGCCCTTATAGTGATGACATTCTATTCACTATAATGTGGGATAGATTGCAAACAAGAGGTTCCTGGAACCAAAGAGTGGGTTCATGAGAGTCCAAGTTCATTTTGGCTTCTTAATGACCACATTATTGCAACCCAAGATCAGTAGTTCCATATCTATCATAAACGGAGAGAAAGACAACGTGATTTGAAAAATTTAATCTCTCATTTTCAGCCATGCAATCCCTATACATTGCAGAAGCAGGGGATTGGTGATTGTTTCTATGAGCTACAAAGGATGGCTCACTTTGTTTGGATGATAGCATGAATATTGGAGTTTCTCATTGGGATTGAGGCACCCAACATTTACCATCTCTCATGCCTTTATGAGGCCAATGGATAAAATATAATTTTTTCCATATATATCCCACGTCTTCATGATGAGAGCTATTTGGTTTATCTACAAAAGGCTATTTTTTATACTTGGGAGGGAACATATCCATTGGAGGTTTTGTAGTATCCTTGCAGTTGCTTGAGGACAAGAAAATGTTTTGGAAGGGAGGATTGTAATATTCCCAAATTAGTATTCAGCTAATTGGGATATTAGTTTTTATTAATTTTAGAAAATACTAATGTTGGGTGTTAATAAAGTGGGTGATGAGACACATAGCCTGCACTTAGGAAATATTTATTCTCTAAAGTCACTTGAGCACATATTGACTTGACAGCGTGGGGCCCATGAGGGTGAAGTGGCAGTGTGAGGGAAGAGGCACCGTGGGAAGTGTGGGCCCATAACATCGCAGTGATAGAGGAACAAAGTGGGCTAAGAGTGTAAACGATGTTTGGTGGGGCCCTAGGGAGAGCTAGGCTCTCAAAGCATAAAAAGGGGAAGATGATCCTAATTCTCGGATTCAATTATGCATCTATGTTTTGTCTCTTGACATTGAGCACGCTTTTGTTGTTGAGAAAAGTTTGCAAGTGTTGTTCAGCACACCGGGTGTCCCTGAGTAGAGATCCCAAACTCAGCCCTGAGGGACTTCGAGTGCCTGCTCGAGTGAGGAGTTCCATAAATTGATTTTCAGGTGGGAGCCATAGCATCTTCAGCCATGGATTACACACTGTTGGGACATCATAGTCTTGAGGAGAGATCACGCAGTTATTGGAGGAAGTAGTGTCAGGATGGAGATTTATCTGGGGATTCAGCCCTAGATAGTGAGAAGGGATAAACCCTTATCTATTCCTTTTTTTTGGTAGAGGAGCAGGCCACTGTTAGGTCCCTATATTACTAGTATAGTCCCTTATTGTTATTAGTGTAACCCCCTTATTGTTATTATTTTACCCTTGTAACCCCAATTTTGTTATTATTACGATGTTAAATTATTATTGTTAGGTCGGCTATGATTACATTGTGGCCCACTAGGATTACATTATGGCCACATGGACTCCTATATATAGAAAGGTGGTTTTGTAAATTGTATCATCCAAGAATTTTTCATTTATGTAATGTATTGGAGGTTTCACCCTTGAAGTGGCTTATTTCTAAGGCGTTGATATCTCTTTTCTTCTATTTTTGGAGTTGGTTACACAACATTTGGTATCAGAGCTTTGGATTCTAGGGTTTCGCTGCTCCAAATAGGTCATCGTAGAATTTTCGCTATAACATTGTTTCTATGAAGTTTCAAAAGCTGAAATTCTGAGGAAGATCTTCTAAAAATTTCAGAGCTTGGTTCACAATATTTACGAAGATATGATATGTAGAAGTTAGGTCTTGTTTCAGGCTCCTAAACAGTTCATCGTGGAATTTGTGCGATAAAATTTTTTCTTCAAAGTTTCAGAAGCTGAAATTTTTAGGGTGTGAAGCCGAAATCCGAAGGAAAATCGTCAAAACATTTCAGAGCTTGGGTCGCAATATTTTCGGAGATATGATCTGTGGAAGGTAGTGCATTTGCAGGCTCCTGAATTTCATCTCAAAGAGGTGATCGTGGGAAAACTTCATAACTCTCTCTCTGATTATCAAATTGGAGTGCCATAAAAAGTGATCGCAATTAAACAGAATGCAGTTTCTTGACTATCAATTTTAGAGCCGAAGGACGAAACAGTGACATGTGGCAATTCGTACAAGTTTGCTCTATTGAACTAGTCCATAATTTCGTCATTGTGGGAGATTGGACACAACTTTGTCTTGGAGAATCCAAATTAGGTCGAACTTGTGGCATTAGAAAGATAATTCAAAGGGCTAAGTTGGTACCGAAATTCAAATATTGAAGTTATGCAATCACAAAGATAATCCAATTTCAATATCAAACTCCTCAAAAGAAAGAAAACAGTGTGTATTTGTTTTTTCGAATTGCATAAGTTTTGTTTGAAGAATCAATTTGAATTGATTCCAAGGGCATATTGTAGAATAGATATCAGTATTGGGTTCTAAAAGATGCCCCGTAAGATTAATTCAACACCCATTAAGCCTTCAGAAGGCTCTACTATGACTCATGAAGATGAAGAATTGCAACATGATCTATCAAAATTACAAGAGAAAGTGCAACAAATTTCACTCTCGCAAAGAGAAACAAAAAATGAAATGGAAGTTTTGAAGAAAGGCATGGAAGCGAAGATGGACGGTTTTAAGAAAGGCATGGAAGTTGGCATGGAAGCTAAGATGGATGACATGAAAGACATCATGGAAAACATGAATAATGATTTAAAAGCAGACATCCAAGGTTTGACAAAGTTGATACAACAAATGTTTCCTAATGGTGAAAAGATAGTAGAAGAACCTCATGATGAGAACAAAATAAATGTTAATCATGATTTCATAAACTCTAATGTTGGCAGGAAGAACCACCATATTCCAAAAATGGATATGAGGAAGTTTGATGGAAAGGATCCCGTAACGTGGATACTACAGATGGAGCAATATTTTGATCTCCATAACGTGCAAAACACAAAAAAGGTATGCATTGCAACTTTACACTTAGAACAAAATACATTTTTATGGTATCGATGGCTTTTCTCCCGTAAAAAAATTGTCACTTGGTAATTTTTTATGGAGGAAATGATAGCACATTATGAGGATACAAAGAGCAACACCTTATTTAGACAATTGATAAATCTCAAACAAAAGGGTTTAGTGGGGCAGCACATTGAGGACTTCCAAAAATTGAATATAAGGGTAGCTGATATTCCAGAGGAAAACAGGATCGATCTCTTCATAGGCACTTTAAAGGATAACATCTAACATGAAGTACGTGTTTTGGAACCGGATTCATTGGAGAAGGCATTCAGGTTGGAAAGAAAAGTTGAATGTAAAATAATGGCGACAAGGAAGCCTACCACTCAATTCTATAAAGAAGGAAGTGTTGCTATGCATAGATTTCCACAACCTACAAGGTTGACACCACAACAATTGGAAGAAAAAAGAGCAAAAGGGCTTTTATATAGTTGTGATAGCAAATACACTGAAGGGCATAAGTGTGCTGAGAAGAAATTATTTTACATAGATTGTGAAGAGGAAGAAGAAAATTAACAAGAAGAGAATATACACCAGGAACCAACCCTAGAAGAGGAAGAAATGAATCTGGCCATATCGTGTAATGCACTAGAAGGAATTACCACTCCTCAAACTCTCAAGATATAAGGACATATCAAGAAGAAAAAGGTAATAGTGTTGATTGATTCAGGTAGCGCCCATAATTTTATTTATTGTAAGGTAGCCAAGGAATTAAATTTTTTCCTATACCCAGCACCAGAATGTCAAGTGATGGTTGCAAATGGAGGAATTATCAATTTCTCTAGAAAATGCCATAATATCAAGCTAACCATGGGGGAATATGTATTGACTAGTCCAATTCTTTCCATTCCTATGGGAGGTGTTGATGTTGTACTAGGAGTATAATGGTTACAATCTTTGGGGACGGTAGCTTTTAAATTTCAAGAACTTTTCTTGAAATTTTTTTCAGAAGGAAAGGAAGTGTAATTGAGGGGTATTTCGGGGAAGCCGGGAAATATAATAAGCTCTAATGTCATGACAAATCTTCTAAAGAAAGAAAAACTAGGCGTAATTGCACAATTATGCTCACTAGAAGTTCCAACATCAAAATCATCTATTTATGTAGATCTCCAACAAGTCTTGGACAATCATTCCAAGGTGTTTGAAACTCCCAAAGTACTCCCACCTATTCGTGATCATGATCATGCTATTCATTTGATTCCAGGAAGTGTTTCTCCAAACATAAGGCTTTATAGATATCCTTACGTCCAAAAGAGCGAAATTGAACGTATGATTGCAGAAATGTTAGAGGCGGGTATAATACAACCTAGTCAAAGTTCTTTCTCTGCTCCTGTAGTATTGGTACACAAGAAGGATGGATCATGGCGAATGTGTCCAGATTATAGGGAGCTCAATAAGCTAACCATTAAAGATAAATTTCCCATTCCTGTGATTGATGAATTATTGGATGAATTACATGGAGCAATTTATTTTACCAAGTTGGATCTTCGTTCAGGATATCATCAAATTAGAATGAAGACTGAAGATATTCCAAAAACAGCATTTCGAACTCATGAGGGTCATTATGAATTTTTGGTCATGCCTTTAGGCCTTACCAATGCACCTTCTACATTTCAAGGGTTGATGAATTCCATTTTCAAACCCTTCCTTAGAAAATTTGTGCTAGTATTTTTTGATGATATACTAATCTATAGCAAGTATTGGAAGGATCATGTTGAACATGTTGACAGGGTGCTCAAACTATTGCAGGAGAAACAATTATATGCAAAAGCATCCAAATGTTTCTTTGGAGTACAAGAGGTGGAATATCTGGGTCATATTATATCTCACGAGGGTGTTAAAGTAGACCTTAACAAAATTAAAGCCATTAAGGAATGGAAAGTCCCCATGACCATAAAGCAGTTGCGAGGATTTCTCGGGTTAACAGGGTATTATCGCAAGTTTGTTAAGAATTATGGGAGAATAGCAGCACCTATAACAACATTATTGAAGAAGATGCATTTTCATGGACTCCTGAAGCAACTAAGGCCTTTGAACATCTTAAAGAGGTAATGTGCCTAGCACCGGTCTTAGCTACGCCGGACTTCACAAAAACCTTTATTGTGGAATGTGATGCCTCAGGAAATGGAATTGGTGCAGTTTTAATGCAGGAAGGAAGACCCATTGCTTTTGAAAGTCGTCCAATCAAAGGAAAGTATTTACAGAAACCTATTTATGAGAAGGAAATGTTAGCAATACTGCATACACTAAGGAAATGGAGAACTTACCTAATGGGAAGACACTTCAAGGTAAAAACTGATCATGATAGTCTTAAACACTTTTTGGAACAAATACCATCTTCAGAAGAGCAGCAAAAATGGGTCACAAAGATTTTGGGTTATGACTTTGACATAATCTACAAAAAAGGAAAGCTTAATGTTGTTGCAGATGCACTCTCAAGAAATAATGAAGAGTTGGAAGCATTTCTTTGTGCCATTTCTATTATCCAACCAGATTGGATAACCGAAGCAAGAGATGAAAGGAAGAAGGAAAAATATGTATGGATACTCATTCAAAAGTTGCAGCAAGATCCTAGTACATTTGATACATTTAGTTGGAAAAATGATTCCTTATGGTACAAAGATCGCTTATATCTTTGTAAGAATTCCCAACTAAAACAAAATATTCTTCTGGAATTGCACACTTCTCCTTTAGGAGGACACTCAGGATTTTTAAAAACTTACCACACGGTGAAGAAAGAATTTTTTTGGGATGGCCTTAAATCTGATATTCAAAAGTTTGTGGCGGAATGTTTGGTTTGCCAGCAGAATAAAGTGGAAACAATTAAGACACCGGGACTTCTACAACCTTTATCCATTCCAAGTCAACGTTGGGAGGAGATTTCAATGGATTTTATCACAGGTTTACCTAAGTCCGAAGGAAAGAGTGTCATCATGGTGGTAGTTGATAGACTTACCAAGTATGCACACTTTTGTGCATTATCTCATCCATTTAAAGAAAGTACAATTGCTACTACATTTATGGACAGAATTCAAAATCTAGATGGAAGCCCAAGGGTTATTTTGAGCGACAGAGATCCCATTTTTATTGGAAATTTTTGGACGGAGTTTTTTTCTTGTTTGGGTACTCAATTAGCTCATAGCTCATCTTATCATCCTCAATCTGATGGTCAAACTGAGATAGTAAATAAATGTTTGGAAGGATATCTTCGTTGTTTTGTATCTAATAAACAAACACAATGGGTCAAGTGGTTACCTCTCATTGAATGGTGGTACAACACTTCCTTTCATATTGCAGCAAAAATGACCCCATTTACGGCACTTTATGGATATCATCCACCATCCATCACATCATCTTTAAGGGACAATTCAAAGGTTCAAGAAGTGGAAGATCTCATCGAGCATCAAAAATAAGTTCTCCAAATCTTAAAGGATAACCTGAATTTGGCACAAAATCGAATGGAACAACAGGCATATCAACATCACAGCGAGAGAAGTTTTGATGTAGAAGATTGGGTATTTTTACGGCTACAACCATACAAACAAATGTCCCTCAAGCAAGCTAAGAAGGATAATAAATTATCACCCAAGTACTATGGTCCTTACAAGGTGTTGCAAAAGATTTGTACTATGGCATACAACTTGGAGCTTCCTGATTCTTCGCGAGTGCATCCAGTTTTGCATGTTTCATGCTTAAAGAAGGTTATAGGTGAAAATATTCCAGTTCAAACAATATTTCCAGAGCTTGATGAGGAAGGAAAAATCATATTGGAACCTGAAGCGGTCACGGAAACAAGAACTCGACAACTACGGAATCGATCAATTTCAGAGTATCTCATCAAGTGGAAGAGCTTACCCACTGAAGATTCTACATGGGAGGATGAGAATTTTATACAAAAGCACCTAGAGCTACTCAAGCATTGAGGACAACACTTTTTGAAGGAGAGGGGCATGTTAGGTCCCTATATTACTAGTATAGTCCCTTATTGTTGTTAGTGTAACCCCCTTATTGTTATTATTGTACCCTTGTAACCCCCATTTTGTTATTATTGTGCCCTTAAATTATTATTGTTAGGTCGGTAGGATTACATTGTGGCCCACTAGGATTACATTATGGCCCCATGGACTCCTATATATAGAAAGGAGGTTTTGTAAATTGTATCATCCAAGAATTTTTCATTTATGTAATGTATTGGAGGTTGCCCCCTCGAAGTGGCTTATTTCTAAGGCGTTGATATATCTTTTCTTCTATTTTTGGAGCTGGTTACATAAAAGCCACCATTTGCAGAGATAAATTCAGGTCCAACGTATTCCACACGAACATCGTTATTCCTCAAGGGAGGTGATTTTCCGTGGTCATCCATTCCATAAACCCTTTCTGGGATTTTTTAGTTATTATGAGGAGAGTTCATTCATTGATTTTCATATTTTTTTGAGTAGGGGAACAACCCAAAAGAGCCATCCTATTCTAGGAGTAGCACTAGGCCGACAACAATAGCAGCAGCAATTTGGAGATTATGCAGTACTTGGTTGGGCAGCTACTTAGTGAGAATTTCTGAGAGTATTTACAGTTTTCTGAGTGCAAGGCAAGGTGCCATAATTTTGATCACCATTATACTCATTGTATCTCTCAATTACATAATAAAATGCCTCAGCATTTATCCATATTTTGCATTATTCGTGTGGTGTCGCTGTATTTGTTGTAGACGCTTATCTATGTTGCCTTATATTGTTGTTTATTTCTATTTTGAATATTACACTCTTATACTTAAGTGAATGTTCCATTTATTTAGTAGAATAGGACTCACAAATACAAATAAGTTTTTTATAAGTTTTAGGATAAATTTTATGTTTTGTGGTGCAGTAAGTACCACCCATTTACTGATTCTTGGGAGGAAATATTTGCAATGAAACAAATGATTGAGAACAAGGAGCACAAACGAAGATCATGAGCGATAATTTAAGGTATGAGATCGATCCTTTTCATTCATTTTTGAAAATTTTAAAAAGGGAATCGACTCATAAAATATTGAGTATTCTAACAAAATAAAAATCACGAGTATGCTCTCCTCCTATGCTTCGTCTGAACTGGAGGATCAGAAAAATAAATTTTTTCAAGAACTTTTCTTGAAATATTTTTTCGAAAGGAAAGGAAGTCAAATTATGGGGTATCACACGGAAGCCAGGAAAGATAACAATCTCCAATGTCATGAAAAAGCTTCTGAATAAATAACAACGAGGTATAATTTCACAATTATGCTCACTAGAAGTTCCAACATCCAAATCATCTCTTTCTCTAGATCTTCAAAAAGCCTTGGAAAATCATTCCAAGGTGCTTGAAACTCCCAAAGGACTCCCACATTTTCATGATCATCATCATGATATTAATTTGATTCCAGGAAGTGTTCCTCCAAACATCAGGCCTTACAGATATCCTTTTGTCCAAAAGAGTGAAATTGAACGTATGAATGTAGAAATGTTAGAGGATGGTATAATTCAACCTAGTCAAAGTTCTTTCTATGCTCCAATAGTATTGGTGCACAAGAAGGATGGATCATGGTGCATGTGTCCTGATTATAGAGAGCTCGATAAGCTCACTATTAAAGAGAAATTTCCCATACCTATGATTGATGAATTATTGGATGAATTACATGGAGCAATTTATTTTACCAAGTTGGATCTTCATTCAGGATATTATTAAATTAGAATGAAGACTAAAGATATTCTAAAAACAACATTTTGAACTCATGAGGGTCATTATGAATTTTTGGTCATGCCTTTTGGCTTTAACAATGCGCCTTGTACATTTCAAGGGTTGATGAATTCCATTTTCAAACCCTTCCTTGGAAAATTTTTACTAGTGTTTTTTGATGATATACTAATCTACATCGGGTCTTGCAAAGATCATGTTCAACACATTGACAGGGTGCTCAAAGTATTGGAGGAGAAATAATTATATCCGAAAATATCCAAATGTTTCTTTGGAGTAAAAGAGGTGGTATATCTGGGTCATATTGTATCTCATGGGGATGTTAAGGTAGACCCTAACAAAATTAAAGCCATTAAAGAATGGAAATTACCCACAACCATAAAGAAATTGCGAGGATTTCTTAGGTTAATAGGGTATTATCGCAAGTTTGCTAAGAATTATGGGAGAATAGAAGCACCTTTAACAACATTATTAAAGAAATATGCATTTTCATGGACTCCCGAAGCAACTAAGGGCTTTGAACATATTAAACAAGAAATGTGCCTAGCATCGGTCTTAGCTACGATCATCTTCACAAAAACCTTTATTGTGGAATGTGATGCCTCAAGAAATGGAGTTGGTGCTATTTTAATTCAATAAGGAAGACCCATTGCTTTTTAAAGTCACCCAATCAAAGGAAAGTATTTACATAAATCTATTTGTGAGAAGGAAATGTTGGCAATACTACATGCACTAAAGAAATGGCGACCTTACCTAATGGGAAGACACTTCAAGGTAAAAACTAATCATGATAGTCTTAAACACTTTTTGGAACAAAGACTATCTTCAGGAGAGCATCAAAAATGGGTCACAAAGATGTTGGTTTATGACTTTGAAATCATCTACAAAAAAGGGAAGCTAAATGTTGTTGCAAATGCACTGTCAAGAAATGATGAAGAGGTGCAAGAATTTCTTTGTTCCATTTCTATTACCCAACTATATTCGATAACTAAAGCAAGGGATGAATGGAAGAAGGATGAAGAAGTGTGGACACTTATTCAAAAGTTGCAACAAGATCCTAGTACATATAATACATTCAGTTGGAAAAATGATTCCTTATGGTAGAAATATTGCTTATATATTTATAATAATTCCCAACTAAAACAAAATATTATTTTGGAATTACACACTTCTCCTCTAGAAGGACACTCAGGATTTTTAAAAACTTACCACTGCGTGAATATATATTTTTTTTTGGGATGGTCTTAAATCTGATATTCAAAAGTTTGTGGCAGAATGTTTGGTTTTCCAGCAAAATAAAGTCGAGACAATTAAGACGCTGGGTCTTCTACAACCTTTATCCATTCCAAGCCAATGTTGGGAGGATATTTCAATGTATTTTATCATAGGTTTACCTAAGTCTGAAGGAAAGATTGTCATAATGGTGGTAGTTGATAGACTTACCAAGTATGCACATTTTTGTGCATTATCTCATCCATTTAAAGCAAGTACACTTGCTACTGCATTTATGGAAACACTTCAAAAGCTACATGGAAACCCAAAGATTATTTTAAGTGACAAAGATCCTATTTTTATTGGAAATTTTTGGATGGAATTATTTTCTTGTTTGGGTACTCAACTAGCTCATAGCTCATCTTATCATCCTAAATCCGATGGTCAAACTGAGATAGTGAATAAATGTTTGGAAGGATATCTTTTTTGTTTTTTATTTGATAAGAAAACACAATGGGTCAAGTGGTTACCTCTTGCTGAATGGTGGTACAACACTTCCTCCCATACTGCAGCAAAAATGACCCGATTTATGGCAATTTATGGATATCATCCACCGTAAATCACATCATATTTAAGAGAAAATTCTAAGGTTCAAGCAGTGGAAGATCACATCAAGCATCAACAAGAAGTTCTCCAAGTCTTTAATGATAACCTAAATTTGGCACAAAATCGAATGAAAGTACAAGCAAATCAACATCACAATGACATAAGTTTTGATGTAGGAGACTGGGTACTTTTATGGATACAACCATACAAACAAATGTCCCTCAAGCAAGCTAAGAAGGATAATAGACTATCGCTAAAGCACTATGGTCCTTACAAGGTGTTGCTAAATATTGGTACTATGGCATACAAATTGGAGCTTCCTGCTTCTTCGCGAGTGCATCCAGTTTTCCATGTTTCATGCTTAAAAAAGGTTATAGTTGAAAAACTCCCAGTTCAAACAATATTGCGAGAACTTGATGAGGAAGGGAAAATAATATTGGAACCTAAAGCAGTCATGGAAATAAGAACTCCACAACTACGAAATCGATCAATTTCAGAGTATCTCATCAAGTGGAAGAAGTTACCCACGGAAGATTCCACATGTCAGGATGAGATTTTTATAAGGAAGCATCTAGAGCTACTCAAGCATTAAGGACAACACTTCTTTGAAGGAGAGGGGCATGTTAGGTCCCTATGTTACTACTATAGTCCCTTATTGTTGTTAGTGTAACCCCCTTATTGTTATTTTTGTACTGCTATAACCCCAATATTGTTATTATTGTTAGCTCGGCTAGGATTATATTATGACCCCATGGACTCCTATATATAGAAGGAGGTTTTTTCATTTCTATCATCCAATAATTGTTCATTTATGTAATGTATTGGAGGTTTCTCCCTCGAAGTGGCTAATTGCTAAGGAGTTGATATCTCTTTTCTTCTATTTTTGGAGCTAGTTCCATAACACGGGGGTAAGTTCAGTCTCAAAATTGTCTTCCAGATTCATACATATGTCCATTATTTCATAACCATTCAACTCTCATTTCATAACTATCTAGCCTAAAACCCTACATCAAGTAACTATTTTCATAAATATATGGGTTAGGATCCTTGTTTTCCAAAGTTATTTATTTTATGTATTTAAAGTGAATTTATGATTAAAATCTAGAAAATTAGCATAGTTTCATATATCTATATATGTGTTATGAGTTTTGTGACATGTATAGGCCTATTTTGGAGATTATAGAAGGGTTTTACTTGGCCTCCCAATATTAAATTCGAATTTCAACTCAAGAGGTGGACCATATTCCAAGGAGAAATATCATGGAGATCTTGATGTGTCATGGGATTTGTATCTAGAATTTAGGGATAAGTTTAGAAAAGTATGGATCCAGTAGATATTTAAGGGATCTACAATTACTAAGTAGATATCCCTAATTTTTGTATAGATAGGGGAAGCTTTCTCCTATCATGGTATGTGTAAAGTTGGAGTTATGCTCAAGATTTGAATAAAGAATTAGATTGTGGCACCTTACTCATCAGTATTCTTTCACTTTGACTTTGTTTTGCTTACATATGGAGCATCTTGACTTACCATCTCTCATACTTTTGGATCGACCATATATAATGTGTGAGATTTATTTTCTTTAATAGATTAATATTTATTTTCTTTCATAGATTAGGATTTATTTTCTTTCTTAGTATTAGTTTTAGAATGACTGTGTAATCTTTTTCTTTCCTAGAACATCTCAAGAAAGTAGATTCTTCTATTTTCCAATTGGATTATGTTTGAGGCATTAGAGCTCACAATTGTTTAGTTTATTTACATGTTTTTACACTGCTTTCCTAGATCAGATCCTCAATTATGCATATAATTGGATGCTTGTAAATCCTGCCAAGAAGATCACTCTGTCATACTTCCAAATTGGATGCTTGAGTATTTAACCTATACAATAATTGAGTTTTCCTTTACATGCCTTTACATTTTTTTCCTAAATTACATCCTCAGTTAAATGTATAATTGGATGCTTGTAAATCATGCCAAGAAGGTGACTATGTCAAACTTCCAAATTGGATGCTTGAGTATTTAACCTATACAATAATCGAGTTTTCCTTTACATGTTCTTTAAAATGTTTTTTAGATTAAATTATTAAAACTAAAGTGTAATAATTTGCTTGTAAATCATGTCAAGAGGGTGACTCTGTCATACTTCCATATTGAATCCTTGAATAGTTGATCATACAATAGTTTTTTTTCCTTCAAATTTCTTTCATTTAGATTAGCATTTTCATTTCAATTATTAGTGATAGGATTTATGTTTTCAATCCATGGAGTAGCAATTAGGAATGGTGTGATTAGATTAGTAGTTTTTATTTTTTGATAAAATGATCCCTAGCATATATTGTGCACGTATGTCTCACAAGTCCTATGGATACCTAATTGATAATTTATGTTAGTAATCTAATGCAAATTATGTTACTCAACAACTATCATGATCAATTTTTACATTGAAGTGTCTTCCCATTAGGTAAGGTCACCATTTATTTAATGCATGTAGTATTCCCAACATTTCCATCTCATAATTAGATTTTTGTAAGTACTTTCCTTTGATTGGACAACTTTAAAAAGCAACGGGTCTTCCTTCTTGCATTAAAACAACACCAATTCCACTTCCTGAGGCATCACATTCCAGAATAAAGGTTTTTGTGAAGTTTTGAGTAGCTAAGATGAGTGCTTGGCATATTGCCTCTTTAAGATATTCAAAGGCCTTAGTTTCTTCAAGAGTATACGAAAACTCATATTTCTTCAATAATTTTGTTAGAGGTGATGATATTCTCCCATAATTATTAACAAACTTGTGATAATACCCTGTCAACCCGATAAATATTTTCAATTTATTGATGGTTGTGGGGACTTTCCATTCCTTAATGGCTTTAATTTTTCTAAGGTCTACCTTAACACCCTCCTAAGATAAAACATGACCCAGATATTCCACCTCTTGTACTCCAAAGAAACATTTGGATTTTTTTTTCATATAAATATTTCTCGTCCAATAGTTTGAGCACCATGTCAACATGTTGAACATGATCCTTCTAAGACATGATGTAGACAAGTGAATGATCAAAAAATACTAACAAAAATTTTCTAAGGAAGGGTTTGAAAATGGAATTCATCAACCCATGAAATCTAGATGGTGCATTGGTAAGACCAAAAGGCATGACCAGAAATTCATAATGACCCTCATGAGTTACAAATGAAGTTTTAGAAATATCTTCAGTCTTCATTTTAATTTAATGATATCCTGAATGAAGATCCAACTTGGTAAAATAAATTGCTCCATGTAAATCATCCAATAATTCATCAAGCACATGAATGGAAAATTTATCTTTTATAGTGAGCTTATTGATCTCCCTCTAATTTGGACACATGCACCATGATCCATCCTTCTTGTGCACCAATACAACCGGAGCAGAGAAATAACTTTGACTAGGTTGAATTATACCAACCTCTAACAATTCTACAATCATACGTTCAATTTCACTCTTTTAGACATAAGGATATCTGTAAGGCTTGATGTTTGGAGGAATGCTTCTTGGAATCAAATGAATAGCATGATCATGATCATGAATAGGTGGGAGTCCTTTGGGAGTTTCAAACACCTTGGAATGATTGTCCAAGAATTTTTGGAGATCTGGAGATATAGATGATTTTGATGTTGGAACTTCTAGTGAGCATAATTGCACAATTACGCCTAGTTGTTATTTCTTTAGAATATTTGTCATGCCATTAGAGCTTATTATATTTCCCGACTTCCCTGCGATACCTCGTAATTAAACTTCCTTTCCTTCTGAAAAAAATTTCAAGAAAAGTTATTGAAAATTTAAAGCTACCTTCCCGAAATATTGTAACCATTGTACTTCTAGTACAAAATCATCACCTCCCATTGAAATGGAGAGAATTGGATTATTAAATACATATTCCCCCATGGTTATATTGATATTATGGAACTTTCTAGAGTGGTTTATAGTTCCTCCATTTGCAACCATCACTTGACACTTTGATGTTGGGTATATGAAACAATTCAATTCCTTGGGTACCTTAGAATGAGTATAATTATGGGTACTACCCTAATAAATCAACACTATTACATTTTTCTTCTTGATATTTCTTTCTATCTTGAGATTTTGAGGAGTGCTAATTACTACCAATGCATTAAGGGATATGGTCTGACTCATTTCTTCTTTCTCTAGGGTTGGTGTTTGGTCAATTTAGTGTGTCCTAAATTGCTGCATTTAATTTGTCAATCCGGGAATCATAAGCTGATGAAGTGCGGCGCACTATATGTGCAAGATAACCTATTTCTTAACTTTTTGTCGTTTTTGGTTTTTCTAAGGTGAAATGGAAATTCTAAAATGAAACCAAGTTTGGTTATATTTGTTCAAGGAAGTGATATCCCCTATAATGATTTACCAACTTGTAACTTTAAAAAGCAATTTGAAATTTACAATGACAAGACTTGAAAGAAAGTAAAAATGTACTGCTGAAATGAAAAAGTGCTGCTAATCTAATGAATCAAAACAGTAAACTAGTGAACATGAAAATCAAACTATTCTTGCTGCCAACTAAACACAAAAGAAACTATGTTTAAGGAAATTCAAAATTGCAACAAAATAAATCTAAATCAGATTACATCAATTTATCTTCTGACCCTTCATCATTAGTCCAGCTATGATTTTCGGAAGTAATCATAAGCAACTTGAGTAACTGATATTTAATTTGCAGAAAGTAAACTAATACTAAACCATACACTCATGATTCAATCCCTCACCATCAGTCCAGCTGTGGCTTTCGGAGGCAACCGAAGATGTCATGCATGATTTAATATATCTAAATTTGCAGAAAAGAAAATAATACTAAACTACACATTTCATAATGCAATCCCTCACCATCAGTCCAGCTGTGGCTTTCGGAGGCAACTGAAGATGCTATGAGCAGCTTAATATATCTAAATTTGCAGAAAAGAAACTAATAATAAACTACACATTTCATAATGCAATCCCTCACCATCAGTCCAGCTGTGGCTTTCGGAGGCAACTGAAGATGCTATGAGCAGATTAGTATATCTAAATTTGCAGAAAAGAAACTAATACTAAACTACACATTTCATAATGCAATCCTTCACCATCAGTCCAGCTGTGGCTTTCGGAGGCAACTGAAGATGCTATGAGCAGATTAGTATATCTAAATTTTAACTACTGAAGCAAATAAACAAAACTGAAATGAACAAAGCAATACTGAAATTAAACAAAAGCTATGAAAATAAAATTAGCAGCAGAACAATGTTAGTTCCATGTCATTAGTCAAAAAGCTATGAAAATGCCCGGGCTGCCTATCTAAAACCTGAAACATAAACACTGATCAGTGATTAACAATCATAAAGCATGAAAGATAGAAATGAAATGGAAATTATGGAAGTGTATAAACAGAAATGAAACAACTGCAAAGTATGAACATATGGATCATAAATCATGAAAGACAGAAATGAAATGGAAATTATAGAAATATATGAACAGAAATGAAACAACTGCAAAGTATGAACATATGGATGGATTATGATACAATGATTTTTAAAGAAATGAAATGAGAAATATACACTAATACACAAAACCTTAGCTGAGCAGGGGCCCTCTACACAGCCTTGGTAACGGTCCTCAAACACGAATTAAGTTGAAAAACAGAGTCTTCTCATATTAAAAAGCAGTTCATTACAGAATAGTAATGTTACGGCACAAGTGCAGCGTAATCGCTACAGAGCAGACTAAAAGATAACAGTGACTATATCCACTAATAACGACTATCAACTAACTTTCTATGCGTATGCAAACGCACTATATATAACAACAAACTGTAACTGTCTCCTAAAGTTCATGCTGGCAGAGAGCACGTAGACCACTACGTCCACGGATATAGGAGCATGGCCATGTTGGAAAGTGAATCTATGGGAGGTGGATGCTTGAATTCAACTCCAGAGCTCTGCACAGATGTCGTTTTAACCTCCGCAGGCTTAGAAACGGCCGTATGGATCTTTATGTGCCACGAAACAGAGTCCGGCCGACATGAAACTCCATGGTTGACTTCCATGTGGACGCCTTTGACCGCGGCTTCTTTGGACGAGTTTGCTTGAACCAATAGGACATGAACCATGTCCACGTCATTCCTGACCTGCCCATGTGGCTCGTTTCCCTTGTAGACACCTGTAGCATAGAGTTTCACAAAATAGCTGCGGAAAGTTGCAGCAGCTGCGGAAAGTGGCAAGATTCCGCAGCTGAATGAACAAAATCTAGATCAAATAGCAAACAAAAAAATATAATTAAAAACCATGTTAGATGCCCTTTTGCACATGATATTGACAATTTGGGAGGTTTAGGTGAGTGAAAAAGGTATGGAAAAGTGTATGGAAAAGATGCAAATTTGGGACTCAACATACCCCCACTGTGAAGGTGTTGCATGTCCTCATGCAACCAAAATTTTGATACTCTTTCTTCAATTCATGTGCCTTGATACTTCAGCCAACACATCCAATCCCCTTCTCTTCTTCTTTGGTACTGCCATCATTCTGGGTTTCTTCATTAAGCACCTAAATTTGATATTCACAAGTGCTCTGCTCAATTTCTGGCATTTCCTTTTCAATTTGTTATTCTTCTTTTGCCATATTCCCAAATGTAACATAGTATTATCATGGATGATCTTGTCCAGTTTGCCTTGTTCTTTCAATGTTTCATTTTCATTTTTGATGTGCCTGTTTAAAAGCTCCAGCTCAAAAATTTCCTGTTTTAATGATTGAACTAAATCGTCCTGCAATGTTTGAGGCTGAATGGAAGAAGTACTTGGACCTGTGGCTGCCTTTTCCAAGGATTCTATATAGTCATATACCTCCTGCTGCTTAGGGTCTATTTCAGGTGTCATTTTCATTGGGTTGTCCCCAAAATGCTACAAAGGAGAATTATGTTCAAAATCTGGCCGAGGAGGGCTTTCATCAATATTTTGTTGAGAATAAGATGGAGTATGCTCATTGTCTGATTGGGAATGAAAGGAACCAGGCTCACTAACTGACTGAGATGGACTATGGTCAGTTGGGGACTGTTCAGATGTCTCCTCACCCAAATCAATGAAATGAGGACCCTTAATTTGTGTTTTTCTCAATTTTCCCTTAAGCCTGCTGCTTCTCCTCACATGCTGTGGTACACTGTCCTTTTGTTCATGTTTTCCTTTCTCTGCCTTCTTGGATATAGATGACTGTTTTTGAAGATAAACTAATCTTTCGGATAGTATTTGATGATCTTCTTCTTCAGAAGAAGAAGTTTTATGTACAGCCTCAATAGTTTCTTTCGCTTTTGGTATTATTGGCTTCTTAGCCTTGATTTCCTTCTTCTTCCTTTTTACCAATCTCTCTTCCCTATCAGTTTTTTTCATAGTAGTAGTAGAAGTATTTTGGATTTCATCTATTGTTCTTTTCCTTCTACTTCTTCTTGTTGTGCTAGCTGCGGGAATTTCCTGAGTAGGAGTAATTTGGGTTTCAACATTCATTCTTTTTCTTCTACTCCTTCTAATTGAAATACCTTCAGGAATTTCCTGAGGTTCCTCAAAGAAATTTCTAACTAGGAATTGTTCCCATGTGTCTTTTCTTTCCTTTAGCACCTTTTCAATCAGAATTTTTATAAGGCCATGGTGATATAAATGAGGCTCTACATCTCCTAAGTGTTTTTGAACAGTCACAGCCATTTTCTTTAAGCTATTGAATAGAAAATAAGGGAGATTGAGAGTTTGGTTTTCAAGAAAATTCATCAATAGCCTAGTATGGTACATGTACATAGACCCAAAACGGCCTTCACATGTAATGAATTTCTGAACAATTAACAGTAAAGTGGCCCATTCTTCTTTTATTGCATGCACAGGGATTCCTCTTTTGAAAACAGTTATGTCCATACCTTGGTTTCGTAGAATTGTTCTCCATGCCTCATCACTGATGCTTTTATTTTTGAACCAACGTTCTCCCTCCTGAAGAAGTTCTGTGGCTATTGCTATTGATGCTTCATTGACCGAAAACTTGAGGTCTCCAATTTCTGCTTCCGAGCCATCAAATGACCTTGCAAACGCTTTCGTGACTTCTTTGTGGTAACCTCTGAATTTCTGAATAAAACGCAGCCATTTAGCTTTCTTCAATATCTCTTTTGCTTGCGGATATCCCTCTATAAACTTTGGTCCTTCCGGCTCTGCCCTTAGTAATTTACCCATTTCACTTTTCTGTGCTTCACAAATTTGCCTCTGTGAGGGTTTAAGTGGAAATGGAACGACTGAATACACAGGATCGAGCACAATGACTGTGGGAATGTATCATAAAATGGGAATGAGTACCATAAACGGAATGGAGTAAGACTGTGGGTAGATATACGGGAGTGAGAATGAGAAAAGGGAACGAAATGGAGTGAAACAGGGAGTGAGAATGAGTGAGAATGTGGGGTTTTGTAAACACGGCAGAGACACGACAAAGAGGTTAACAAAGTATAATGCATTCGACAACGTTTTGAATTTTGGTGGCTGTGTAATAAATATGAACACGTTTCAATCAACGGTTATGAAGTTATGCGGCTTGTAAGAGTCCTTTGTCAACTCAAATACGTCTCATTATCTCTGGTGGGATATTGGAACATGAGTGAGAATCGGAATTTCAATGATGAAACCGTTTATGAATGAATGCAAGAGGATAGCATGGAGATCGTGACAGGTTACGGAACTATCAATATAATCATTGCGCGTAATGGGTAGAGCTCATGGTTTAAAACTATATAAAAATGTGTTTTTCAATACTATTTGAAATAAACTTTATTCATACCTTTGGAATCCTTGCTTTTGCCCTTGGTCTTCAATTGATTGATCTCCATTGGTGTCTTGAATGCTCCATTGATCCTCTCACCTGCATTTTATTTCATAATTATGGCAATAACATCTGACTGTACATTCTCTTTGAAAACAGAGTAGTAGCTGCGGAATCTGCTTCTGGCTGCGGAAACTGGAGTCAGCTGCGGAAACAGATGTCAGCTGCGGAAACTGACACAACTATTACTTGGTTGAATATAAATGAACAAATGACAAATGACCAGATGGAAATGGTCATGAAAAATATTTTTATTGATGGAATGGATGAAATGAAGTGGAATGAAGTGAAATGAAATGAAATGAAATGGAATGAAGTGGAATAAAATGGAGTGGGTGGTGAAATGAAATGAAAGAGAGATTTTTTGGAAAATATAGAGTGTCAGGTGTCCCTGATTTTCACCCTATATTTTCTGCATAAGACTGCCAATCAATGATTGGTTTTCAGGCTTATACCATTTTTTTTTTATTTTTTTTTAAGTTGGAAAACAGAAGCTAGGCTGGTGGAGAAGAAGAATTCTTCTGTACCAGCCTGATTGCAGAACTTTCTTGAAACATTTTGACAAAATCCTCTTTTGAGAGTGGCTTATGATAAACTTTCAATCTATGGCCATTCACAATAAGAGGAGTTTGAAACTCATCGATGGTCTTGATTCTTACCGCTCCATTGCTAAAGATCTTGTCAATCTCATATGGCCCAAGCCAATGAGTCTGAAATTTTCCTTGAAAATCTTTAAACTTGGAATCAAATAACAATGCCCGATCTCCTTCTTGAAACTTCTTCTCTTTGATGTACTTGTCATGCCATTTAGCTCTTTGATATTGAACTAGATCAGTTCTTAGAATTGCCTCTTGTCTGATTTCATCTAGCTCATTCAATTGCTCCATTCTATGCTTTTGTGCTTCTGATAAATTCATCCCCAATTGAACTGCTATCTTGAAGGTCTTGACTTGGAACTCAATGGGGAGCAAGACTTCTTTCCCATAAAAAAGTTCATAGGGAGAATGTCCTGTTGTATTTCTCCATGTAGTTCTGTAGGCCCACAAGGCTTCAGGAAGCCTTTCTGCCCAATCTCTTCTATGTAGATGAACAGTTTTGGTGATGATACTTTCAAGAACTTTGTTTGTGGACTCCACTTGACCATTTGCTTGTGGATGGTAAGGAGTAGATCTTGTGTGCTTGATTTTGTATTCTTCCATCAACTTCTCCACCAAATTTGATGTGAATTGGCTCCCCTGATCTGTCACAATTTCTCTTGGAACACCAAAGCGAGTAAAAATATCCTCATAAGGAAAATGAACAACTGAATTTTCAGTAGCAGATACTAATGCTTTGGCTTCTACCCATTTAGTAACATAATCAGTACAAACCAATATATACTTCTTTTGCTTAGATGGTGGATTAATAGGTCCAATGAAATCTAAAGCCCATTTTCCAAAGGGTTCAATGAGTACCTGTGTTTGCAATGGCATTTCATTTGAAAGGGTAGGTTTCCCTACTCTTTGGCAGCTATCACACCTTTTGACATATTGTTTTGCATCCTTGAAGAGGGAAGGCCAATAATATCCCAAAGAAAGGATTTTATAGGCCGTCCTTTTGTCCGCAAAGTTTCCACCGCATGGTTCATCATGACATGCCTTAAGAATATCAGGCATTTCATCTTCCCTGACACATCTTCTGATCACAAGATCTGGCCCTGTTTTAAACAATTCGTTAGAAATCCATGAATATTTTGAACTCTCCTGAATAATTTTTCATTTTTCTCTTGGAAATAAATGTGAAGGTAGTTTCCCTGTAACCAAATAGTTAGCAATATCTGCATACCAAGGGGTCTTAATAGTTATTGCAAACAAGTATTCATCAGGAAACTTATCTTCTACAGGAGAATCTTCTTTAGTATTCTGAATCCTAGACAAGAAATCAGCTACTGTATTCTGTTTTCCTGGTCTATCCAACACGGTAATATTGAATTCTTGCAAAAGTAAAAGCCATCTTGTCACTCTGCCATTAGTAACAGGTTTGTTCATTAAATATCTAATTGCAGAATGGTCGGTATGAATAAAAGTTTCATAGCCTGTTATGTAATGTCTAAACTTATTAATTGCATGAACAACAGCTAAAAACTCTTTTTCAGTCACAGTATAGTTCAACTCTGTGGGAGTCAAATTTTTACTGGTGTAATAAATGGCATAAGGAATTAAATATTTTTGACCCAACACAGCTCCTAGAGCTGTATCTGAAGCATCCGTAGAAATATGGAAAGGGAGTTTCCAATTTGGTCCTCTCAAGATAGGTGCTTTAGATATTCTTGTTTTCAAAGTTTCAAAAGCTGATTGACAATCAGGATCCCATTTAAATTCACAGTCTTTTGTAAGCAATTTGAAGAGTGGAGATGCTATTTTAGTGAAGTTTTCTATAAATCTTCTATAGTAACCAGTAAATCCTAGAACACTTCTAACATCTCTTTGACAATTTGGAATAGGCAACTTGGAGATGACTTCAACTTTTGATCTATCAACCTTAATCCCATCTCCCGAAATATGATGTCCTAAAACAATCCCTTCAGTAAAAATCATAAAGCATTTTTCATGGCTTAATGAAAGGTTTGTTTCTTTACATCTTATGAGAACTTTTTCCAAATTTTCTAATGCCTCTTCAAATGAATTACCATAAACTGTAAAATCATCCATATAAACTTCTACACAATCATGGATTAGATCAGAAAAAAATTCCTAGTACTGCTCTTTGGAATGTTGCTGGTGCATTACATAACCCAAAAGGAAGCACTCGGTAGGCAAAAGTTCCCCATGGACAAGTAAATGTGGTCTTATCTTGATCTTCGGGTGCTACCTGAATTTGATTATAGCCACTAAAACCATCCAAAAATGAAAAGTACTTTTTACCTGCTAATGTATCTAATACCTGATCAATAAAAGGCAAAGGAAAGTGATCCTTCAAAGTTGCTTTGTTCAATTCCATGTAATCAATGCATACTCTCCATTTACCATTCTTTTTAGGTACTATAACCAAAGGAGAAACCCATCGGCTATCTGAAATTGGATAAATGAAGTTTACATTGAGAAGTTTTGGAGCTCTTCTTTCACTATCTCCATAAGATTTGGATTCATCCTTCTTTGAGGTTGTCTGATTGGTCTACTGTTTTCCTCAATATAGATATGATGGATGCAAGTCTTAGGATCAATACCCTTCATGTCAGTATACTCCCATGCAAATGCGGTAGAATGTTTTTGCAAGATTCTGGTTAGTTCTTCTTGTTGTGACTTCTCCAGATGTTTGTTGATATTCAATGTCTTTTCTGGAAAAATCTCAAAAGCAGAATTACCAAACTCTTCCATAGAGTAAAGAGACATTTGTCTTGATGATAAATATTCTATGTCTGATTCCAACTGAAATTGTGTGGGGTCATATTCTGAAGTTATCTCAAAATTTTCTAATGTGTTCAGAATTTGACTATCCTCACTAATTTCAGAAATGGTAAAGACAGGTTGTATAGTGTTCTCATCATCGACCCATTCATTGTCTCCTATTTTTGTAATTGCTCTTGCTGGAGGATACAAATTGAATTTCTTTGTCGAATTACCATTTGAAATGTACATGTCTCCAGATCTACAACTAATAAAAGCATCAGCTGTGGCTAGCCAAGGTCTTCCTAAAATAAGTGGATGTCCTCCTAGATTACTTTTGGGAGTCAAAATCATAAAGTCTACTGGATATTCCCAAGAATCTAAGGAGGCTGAAATATCTTCTAATACACCATCTGGTTTAATAACCGATCGATCTGCAAGTTGCAATAAAGTAGGTGTAAAAAGAAGGTTAGGAAGTTTTAACTGTTCCATAGTCTGTCTACTCATAATGTTGATAGCAGCCCCTAAGTCAATCGATGTGTTTGGAATTTCTATCCCATTTATATGTGTCTTGACAATTGGACTTCCTGGATCTACATACTTCTGCATGGTAATTTTTCCCATCATAATGTCTGCAATCTTTCCTACCAGGTGGATTCTTCTTGTGTCCTTTAGCTTCCTTCCTGGTCTTTTGAAACTCAACTCCTTTATGGTTTTGCTAGAATAGGAATTTCTCGAATGGCTTGTAGCAATGGAATCTTGATACAAACATTCTTCAATTCATCTAGAAAGTCATAGTTAGGCAACAAGATTTGTTTTTCCACCCCCTTGTCAATTTGTAGTCTTTCCGGAAAAGGAGGTGTAGATGAAGATACGGGTTGCTCAACTATAGGAGTTGTGGATGTTAGCTTTTCTTTTTCTTTTTGAATTTTTGAATTTTGAAGAGATTCTTCCTCAGAACCCTTATTGACTTGAAGAGAGTCCTCCTCAGAGGTATCTTGCTCTTGAATATCTATAGAAGGTCTTTCTAAAACTCTACCAGATCTGAGTTGTACATCGTTGAGAGGAACAATCATATAGGTAGGAAATTGTTGTCCTTCTACCATATAAGTAGTTTGAGGATTCTTATTATTAGGATTTGGCAATGGCTGAGCTGGAAGTTGATTTGTCTTCTGTTGGTATGGGAGCATGAGTTGAGGATTTGTATTTTGTTGAGAAGGTTTTTGTTGTGGAAATGGCAATGAAAGTTGTGGATTTGGGCTTGGAAGTTGTGGAGCTTGTTGATTTTGAAAAGATGGAGGATATTGATAAAATTGAGCAAATCTCCCATAAGGATTTTGCATACCTTGTACCCATGGCTGATATGAGTTTTGATGTTGGGGCCAAGGTTGTTTCCAAGGATTCCAATTTGGTGGGGTTTGAAGATTCATAGGGTTATTAAACCCTTGAGATTGTTGTCCCTGCCAAGGTCTCCTTGCGACAAAACAGAGAGATTCTACTGAATTTGGATCTTCTTGAAAAACGGCTTTGAGTCCAGGGATTGAAGGACAATCCTTGATCTCATGATTTTCTGAGCAAATCATACATGTTTCTACAACTTTTGCATCCAAGGGACATTCCCTTAAAGCATGTTTCTTCCTACATTTCGGACAAAAGATGGCTAAGGCATCTGTTTCTGCTTTCTGCTTGTTTTGAATTTTAAGGGTGTCTACTTGTTCACTAAGACTCCCTAAGATATCAGTTTTGAACTCATCAAGCATGTTACCAATCTCTGCCCTACTTACTGATCCAGTTGCAGATTTGTTAGCCCTAATAAGAGAAGAATCCCTAGGCCCTTTTCCTGTTTTAGATTTTCCCCTTGAGAGATGGATACATAGTTCTGTTATATCACGAAATGGGAGTTGAGAAATATCTCCTTTCCCCATCATGTTTAAAATGTCTATCCATTCATCTCTAATGGCTTTTAATAGAAGGGCTTTCAAGGTTTCATTATCTAAGTTGCTCATCTTTGCTCTTTTCAAGTTGTATTGAAATCTTTCAATTAAGTCTTCCAAATTTTCATCTTCTTTTTGCATCATTTTGAATGCCTCATCCTTGTGATTGGTGGGCATACAATAATCCAAGTATCTATCCAAAAATGTTTGTTTCATATCATTCCAAGTCTTGATAGATTGAGTGGCTAATCCCATGAACCATTTCAAAGCAGATCCCTTCAATGTTGAAGGAAACAGTTTGAGTTTTTGAGAATCTTCCATATAGTCATAAGTTTGGCACACTACTTCAAACTCAAACAGAAATGTTTCAGGATCTTCACTTCGCAATCCATAAAAGTTAGGGAGAACATATGGTGAGATATTTTTCATTGTTGCATGAGTTTCCTCATCAACTATAGGGAATCCAAGCAAATTGTCCCTATTTCTACCATCATTTCCTTCACCATTGTTATCTCCATTATCTCCTCCTCTTCTACCTCCACCTCTGTTTATTACTTCCTCTGCCATGATAGTTTCTTTAGAGTCCTTATAGTCCTCTAGTTCTTCTACCAAGGAAGGATGAGAGAAAGTCTCTTTGTTTTCTAAGTGGGTTTTAGTAGGTGGTATAGGAGAATCCTCTAATTCAGCTGTTTCTTGACTTCCAAAAATCTTAAGGCTAGGGGTAGATGGTGGTGAATCTGGTCTATGCCTTGAAGAAGATGGAGTTGTGAAAATCGAACTCTTGGCTTTAGCTATAAACCTTCCCTAGAATCTCTTGCCCTATGCATGTCATTTTTTATTTTTTTTATATTTTTGAAAAGTTGGGCTAATAATTCTCTTTCTGATCTTCCAGGTCACACTAGGTGCAAGAAGAGAGCATACTTAAGAAATTACTAAACCAATAACTCTCTTTTCTGATCCTCCAGATCACACTAGGTGCAAGAGGAGAGCATACTTCAAGAAGTTATCAAGTTTTCCCTTCTTTTATGATTTTATGTTTTTTTTAAGAAATTGGCTACCTAGTTACACTTCCCCGGCAACGGCGCCAAAATGTTTGGTCAATTTAGTGTGTCCTAAATTGCTGCATTTAATTTGTCAATCCGGGAATCGTAAGGTGATGAAGTGCGGCGCACTATATGTGCAAGATAACCTATTTCTTAACTTTTTGTCGTTTTTGGTTTTCTAAGGTGAAATGGAAATTCTAAGATGAAAACAAGTTTGGTTATGTTTGTTCAAGGAAGTGATATCCCATATAATGATTTACCAACTTGAAATTTTAAAAAGAAATTTGAAATTTACAATGACAAGACTTAAAAAGGAAAATGAAAATGTGCTGCTGAAATGAAAAGGTGCTGCTAATCTAATAAATCAAAATAGTAAACTAGTGAGCATGAAAACTAAACTATTCTTGCTGCCAACTAAACACAAAAGAACTATGCTTAAGGAAATTCAAAATTGCAACAAAATAAATCTAAATCAAATTACATCAATTTATCTTCTGACCCTTCATCATTAGTCCAGCTATGATTTTCGGAAGTAATCATAAACAACTTGTGTAACTGATATTTAATTTGCAGAAAATAAACTAATACTAAACCATACACTCATGATTCAATCCCTCACCATCAGTCTAGCTGTGGCTTTCGGAGGCAACCGAAGATGTCATGCATGATTTAATATATCTAAATTTGCAGAAAAGAAACTAATACTAAACTACACATTTCATAATGCGATCCCTCACCATCAGTCCAGCTGTGGCTTTCGGAGGCAACTGAAGATGCTATGAGCAGCTTAATATATCTAAATTTGCAGAAAAGAAACTAATACTAAACTACACAACACATTTCATAATGCAGTCCCTCACCATCAGTCCAGCTGTGGCTTTCGGAGGCAACTGAAGATGCTATGAGCAGCTTAATATATCTAAATTTGCAGAAAAGAAACTAATACTAAACTACACATTTCATGATGCAATCCCTCACCATGAGTCCAGCTGTGGCTTTCGGATGGCCCGAATGCTATAATGACGACTTGACTATACTAATTTAACCTCAGCAGATAAGCAAATGCTGAAATGACAATAGGCGGATTTTTAAATTAAGCAAAAGCTATGAAAGCAAACTAGCGTGAGAACAATATTAGATCCATGTCCATTAGTCAAAAATCTATGAAAATGCCGAGAATTGCCTATCTAAAACACGAAAAACATAAACAGCAACGTCGATTAACAATCATAAAACATGTAAGACAGAAATGAAATGGAAATTATTGAAATGTATAAACAGAAATGAAACAACTACAAAGTATGAACATATGGATGGATTATGATACAATGACTTTTAAAAGAAATGAAATGAGAAATGTACACTAATACACAAAACCTTAGCTGAGCAGGGGCCCTCTACATAGCTTTGGTAACGGTCCTCAAACACGAATTAAGTTGAAAAACAGAGTCTTCTCATATTAACAAGCAGTTCATTACAGAATGGTAGTGTTACGGCTCAAGGGCAGCGTAATCACTACAAAGCAAACTAACAGATAACAGAGTTTATTCACGAACATCAACTATCAACTAACTTTCTGTGCGTATGCAAACGCTCTATATATAACAATAAACTGTAACTGTCTCCTAAAGTTCATGATGGCAGAGAGCACGTAGACCACTACGCCCACGGATATAGAAGTATGGCCGTGTTGGAAAGCGAATCTACGGGAGGTGGATGCTTGAATTCAACTCCAGAGCTCTGCACAGATGTCGATTTAACCTCCGCAAGCTTAGAAACGGCCGTATGGATGTTTATTTGCCTAGAAGCAGTCCAGAGCCGACATAAACTCCATGGTTGACTTCCATGTGGAAGCCTTTGACCGCGGCTTCTTTGGACGAGTTTGCTTGAACCAATAGGACCATGAACCATGTCCACGTCATTCCCTGCTTGCCCATGTGGCTCGTTTCCCTTGTAGACACTGTGCGCAGAGTTTTAAAAAATAGGTGCGGAAAGTTGCGACGGTGCGGAGAAAATGGCAAGATCCACGCGACTGAATGAACAAAATCTAGATCAAATAGCAAACACAAAAATATAATTAAAAACCATGTTAGATGCCCTTTTGCACATGATATTGACAGTTTGGGAGGTTTAGGAGAGTGAAAAAGGTATGGAAAAATGTATGGAAAAGATGCAAATTTGGGACTCAACAGTTGGTATGTGGTGTATATGATTTTCTTTTGAAGTTTCTTGTTCATTTTCTTCCTCCTCTTCAGAATCTATGTAAAATAATTTATTCTCATCACACTTATGACCTTTAGTGTATTTTCTATCACATCTGTAGCAAATCTCTTTTTCTATTTTTCTTCCAATTGTTGTGGTATCAACCATGTAGGTTGTGTAAGTCTAGGAGTAGCAACACTTCCATCGTTATATATGTGAGTAGTAGGCTTCATTATTGCCATAATTTTACTTTCAATTTTTCTTGCCAACCTGAATACCTTCTCCAATGAATCAGGTACCTAAAGGTGAACCTCAAGTTGGATGTTATCCTTTAAAGTCCCTATGAAGAATTAAATCCTATGTTCCTCTGGAATATCAGTTACCCTTATATTCAATTTTTAGAAGCCCTCAATGTCCTCCACCATTGAACCCTTTTGTCTAAGTTTTATCAATTGGCTAAAGAAGGTGTTACTCTTTGTATTTTCATAATGTGCTATCATTTCCTTCGTAAACATTGACCAAGTGACAATTTTTTTAAGAGAACAAATCCATCGATACCATACAAATGTATTTTGTTCAAAATATAAAATTGCAATGCGTACCTTTTATGTGTTTTTCACATTATGGAGATCAAAATATTGGTACATCTGTAGTATCCATGTTATAGGATACTTGCCATCAAATTCCTCATATCGATATTTGGAATATCATGGGTCTTAAATCCAACATTAGAGTCTATGAAATCATGATTAACATTTCTTTTGTTCTCATCATGAGTTTTCTCTACTACCTTTTCTCCATTAGAAAGATTTTTATGTAACAACTTTGCCAAACCAACCTTCTATGTTTTATTTTATAACATCGATCTTAGCTTCCATGCCATCCATATTTTTTTCCATGACATCCATATTACTTCCATGCCATCCATTTTAGCTTCCATGCCGTCCATCTTAGCTTCCATGCCATTATTAAAATGATCCATCTTGTCTTCCATGCCTTTCTTCAGACCATCCATATTAGCTTCCATGCTTTTCTTCAAACCATCCATTTCATTTTTTTTTACTCTTTGCGAGAGCTAAATCTGATGCACTTGGTCTTGTAATTTTGATATATCATGTTGCACTTCTTCCTCTCCACCAGTCATTGTAGAGCCTTATTAGGGCTTTATGCGAGTTGAATTCTTTTTAGGGGGCATTTTGGAACCCAATACCGATATCTATGATTCAATATTCCCTTGGAATCACATCAAACTAATTTTTCAAACAAGACTTATGCATTTAAAAAAAAAATACACAACTTTTTCTTTCTTTTGAGGAGCTCAATATTGAAATTTTTGCATCTCTGTAATTTCAGATCCCCAATATTTGAGCTTCAGTCCTGTAGTATCCCTATGAATCTTCTATCCAATTACATAGGTCAGACTTGATTTTGATTCTTCAATAAAACATTATTCCCGATCTCCCATAATGACCTAACTATGGACTATTTCAGTAGAGTGAAGTTATATGACGTGCCACATGTCACTTTTTCATCCTTTGGCTCTGAAATTGATACATGGGAAACTACAGTCTGTGTTATTTCGGCCACATTTTACATACTTCCATTCTAATGTTCAAAGAGAGAGTTATGACAATTTTCCCAAGGTCACCTCTTTGAGATGAAATTCGGGAGCGTGCAAAAACCCTAACTTCCATAGGTCATATCTCTGAAAATATTGTGAACCAAGATATGAAATTTGTACACAAAGTTCCTTGGGATATATTTTCAAATGGGATTTTTTTTTAACATTTGAACCTTTGTTTAGGATCCCCTTATTAAATTCTCTTAGAGGATTAGAGTGATTGAATGTAGTAAAGGGATATCCATTGACTAATGTGGAGAGAAAGGTAGAGGGTTTTAGGTTTTGAACCATGAAAACAACTTCAAATATAATTCGAAAGAAGTTCAATTTTTTCATTTTTAATATAACATGTTCTTTAAGCATGTTCCACATTAAAAACTATTCGATAAGAATGGGTAATTATCAAGGAATAAATGGTTTCATATGGAACATTTTTATGATCTAAAATATCCCTACCATAAAACACATATTCTTCTTCTGAGCAAGATAATCTTATGCAATATGGGTTTCAACATTCTTTCAAAAATTTGGGTGATGATTTTACAAAGAACATTAAGTAGTGAAATTGATCTTAATTTATTTAAAAGGATGGGGTTATGTTATTTATAAATTAAAATAATGAAAGTGAAATTTTAGGATTATATAATGTTACCTAAAACCCAAGAATTCTCTGCCACTTTCCATAGTTCTTTACCCATAATTGACAACAAAAATTGAAAGAAATTAGACCCATCTAGTCTAGGTGATTTGTTTTTTGTTATGGCTTTGATTATGGTTGAAACCTCTTAATAGGAAATGGTGTGCATAAGGATTTAGTGTTGTTCTAGGGATATAAAGGAGGGAATGTATTATAAGGTAGAGTCAATGACTATTTTCCCATCCTCTAGAGGGTGAGTGAAAATATGACTAAAATGGATATTTAATTATTTCTTCATATTATCATATTTTTCCTATGCATATCGCATTGTGGTTTCAGGAAATATATGTGATTCCTTCTAATGATCATTGAATTTTGGAAAAAAATGGAGTTTTTGTCACCTTCTGTTAGCCACTATATCTAAAATTTATATCTCCATGATATCTCTTTATATTTTATCTTTGTGTCAATTTCATTGTTGAGATGGTCCTCTTGACTCACATATTCTTTATATCTAAGGTCTAGTATGATGATAACATCTAGGTTTTTCTCATAATTTTCTAATTGATTCCACTATTGAAGGAAATATCAAAAGGTATCTTGTTATGGAACTATTTTCCAATCCTAAACCTACTATATTCATCATTTATCATGTTGAAACACTACCCTTCCTTCCATGATTTATTCCAGCCAAATTTTGTGAAAAATAATAAATCAAGGAGGGAACCATAGTGATCTCAACATCATTACTACATTAGGTCCTTTATGAGTCCCATTAGTGGAAAATAAAGTTGTAATTCCTATTTTTTCCAAATATTGATCTATTTCTTTAATTATTTGAGATTATATTGGAATTAGTACATTTATATTCTTTAGTAGTGCCACCATTGGCTTTTCATAATAGAGCTAATTTCTATAATCTATAGCCATTCATTTCTCCAATACAAAATGATTTAGTTTGGGGATAAAAGGGTTGTCCTGAGAAAGGGTTATTAAATAGTAATTGGAGCCCATGAAGGATATGATCTCTACAATGATAGGAATTCTCCTTTGGAAGAGAGATTCATATAATAGGAATTGATATTTCTCTACTAATATATTATATGATATTATCCTCCTCTTCCATTGTTCTTGATGTGGCACCCATTATTTTTTTAAATGTAAACAAGTCTAAAATTTTCAATCATGTTCCTAAAGGCTCCACACCACCACCTTTTTCCTATATGGGTGTGAAGAAATTAAAGTACCCACCTATATGTTGAATTTTTTGTCATTGATTTTAAATTTTTGAGGGAGTTTCGAGTGGAAATATGATTTTGAAATTCAATGAAAATTCTTAACAGAGGCCATTAATATATTTGTGTGTACTTCACTGAAAAAAAGAGTGTTTTCATCCATTACCTTGGCCTTTCTTAATCCATGAAACTTAACCATCATTAACACTAATGAATCTCTAATTATAAGACCTACTTAGTGAGTTACACACTTATTTGGATTTTGAACTGTGTTTTTTATAAGCATCTGGATATCCACTCGCTCGCCAAGCTAAAGCACTTAGCCTAATTTTGGATTTTGCATGTATTTGAACATTCAACCATCCAACTATCCAGTCATGAACACATTTAACAATTAACAAGTGAAGCAGATACTATATTGAATCCATTTAATTTCCTAATCCATTTGTCTCACCATCCCAAAGTGCATCAAAGTAAACACTTAGCAAAGTACTAAGATTTCAGATCCTTTTTCTGACCTTCATGTGGACCTCGGACAATGAAAATGTGGCAATATGACATGTATTACATGGAAGTGGTAGCATATGACACATAGTAGGAAGAAGCAACATTTTTGGATAGCCAACTAATTGATTCGAAGGTGACACTTGATAGGTAAAGGTAAGCACCAAGACATGTGGCAAGCTCAGATTGGTCAAAGAAGGTGACTTGTTAAGAGATCGAGAATGTGAATCAGAAATTCTGGATATTTTTTTAGAGCCAATTTTTTTTTAACAATCTGGTTTTCTACCCATCTAGTAGTGCATTAAGTTAAAATGGTTTGTTATTTGACCGTGACTATAGATTCTGTGAATCTAGTTAAGGAAAAGTTCCAGTTGGTCAAGGTTCCACATTGGAAGTTAGATGAAAAGGCACCCAATCATCTAGTAACATGTATGTGAACCAAGTGTTGTTGTTAAGAAGCATCTCAAACTATGAATTAATTAGAGAGGTGAATTAATACTAAGGTTATAGCTCCAAGTAACATAGGGCTAGTATTTAACAACCAAAATTAAAAGAATTGAAAACAAAATAAAAGCATTTAGTGATCCACTTTGTACAAATTTGGGGGAGGATGGTATCATATCTATTGTACGATACATTGATTATATCCTAATTCAGGTGTATCTCTCGTCCAATACATTATGACTACACCCCAATTCGGTAATTACCACTCTGCTTAAACACAATGCACTTATCCTAATTCAATAATTGACCACTACCATTGTTTCTCCTACTGTCATTTCTAAACATTAATGTGAGTACTTGGAAATACTTATTGGTAGATGTGATTTATGATGAAAATATTGAATTCAATCAAAGTGTCACCTTAATTATTCCCTACCCATTTCTAAACTTCATTCGACTGATATTATCTACCTTAGAAAGTGTTGGTATGTATCATGTTCAACCCTATAATAGTCTTTGAGTAGTTCTAAGTAGTAACAATATTTGAAACAACCATGGGAGGAGTGGTAGTCTATCATGAACTAGACTCCATTGATGCACTGCTACACCATCCATAATCCCTAAAAATATATAGGAATGCAGTGTGGTTAGCCTACTTTGAGAAGATGTATGTTTTCAATGAAAAATTTACTATGGAATTCGCATAGGCTATGGAGGAGAAACATTCAGAGGAAAGAGGTTTTCAAATTGATGTTGTAGAGGACATAATTGCTAGGGTGACAGGTTTACCTCAAACAAAGGCTCACAGTTTTTCTAGGAAAATAATAGTTCCAACAGCTAGGGAAAAAATTTTACAAGTAGGAGAGGAGGTAGGGAGCAAGGGGGTTGATATTGATAGAACATCCCTTCCTCACTCTTGGGATGATGTGGCTTTATTTATTTAGAATTTAATTACTTGTGAGGGACATTTTGGGATTTATTCAATTATAATTTTTAGTTATTTACATCTTCATAATGGACAACGAATACATTTATCCTATTATTTGTTAAAATATTTACAACATATGTGAGAAGCGGTGCATATGGAAAATAATCCAGAACCCTTAAGAACCAACCAGGTAATCATCAATTTAATCATAATTCATTCAATGCAACATCAGGGAAGCAAATATGAGGATAGTTATTATGGATTCCCTATTGAGGAATAAGGGCATGAGGCAGAGACTACTAAAATAGGGGCAATTCGAACAATGTCAACTAAAGTAGGGGTTCATGTTAGAAAATAGAGAGAGAGAAAAGTATGGTTCACAAAACAAAAATCACACAATGATTTTATTGATCTCAGATACATTACATATATCGGATTAAATGATACTTTGACATCTGAGAATGCTCAATCTAGAATTACTAAAAAAATCTAGTACAACTATTAAACTTGGAACTCACACAATTACAACTCACGACAACTTGGAATACACATGACACACATCACATGGAAGCATTACTTCCAACACCCTCCCTTAATGCTTACATGTAATACACATTAGAAAAATAAATGAAACATTGTGATATTTGTATGATATGGTCATTACTAGCACTCATATCCACTCCGAAATCTCATAGTTTCCTCTCTTTTCTTCACCACACTTTTGAGCTTCCCACTTGATCCATTTAAGACATAACTGCTTCAGACCATCATTGAAGTGCTTTATATAATTGATGCTTCTCAACCTCCTAGAGCACAACGGGTCAGTATTTATACTAAACCATCATATGGAGCTGCCAAAATGTGTGAATCCACGACCCTCCACAACCTTCATCAATTATCTAGGATAACATTTTGGATATGAAATTTCTTCAATAAACAGTTCTACAACTTAACCTTGCATAAAATAATATGTAGATATGCTCCCGGAGCACGACGGATCACACCATATTGACCTTATTAAGAATTACCTGTGACTAGTTCTCAGAGCATGACGAGTCAAATTAGTCTATTGAATAGTTGGTTTGTTCTTTGTGGTTCTGAATCATTTTATTTTCAATATTACACTTGCGCAACAACACAGTACAACATCAAATTGTACCATAAGAACTTCTACCAACAACTCTCTTTTTAAAAAAAAAAATTAGCATCTTCCAAACATATCTTCTCATTAGCTAAGTTGACTATGAAGCAGACCAACAAAATCTCTATAGCATTGGATCCTTTCATTTGCTAAAATGGCTTGATGTCAACGTGATAGTTTAAATTCACTCACTTCAAATTTTCTTAAAACAACATTACATCCATTTATTAATACCCCAAATCCTTCTTCAACTAAAAATTATTATTATTATTATTATATACACATACATATATATTTAATACACTAAATGAATTTAATTTTTTTTAAAATGAAAAGCTTTCTCCACATGAAAATTAACTTCCAAACAAACATTTTTCCATGTGAATCTTCGTTTCACGGTTATTTCTTTTACCCTTTTAGGATATGCATTCCGCCTTTCCTTTTCGCTTTATGGTATGTTGCCAATGTATACTCATCTCTCTGCTACTTCCCACTATCGATGAGGAATGAACATCGGTTTAGGATAAACAACGGTAACAGAATAAGATGAACGAGTCATAGAGACCTGGTTATATAGCACTCGATTTCTATGTCGGCTATTATATGTTAGGACATGGAAAAAATTAGCCCTGTTCTTCGTTGCTGAACCATTTCACCTCTTGGATATCAGGGGATCAATAAATCTTCCATCTCATAGAAAATATCCATGCACGAGAATAGATGATTCTTGTTACGCGTTGGAAATCCTTAGATCTGGTGGAATTTCTTTAATTCCAAAACCACTGTGATCAATGGATCAAAAAATAAACTCGACGTTGTGTATCCTCATCCTCCTTGTGAGTAGAATGATATTAGCCAACAATTCAAAGATCTCACTCTTGCATCTCAAATCCAAAATTCGTAGCTGTTTTGTGACTTAACACATGCTCATTCTTTTAAATCATTTCAAAGCGGTGAGATAATGTTGGATCTTTCTTCTTTTTCCTTTTTTTAAGGTCAATTTGATCCACACCAATAAAATAAAAACTACACAATTATGTTGCCAAATAAAAATATCGCAACACCTCAACACCACGAAACACAAAAGAATAAATTTACAAATAGGAAATATGAAAATCAAATATTCAACTAATTTATTTACATAATATCAATAAACTCAAGACTCTATCATATCTTCCTAGCCCTCCTGTGAAGGAATCAGGCTAGAATAGGCTCTGATTCCATGTTAGAAAATACAGAGAGAGAAAATTATTTTTCGCAAACACAAATTATACAATGATTTTATTTATCTCACACATATTACATATATAGGAATAAAGGATACTTCTAGGTTAGAGAATTGTGGATCTATGATTACTAAAAATAGTAGTACAACTATTAAACTTGGAACTCACATAATTACAACTCAAAACAACTTGGAATACACATGACACACATCACATGGAAGCATTACTTCTAACAGTTATTGAAGAAACGTTGAGGGAATCTAAGGAATTATCTGAAAAATTTTCTCTGATACAAACTGCGGTTAATACGAGGAAATTGAAGAAGTCATTGGGTGGAAATAATCCCAAGAAGAGATTGTGGGTAACTATTACACAATCAACTACCGCAATATCTGAGAAATGTATTGATACAACAAGACCCAAGGAGTCTAAGGTATAATAGAATGAAGATAAAGAAGAATAATTTGTAAAAGAGCATACCCCAACACCTAAAGTTCATGTTGTTCCACTTGAATGAAAATAACACAAGGAACAACAAAAAGAGGAGGAGTTCAAAAAGGAACAAGAAGATAGATCTTTACTAGGTAATTCTGAAACTTACCTCCTTATTCAACAAATTAATAAATTGGAGGAAAATTATAATTTAAGGAAACAAATTAACATGGTCGAAGGGAAAATTTATTCTAGAAAACAAAATGGATTACAAACCCTGGAAGAAGCTGTAGAATTAACTCCACGAAGATAATTTGATGGATATAATAAAGTGATGGAGGAAGCATACTGTGAAAGGCCAACCACTATTTCGGTTGGAATTAAATTTGGAGATTAAGATGAATAATTCTAAAATATTGTTCCACAAGTAATTACTAAAGGTTTTATTGTTACACAAGAGCCAATAATTGAAGTAGAGTGGGATGGAGAAGATTAGTGTGTTATTCCACAAGAACATGTTTATGATGCTACTGTTACACAAGAACCGGTAGTTGAAACATATCAAACTGTAATAAAATTGGTCACTTCTCTAGAAGAACCTATCGATGATGTTGTTATCACACAATAACCATCCATTCAAATAGTGAAACCAGTTGACAAAAGGATCCTTCAGGAAACTGCTAAAATTGTCACTGTAATATTAATAGAAACAACCTAGTTAAAATCTGTTGAACCATTGAGTTCAAATTTTTTGATTGAGGAATTGGAGAATTGGATTATATTAGAAATCTCGCTGAAATATAAAGTTATTCCTTTGAAACAACATAAGGATTTTTTTGATAATATTAAGAGGAGAAGGGATAAAAAATTGAATAATCAAGACTTCATGAGGATTCATAAGGAAAGGTGGCAGGTTTTTGCAAGTGGAAGAATTGCAAAACAAAGTAAATTTTTTTAGCATTATGACTAATGTGTTGTCCTTAATGGAAACCTACTTGTAACAGGATGAGTATTTGTTTTCCTTGATAGAAACCTACTTGATAAAGATGTCAACATGATGGTAACAGGATAAATATACAAGCTAGTACACATGTGATAAAGATAATGGACAAAGGAATATCGGTTCAGAGACATAGGAATGATAAAGGTAAACTTTAGAAAGTATATGTAGGTCCTTTGAACAAAGGCCACATAGATACACAGGTATGGTGAAGAAAAGTCACATACAATTTCCAAACCATGGTATTTGTTGGACATCAGATTTGTATACTTTCTTCTCTCATCTTTAGCCTACATTTCTATCTCTTTGTGCCATTATTTATCTTAAAAGAATGAGGTAAAACCCTTCTTCCTATATTTTATGGGATATTTGATTAATGACATACATGTCATGGAGGTTTTACCTTTTTACGTATTAAATCATATATTTCATTAGATTTGGCTACAACGGGCGCATCATGACTGCAAGTGAAGGCATGGCCCATCATTTCCAGCATCTCCCTTATTTTCTACTACAGCATGAAAACTACGAATGTATTAGTGCTATCTTTGTCTTTCTCATAGTTTCTTGCTGGGAAATCTAGTTGTCGTTGTAACAATATGTATTTTTGTAACACTGGAGTCATTGGGAGGAATTGGGGGTTTTAGGAATATGGTATAAAGGAGCCTATGGGCTGTGAATTGAGGGCCCCTTTACATATATATAGATTTTTGTAATTAATATTTCTATTATTAATCAAATATACAACAGTTTTTTGTTTCTCCTGTAATCCTTGAGTTTCCGTAGGCCTGATCTAAGAGTTGGGCCCACTCTTGTGATCAAGTGATGTGTTCTTCTTTCTTTTCTTTCAATACTGTATTTTGTGTGATTCTTAATTGTTGTTACAGTCACGTTAATTGTTGTGGATGGTTTTTTTTTTGCAGTTTATTTATTGTTGTTGCAATGGTATTTATGTTATATATTAAACCTGTGATCTACAGCGGACCATGTGCTTGCATCTGCATGTACTTTGTCGTTAGTCTTGAAATAACTAACACCCTGGGGTTGATAGTTTATGTGGAAAAAATATTGAATCTTGTTCATATCCTAACACCAACATTTTGGCACCATTGCCGGGGAAGGCTAACAAGTGCAAGAACAGGATCTGTAGTAGATCTCAGAGTCAATCTCTCATCTTGAGGTGGGAATCTATTACCCATCTTCAAGTCCTGAGTGTAAGTGCCTTGTATTTTCTTTTTTCTTCTTTCTTTCCTATTTCTTATATCATTTTGTTTTCTGTAAAAATTAAACCCTTGTCTTGGGGAAGGTATTTTCTAAAACCTTGCTCTAAGTCTTGGGCGTAGTCCATTGTTTATTTCCTGTTTTTTTTTTTTTTTTTTCCTTTTTTTCTTTCTAAGGGCCAATTTCTTGTCCTGGGGAGGGTATGTTATTACTCTGTTCTAGGTCCTAAAATTTGATTTCTTTTCTTTTGTTATTTTTTTTTAATTCCTTGTGAATCTCTTCTCTCGTCCCAGGGAGAAAGTTATATGTCCTACTTCAAGTCCTGAGCTTTTACTTGATTTTATTTAATGAAACCTTTCCAAAAATTTTATGAAAAAAGATCTGAACAAGAGGGGTAGAGGAAGACCCCCAAAGAAAGGGAAGGATTTGGGGAGGAAGACGTATATTCAGGAAATTATTGAAAAATATAGATCTGAGTCATCATCATGTGCTGCTGCTAGGGTTAGGGTTCACAGGAAGTCCGAAGGGCAGTCTATGGAACAACCAGTGCCACCCACGATACCAAATGATGTTCTTTCTACAACAGAAGATTTAATAAACAAGGTACCAGTGGAAGAGAAATCCTTATCAACAGAAGAAGGGAAAGAAGTGGCAAGTAAGGGATCAGAAGAATTGAGCAACTCTAACTGGGAAGAAGAAAATCAAAAAGGGTTTTCGTCCCCAAGTGACCAAGGCAGTGTTGTGAAAATTCTCGTTGCTAAGTTAAGACACTCTGACTTGGTAAAGGAATTTTTGAAAGACTTCGAGTTCCCAAGGGACCAGGGAAGTGCGATGCGACCACCTTCAATTGAATCACTCCAGATACCAGCTGCAAAATTGATCGAAATTCCAAGTGAGTATTGGAAACTATTCATGGCACCTGTAAGTTCCTCCATTGATTTTCCTATAGGAAACTTTATAGGCAATGAACCAATGAGACCCATACCTTTGATAGCCTTGCCTACTTTTCATGGGCTCTCTTCGGAGGACCCTGATACATTCCTTTTTGAATTTGATATTGTTTGTCGATGATACAACTATATGACTAATGCTCAGAAATTGAAAATATTCTCCACTACCGTAAAAGGGACAACCTTAAGATGGTTTATGGGTTTAGGGGGAAGCACGATTACTTCATGGGATGACATGAAGAAGGCCTTCTTGGAAAAATACCAAGATTATTGTAAGTCTCGTGACATCAAGGAGGAAATATTTAAATTTGCACAGAAGGAAGATGAAAATATGGAGGACTGTGTAGAACGATTTAAATACGTACTGCAGAGGTCTAGACATAGTGACTTGGATAAGGACATTCTAAAGATAATTCTTCTCAGAGCACTCAGAGAAGACTCTCTGCAAGTCCTGAATATAGTGGGTAAAGGAGATATTTCAAAAGAAAACTTCGAAACTATCTGTGATTATTGTATCAAATGTTCAAGGGGGGTTGCAAGGAGTGGATAGGGTATTCAGTCATTGAAGACCTCCGGTGGAGGGGTCACAAAAGAAAAGATTGAGAATCTATTAGATAATCTGACGACCGATATCCTAAGTATGCTATCGGCCCAAATGGACACTCTACAGGAAAAGAATAAGTAGACGGAGCTGGAGAAAACCATGGCCATATTATGCCCTCAGTGCAGGAAGAAACACCCTTCGAAGTAATATCCGCTCAACACGGTGGAAGCCTGCACAATCTGTGAACAGACTCACGTGAATAGTGCATGTCCTTCCTTGCCTATGCTGAAAGTGGTTTTCCAAGGAGAAAGCGAGGAAAGCACAGTGTACTAGCTATATTTCATGGGGTAGAAGAAGCCATGGCAACCTCGACCACCGACGGTTAATCCAGGTATGTTTTAGGACCCATCCCAGTGTTTTCATAATTTTAGTATGGGTCCCCAATCTACACCATTTTCAGCCGTGTGGCCTCAATACCAATATCCCCCTTGGAAACAATGGGTTCCTCAAGCCAGTCCGAATCCTTCATGGAATTAGACCTGGCATGGATCCCCTCCCACTGGACAGTTTCCTCAGCCTATTCCTCAGCAACAACTTCAGTTGCATTATAATGTGCCCCCAAGAAACCCAACCATTAGACCTCATCTTCCTCTCTAGCCCAACCCAAATCCAAATAATAAAGGGGTTCAACAAAAAAATACTTTGGACCTTCCATCCTACAACATTTCTACCGCAGGGCTCAATGAGATAAATCTACGGTCTGGCCGAGAAGTAAATGCACCTACTTCACCCATTATTACAGAACAACTTGAAGGTGAAGATACATAACTAGAACAAAGAACAGTGAGGGAGAATGCAAATCAAAACGTAATAAACCAGACACCACCCCAAGCTGTTCCTAATCAAGGTCATTTAACATTTCCCCCATATCCTGAGAGATTGATCTTGAGAAAACCAAACCCTCGAGTAGAATTTGATTTTCTATGGGAACTACAGAATCTTTGTGTTAAAATACCCCTTTTACAACATATGAGGGATGTGCCTATTTATGCAAAGACTCTGAAATAATACTACTCAAAGAAACCGGGTAGAAAACCTAAGGATCCATTAACTGTGCATGTAATGGGCAGACTATTCGATAACATGTTAGGAAAGATCATGCCTGTAAAATACAGAGATCCTAGGAACCCAATTCTAATAGTACAAATTAATGGGATTGAAATCCCAAATGTACTGGTGGATTTGGGAGTATCCATTAACATTATCACTGCTGAAACAATGAACACATTAGGACTTGGAAACATTAAATCAACCCCTACTATCCTGGAACTTGCAGACAGATCCATAATTAAACCAGTAGGTAAATTAGAGGATGTGATCATTTTAGTAGACTCCTAGCATTACCCTGTGGACCTCCTTATATTGAAAACTCGATCTTCAGTAGGTGGTCACCCATTGATCCTAGGATGACCCTGGTTGGCAACTGTAGATGCCTACATAGGATGTCGGTCTGGACATATGACCATATCAAATGGGACAGTTACAAAGGACCTGAAGCTTTTTTCTCCTGCAAAGCCAAGCCTATCTAAAAAATCATCAACCAGTCAGAAACCTCTACCTAAAAAAGAGCCTGAACCTAAAAATGAAGATGTTAGACCAATTCTCACTATTGGCCAGGCCCTTCAATTTAAAATAGAGACTGAAGAAGATTCCATTAACGCCTTAATTAATGATTCCAATTCTGTTCCTAATTAAACTCAATATATTCTAGAATCTTCTATGAGCTGTGAGACACAGGAAAACATTGAACAAGAAGATGACATAGAAGACATTCCTGTAACCCCATTCCATGATAGTACCCCAATCGAGATTGAACTAAGGAAAACACTTAATATCAAGTCGAACCTGTCTGAATCCCAGACCAAACAGCTTTTGAAAGTCCTTCAAGAACATCAGGAAGCTTTTTCCTAGGATTTTACTGACATGAAGGGTATCCCTGCTAGATTATGTACTCATCATATTTACATTAAGGAAGATTTCCACCCTGTAATACAGTCTTAATGGAGGATGAATCCTGCTCTTAGAAATATTTTTAAAGAAGAATTACAAAAATTGTTGGATGTAGGATTCATTTATCCCATCTCAGATAGCCAATGGGTATCCTCGCTAATTATCATTCAAAAAAATAATGGTAAATGGCGGATCTATGTAGATTACAGGAAATTAAATAAGGAAACACAGAAAGACCATTTTCCTTTGCCATTCATTGACCAAGTCCTAGACACCTTGGCTGGAAAGAATTTCTTTTCCTTCCTAGACGGATTCAATGGATATAACCAAATCCAGATAGCCCCGGAAGACTAGGATAAGACAACTTTCACATGACCATGGGGAACCTTTGATATAGGGTCCTTCCATTTGGCCTATGTAATGCTCCTACTACTTTCCAAAGGGCAATCTTGGGAATTTTTTCTGATTTGGCCAATGATAGTGTCGAAATATATATGAATGATTTTACTTCATATGGGAATTCATTTGAGGGAGGATTGGAAAATTTGGAGAAGGTACTCAAAAGATGTAAACAGGCTCATGTATCGTTGAGTACAGTCAAATGCCATATGATGAGGGAAGAAGGAGTAGTATTGGGACATTTGCTCTCAGCCGCTAGAATTCAAGTTGATATGGCTAAAGTAGAGGTAATATTACATTTTCCGGTACCTAAAACACCCAAATAGGTACGTAGCTTTATTGGTTGTGCTAGTTATTGTAGGCACTTTATAGAAAATTTTGCTAAAACAACACATCCACTATTTAAATTGCTAACAAAAGATGCATAATTTTTTTGGACTGAGGATTGCGAGATAGCCTTCACAAAAATTAAAGGGCTAGTGTGCACGACCCAAATCCTTTGAGGACCTGATTGGGCATTACCATTTAACATACATATTGATGCTTCTTAGATAACAGTAGGGGTTGTTTTACGAAAATAGGTAGACAAAACACCGTATGCAATTTATTACGTCAGCAAGAATCTAAATCCTGCTGAAATTAATTATACCGTGACAGAAAAAGACTTCTTAGCTTTCATTTATGCTATCAATAAGTTCTAGCATTACATCACTGGGTATTCTACTATTGTCCATACTGATCACACAAAAATCAGGTATTTGATGAATAAATCCATTACTCCTGGCCACATTATGAGATGGTTACTATTGCTTCAAGAATTTGATATTAAAATAGTAGATAAGCCAGGAAAAGATAATGTACTAGCTGATTTCCTATCTAGAATGGATAACAATTATGAATTCACACCAATAGAAGACAGTTTCCCTGATGAACATCTTTTTTCAGTCTCTACTAAACCTCCGTGGTATGCAGATATTTATAAATATCTTGCTACAGGGAAAGTGCCTCCTCATTTTTCATATAGGGAATAGTGAAATATTATTCATCATAGTGCCTGATATTCTTGGATAGCAGGATACCTTTTTCATACAGGTGCAAATAAGAAGATCTGACGCTGTGTGTCTGAAGATTATATCTATGAAATATTGAAAGTTTCCTATGATGGCCCTTGTGGAGGGAATTTCGCAGACAAAAGAACAAGCCATAAGGTGCTACAAATGGGATATTACTGGCCTTCCATTTTTCTTGATGCTCAGAATTATGTCATGAGATGTGATAGTTGCTAATGTATGGCGCATCTCGGTAAAGTGGATGAAATGCCTTTGCAAGCACAGCTAGTTCTCGAACCTTTCAAGAAATGGGCTATCGACTTCATTGGACCCTTTAACCCACCCTCCCAGCAGAAATTCCACATCTTGGTATGTACTGATTATGTCACTAAGTGGGTGGAAGCCAAAGTGGTTGCGAAAGAAACATAGTAGGTAGTCTCAGATTTTCTATTCGAAGAAATTTTTTCTCAATACGATACTCCAAGAGAGGTTGTTTCAGAAGTAGGAGCATAATTCACATCACACAAGATAGAAAATCTCATGCAAAAATATGGGTTCAAGCACAGAGTGACATCTCCATACCATCCCTAGGTGAATGGACAAGTGGAAAGCACAAATAAGACATTAGAAAATATTCTGAAAAAAACTGTGGCATACCATCTTCGGGATTGGGCTCAGAAACTTCCAGAGGCGCTATGGGCATATAGAACAACATGGTAGAATACAAATGGGTTTTCACCATTCGAGTTGGTTTATGGGAAATCCCCATTGTTTCCAATTGAATTTGAAATAAGCATGCTCAGAATAGCCATGGAAGTTGGTTTAGATCTATCAGATGCCCAGAAACACCGACTGGCTCAGCTTAATGAACTTGATGAAATAGGTTCAATGGCTATCTAGCGAACTACTGCTATTCAGCAACAGAGAACGAAATGGCTCAATAAGTTTATCAGAAACAAGGTGTTTCAAAGTGGAGATTGGGCACTAATTTATGACTCTCGTTTTAAGGATTTTAAAGGAAAGCTTTGCACTCGGTGGATGGGACCTTATGAGGTGAATGTTGTATTTGATAATGGAATAGTCAGGCTAGTAACAATTAATGATACACATAACTATTTTATAGTCAATGGACATCGTTGGAGACTATACCACCGTCCGGCCTCTAAGGATGCTTTTATTAAACAACTCTCCGAGAAATCTGGTTTGAAGGTTATCAGGGAAGAGAATCTTTCCTCTACACCCTTGTTGCAATATATATATATATATATATATATATATATATATATATAAATAATTATGTTCTATTTTCTTGTCTTTTTGGAGGAGCTACGACTAAGGAGTAAAAAAATTAATGAATTCTCATGTTGCTGCTACTCATGTTGTTGTTACAGGGTTGATGCTACTCTGCTGCTGCTACATCGGGTGCTTTTACTTGGTTGCCGCTACTCATGACGCTGTTACACTGATGTTGTTACTCTGCTGTTGTTAAATTGGATGCTGTTACACCGATACTGTTACACTGATGTTGTTACTCCGTTGCTATTACACCGATGTTGTTACACTAATGTTGTTACTTCGTTGATGTTACACTGGATGCTGTTACACCAATGCTGTTACACCGATGCCGTTACTCCGATGTTGTTACACCATCCACATCATTACTCCGCCGCCATCCTATCAACCATCCCCTCATCCAGGTAGGCTGTTAGGTACACCTCTACATGACTTGTACTCATTTAATTAAATATTCCATGTGAATATTTTAATGCCGCAGACGTAAAAAATTTAAGTCAGGGGGGTGTTGTCATGCTAAGGACAATGTAATAATTACCCCATAAGTGAAGAATGACATCCTGCTGATGGTACACCTTATGAGTCACATCAATAGGTGATGTCATCATTTAAATCCTATTGGGATTCACAAAATGTCTTATCCACTCTATACGAGTAACTATTATTTCTATTCTACCACACTTACCATATTCTTTTATGATTTTTCTCGGTTTTCAAGAATTAGCAATTGTATTTATTGTTACCACCTATCCATTTTCACTATGCTATTCCTCTAAATTCGGTATGCACCACCTTGCCCAACGGTCTACTTCTATAGGAAGTGTTGCTACAAGTCTCCATTGTATGGGTGGGCTAGCTGTGCGGCATGAGCCTGGAAACACAGTTTCAGTTCACAGCAATCTAGAGGTTTGGAAAATTTTTGTCGACGCGGGATGGGATGTCTACTTTGACAAATTGGAGGGATTCGATGGAGGTATCACAATGGAATTCACACTCAATTTAGAGGAGAATCATTCATGGGTTAGAGGTCTAGAAGTTCCTGTTACAGAGGAAATAATTTCAGATGTTAGGAGGCTGAGACAACAAGGGAAGCAATGGTTTTCTCGAAAGGTTTCTCTCTTGGAGTTTCCCGAATCGTTTTTGCAGGAAGGAGAAAGTGTAGTTCAATTGGGAAGGGGATATGAGCGTAGAACTGTACCATATCCTTCAAACGAATTTGTAGGTTTCGTAATCAAATACATTACCTGCAAATGTCAGGCCTCAACTCTGTTCAACTATCACTTTAAAATTATAATGCACCTCTGATTTCCACATAATTAGGAGCATGCCCTAAACATGCTATTATTTATATTAAAACAACTGTAGCATATGGCACAGTCTGCTCGGCACTCCCACCGGATGATGGCAGTACTTTCTAACCATGGATTGGTGCGATTATTGGTCATGCATGCAATAGGCAGGTGGTGGGTTTCTTGGGTGGAACTTTGCGAATCCTCAGAAGAAGTAGTAGCAGCTATGGTTGCTGCTAGAGAAGAAGAGACAACCTCTCTAGCTGGTCAGGTGGAAGAATAACCTTCAAAGGAAATCAATCAAGAGGAACTCGAGGAAATGGAAACAGAGATTGATCAAGAAAAACATGAGGAAGATAATATGATGATTGATCAGGAGGAACTTGAAGAAATGAGTATGGAGGAAGCAATCGGCAACGCAGACGAGGTTGTCACACAAGAACCATCCTCACTGGAAAAAGCCACAGAAGAGGAAATAACAATGGAGGAGCTGATTAACGGCATAGATGAGGCTGCCACTCAAGAACCTTCTTCGCTCGAGGAATCCATAGAGGAAGGGATTATGGACGTTATGCAGGGAATTGATATTGTGATACAGTCAGCAACCTTTGCTAATGAAGAACAAGGGGATGGAATTGTGGGCACAGAAATGGAAAGTGATGATGTTTCGTGAGAAGCAACATCACTCTCTCATATAAAAATAGATGTTGATACAGTTGGGGGTGTTACACAAGAAGCATGCCCAATTTGGCTAGAACAGGAGGATTCAACCCTCGGAATCGAGGCTGGACCTCAAGAATCAGTACCAATTGTGAAAACGAAGGTAGTTCTCGGGGAAAAAGAGGCTAAAGAAGGAATGATTCATGTTAGTATGAATCTTTCGTCGAAGTGTACGAAAAAATACCACTTTAGCTAAGCATAACTTATAGCCCTAACAACAAAAGATAGTTGCTAATATCTTCAAATCTGCAGTTAGTTGATCAAACAAATGCTGCAAAAATCCAGATCCATGCATAAAAATACATTAAGCAAAAGAAATAAGGTCTTTCTCCATGCATCCAATAGACAAGACAAGAATAATATGTTTTAAATAATTTTATATTAAGGGCACCTGAGAGGAAAACAAGAAAGGTGTTTCCAATTCTCCTCAATGGGATGGGTTCTCGAAAGTCCTCAGCACTTCAGATCTAAAATTTCTCTCTCTTGTTGGTGTAGAAAACCCAGAAAAACATAGAACTCAAAGGGAGCTCACAAAGTAAATAATGGAAAATATGACAATGATAATGGCTCAAAGTCAAACCAAGAGTATAGATCCAGAGTGATCTAGTAGGCAACAAAAGGTGATGAATGGTAGGAAAAACCCTTCTATTTATAACAAAATATTGGGTCATTCTAGATCTTGGTGCATGATTAAAATAATATTAACCAAATCTAGATCCACCTTTTATGGAATATTTTATTATATTTGTTGGAGGGGAATGGCATTTGACTTGGGTCAAATCCCTTTATTTGTAAATAATAAATAAATAAATGATTTATTTATTATTTTAAGGAAGTGGTTGAATGATAATTAAATAAATAATGATTTATTTAATTATTTATAAATGATTTAGTCATATTTAACAAGGAATATTATGTAAATAAGATTTAAGTAATTATTCCTAGAAAATAAGAAGATAAATAAGGATTTGTCTAATTAATTTCCTTGTTTTGGGTTAAACATGACCAGGAATAATAATTAAATTATTGTTTAATTAATTATTTCATGAGGAAAATCAAACAAATATAAATTTGTTTAATATTTCCCCTTGGGGTTTCCTATTTAGACCATAAAAAACTTAATAAATTTGTTTTATTAAGTTATTTTACATAGTGAAAGCAACTTTACTTAGGGTAAAATTGGTCTTACCTGGTGTACTTGGGTCCATCTAATGATAATATGTTAGATGACCAAAAAATGGTGTAACAGATTTCCCCCCAGAGTGCAAGTGTTAGGAGCAAATCATATGACCGAAGTACGTTGTAAGAACTCAATCACCAGACATCAAAAGGGAAGTCAAAGAGAGAAATGTAAGGTAGACTAATGTGCTAAAGAACTAGATGCTGAGGAGATGAGACTTATAGGTGTGACAAGTCTCTTTTTCTGAATGGGTACCTATGCTAAAGGTGGCGGGGGAGGCATACCTATGCCCGCTGAGACAAAGTACAAAAGAATAGTGTGTCCAGTAAACAAGGGACCGAACTATAAAGTACATGATGGCATAAAAATCATGCACATAAAAGATATAACGATGAATCCCACATACATGTTGTTCCTGGGATAACAGCCAGGACTTATATAAGGATATATGAGTACATGAGATATGAATACAACCCCATTGCCCCTATAAACGGGGAAGGGCTTGCAAAATCTGACTGATACATGAAAATCGAAGAGGTGCTGCAAGTGGCTAAGGTTGACATCATCAAATATATGGAGCTGCATCGAAGGTTGCGATGAAGAGGTCATCCGGGCATGTGGGGGGCTACCTGTAGGGACACCCCCTCGTGAGGGTTGAGACATCTCATACACACCTGGGAATCATCGATAGCAGCTGCTGCATCACTGAACCATGAAGTATACAGATCTCGATCATGCTGAAAGGAGCTGGAGCTAAGGTACACCACCCTCTAGACCTGTCTTCTGGAATGAATGAGCTAATGTCGACAGAAGGAGGTCTGCCATAGGTGAGGCAATAAGCGATCCTCAACTAAGGCACGAGAGAAAATAATAGAGCAAATGACAGAATGACACCAATGATGATGATGATATGAGGGGTACTGAGTAGCGAATGGGCGACTTCCCTTGTTAAAACATAAAGGGCATGGATTACCTTGCAGCAACTGGCACAATATCATGAGGGATAGGAGGCAGTGTGACTGAAGGCTATAAAGTGCGACACGAGAGAGGGACCAAGCAATGAAGGATGGAGGACTATAGCAGGATGTAGAAATTTGCTAAATAATAATTAATTATCCACTGAGACTATCCTGGTCACATACTATTTGAACTTCATACACAACACATAATCTCTTCCACTCAACTCAACTCAGATCATCAAACATGCGGAAATAAAGTCAAGCAATAACACATCAAATCATCATACACATTAACACAGTATGTATGGGAAAAGCTTATAGCTGAAAACCCCGCAGCTATTGTGTATATTATAATGGAGAAATCAAGTAACAAACTCAGTACAATACTCCTCACAAGTACTCAGTACTTTCTCATACAGTTACTCACAATCTAGCTCAATTTTGAACAGGTTACTGGTTCAAAACTCACCGCCAATTGCCTTGCCTCTATTGCGTGTTTCAATGCTATGGGGTGGCCTCTTTATATAGATAAACCACCAGCCTGAAATGCGCAATCCTCATGGGCTTACTCCACCTATCTGTGTGTTGCAAATAGCAACAGTATAGTCACAACTGATAGCTAACTCCACCCTTTCATCTACCTCTTTCACTGGTCTCCACTGAACTGATCATGCACTGTAGTGAACTGATGTGTTCTTGAGTTGAATAATTAGTTACTAATTAATGAATTAAATAATATTTAATTCATTCCACTCATAACTAATTGATTAGCTAGTTAAACTAATCTCAACTAGTTCAACTAAAATAAACAGAACACAACTCCACTAGCTGTCTCATTAACTCCTCCAAACTTCTGCCACTGAAGTCCAACTGAAGTAAACCATGCATGATGCCATCAAACCCTTGGGAACCATGTGATTCCTCTGTCAGATGCATGAGCCACTTCTGTAGCTCGAACTGAAGTGCTCCAAGAGAGTAAACTGTTGTTTATAGTCTAAATATTATTAAGGGTAAATAATATTTGACTTCCCTGCTTTAAGGAGAGGCAGTCTAAAAATAGACTTCGACCTCTTTGACCTCAAAAATAGAGTCTCATCTATTTTTACCAACATGACACATACTTCAAGAATCTCAAACTAGAATCCCCGAACCATGCTCCATATGTCTAAAAATAGACATAGTCTAAAAATAGATTTTGCGCCAGAATTTTCCTGCGGGCCCACTTAGTGATGGCAACTTCATTTCACCAAGCTCCATCATCTTGCTGCATTCTCAACACTCCCTCTCAGCAAGATATGGATTATCTGCAACCCCTATCCTGCCTCTGTGGAATTCGAACTTGCTCCTGGTGAGCGCCTTCGTCAGGATGTCGGCATCCTGATCCTCCGTGGGAACATATGAAAGCATCATGATTCTCCACTGAACACAATCTCTGATATGATGATACCTATTAGCACTCAAATCTACCTCAGGCTGAAATAAGGTAAAAGTCAAGGCAACATCAAACCAAGCTCAGCCTCGTAGCTAGCCCTACGAGGACAGGAGAGGGCTCTCTCCGGGTCTATCTCGGGAAAAGGTTTTCATAGGGGCTGAGATGACTTATAATGAAAAATGAATACTTATTTTAGGCTAGTAAAGAGATAGGTAAGTTTGATTTTTATTTTTGGGTTTTTTGTTGGAGAAATGGGAAAACCAATTTTTGGGTCCGGGGATAAGGCCAGATCTTTGCAGAATTCGAGTTGGGGCGAGGTAGGCAGTAGTATTGATGCTTTTGATTGGGTATATGGATAGATCAGAATGACAAGGAGCTGAAGAGGGAAAAGAAGAACTTGGATCCTCTCCAAACAGGCGAAAACATGTAAAACTAAACGAATCAAAGGCAGAGCACTGTAAACAATGGATTCAACCTCATCTACTCATTCATTTTAGTTTCAGAAGTATAAGAAGAGATGGCATACATTAAACATGAAATAACTTACAATAAACTGAGAGAAAACACCATCAATAACTGAAAGCCACAGGAATCCCAACAGGTGCTGCAAAACCTCTGATCTTTCCTTAGCCAAAATATGAAAAATATGTACAATAGTGTGCCAAAAGTTTCCCAAGAGTCCAACCTGTAGAATGTCTCAAAAATTAAAATATATAGATCACTCTAACCCCTTCCCATGCCTCTAGGGGTCGAATTCCTACTTCAGGGATCAGTTTCAACAAAATTCTAATCAAGGAGCTAAAATCTAGGCAGCTCACAACTTGCCTCTAAAAGAGTGGAAACTGATTCATTTACATGATTTTCACTTTTTTGAGAGTGAATCTTCTAGAATAGGTAAAAGTAAGCCAAATTTACATGAAAACCATCAATTTACATCATGAAAACCCAAAAATTTCATCCACAGGAAAAACTGGTCCCAACTGGCCGAAATTCTGAGCTGGAAGTTGAAAAATCAGCCAAAAATCTATATGGGTAGCGCGCCTGAGCTGTATGGGTAGCGTGCCTTTCAGCCTGATTTTGAGGCACTTACCGGCATCCAAATTGAACTCATGATAGCTCGTTGGAAAGCCCTGGATGTTGGCTATCCAAACCAGGTGGAATTTCCCAATTTGGAGCTCATTTGACCCTCCAAAACTTCATTCTCCCAAAAGTACTTCCTGCTGGTGCAAAAGGTGGCAGCAAGGTGATTTTCATGGTGTTTTTGGGCCTTTTGACCATCCAGAATCTGATGAAATGCTTCAGAAATGCTTGAGCATGCATAAATTACTATGAAAAACCCAAAAATGCAAATATTTCCTTCAGCAAGTGTCCCTAACAAAAGTGAGCATATCGACGCGCTACCCGTATAGCGGAAAAATCTGTTTTTGGACCAAAATATTTCAAAATGACAAAAATTTCTCCGAATTTGCTCAAATTCGGAGAGAAGACCCTCCATCATGTATCATGCCCAACCAACAAAGCCTCGGCCAAAATTTGGAGTGGATTAGGCCTTTTCCGCCGTTTTAGTGCTTCGCTCAACCTCCTCTTTAGAATCTTCATTCTTGCCTTGCAGACATGCATGCAGGCCCAATAATGACCTTTCATGTGATGAAGCATGTCTTTGTCTCTATTGGCCTTCTCCAACAACTTCTCCATATTAATGTTAACATGCGTGAGTACCGAATCTCGATCGATTGGTGTCATGTCGCCGGGTCTCTTCCGAGCCAATTGTCGATCCTCACAGATTCGTCGCATCTCATAAAGTTCGTGCTCATCCTCTAGCTGTTTGTTGCACTACTCCAGGTAGTTTATCACCCACTGAGCCATCTACAATTTCCCTTTCAGCATGTCATTCTCAGCCCTCTGCTCTTGGATGATCTCCTTCAGTTTCGAGCTAGGAGAGCTCGCATCAACATCAATGATCGTGAAATCTGTGTCCCGGCCTCCTGATGGGCCCTCATCATGCATGGGCTTCTTGCCCCTGTCCTGGATCTGTACCTATGGCGAAGAAGAAGGTGAGACCCCTTCCACATCATGTGGAGATAATACTCGCTCTGCTGATGGAGTCGGCGAGACCCCTTCCACCCCGGGTGGAGATAATACTCGCCGTGTAGCTGCAAATAAGGCCCTGTGGCCTCGCTGGTATGTCACATATAATGGAGCACTGATATGATCAATCCCAGGAATGTCATGCTGGTGTGAAGGTTCTCCCGCATCATGAACTATCTCAAGAGGCGGCTGTGGCGCTGTGAAGAAATCACGGGAGATGAAATCCTCCCAAGTGATGCTCTGCTGTGTCAACTAATGTACCACTACGATCTTGATCAGAGCGTAATGATATATACTCCTATGCTGCTGTGCTGGGGTCTTCTTCTGTACAAATATCATCATCCTCTCTATGTTGTGATAGATTAAGTACGAAATGTTCATCATACGTACCCTCGTGAAGTGCATCAACAAACGGACATGGTACGCAAAGAGACCCGAGAATCTGCCCTCGCAACTGAAATACCGAATGATGAGTTTCATCAGTGGTGCAAACTCATCCTTCAGGAATCTGAAAGGAAAAACTCTGCCCAAGTGCCTCATATACCCAGGTTTGATGTATGGCTCATAGTGGAATTTCTCCAACTGCTGACGTTTGTTCCATTCCTCTACTATATTTGATATGCTGGTGGCCTGAGCAATAGTCACTGGTGACAAAAGGAAATCTACTCCAGCGAGGTTTACACGGCCATCATGTAAATGTAGAAAAAACAGACAAGCTAGTTCACGATGAAGCTGGGTTTGTGAAATCATCTCACAGAATCGAAAACATGACTGAAACCGAAAACAATCCATTGCAAGCGGACATGCCTGCAATTGAGCCAAAGAAGTAGGCTCTTCCCTGAGATGTTTACCACCTTTGCCACCTTTGTGAGGCCTCCGTGGCACATTACCCTCTGCTGTGGAATCACTGTCAGACTCCTGCTCATAAACTGAGTCTGTCTCTGACATGGCTTTGAAAACAAGATATTTGCAATATGGATGCTGATATAGGTGCAGTGAAGGCAAAATTTTAATGTATGTTCAAAACCCAATAAATGTCACACATGTACCCAAGTATCACAGGAGAACAAAATCATAATGAGGATGGCTCTGTTTTAATGGCATAAAAACTATCACTGCTTTGATCACAAGTAAGTTTGACAAATGAATACCAAATGCAAATGTATGGTACTATTTTATAATGATGGCCAAAATTTGTCAAAGAAGAAAACAAGTATGAGACTGTGTTTTATGAGTTGGAGAATAGGGACAACATGACAATAACCATAGTGACACAAATGACCATGACAGTGGTAATAAAATGATGATGACAGCAGTGGTGGTATTATGGTGATGGAGGCTATAGACTAGTCAACATAAGACTGTGCAAAAACATGAAAGGGCGTGACAGCAGTGATAAGATGATAACTGAGGGCGTGAGGATCATGTACACAACGTGCCAGGGCATGAGCATATTCACCATTCAAGAGTTTTCAAACTTTTCATAAAATTGTCCATATATTTTCAAAACCCTTAAGGAATTAATTTGCATGTGAATGTAGGGTTTATACATTTCTCTCCAAGCATGGCCTGTTTCCCAACGTCAATAACATCACAACCATTGTTAAAAATCTACTGAGCAATGATAAAAACCTGTTTGCAAGTTGCTGGAGTCGATTTGAAACGAAACTGGGCGCAAAACAAAAATTTCTGGGCTCTGTTGTTGTGTGGGTAGCACCCCTGCCCAATGGGTAGTGCGCACCAAGTGGGTAGCGCCTGTGTTATTTAACACTGGCTGTGGCTTTCAAGTGGGTAGCGTGCACCAAGTGGGTAGCGCGCACCACGTATGGGTATCGCGCACTCCAAACTCTGTCCAGAACTCTGCTAAGCGCGATTTCGGCCCTCAACCACACAATTTCGACTTCTGCCTGCGGATTTCTTGCAAATGAATTTGTTTGCCATGTTTTATATATGAAGAAAATATCTCAACAAATCAGATTTGATTTCAAATTTTTTTGATAACCCACTTTCATAATGTTTCTGAACTTTGACATTTGATCTTTTAATACAATGCTTCTCCTTTGGCTTTTCTGAGTTTTTGGACTAATAACTTTGCTGTCTTTTGCAGGGATCCGGCACTTGGCTTAGGAAAAGATCAAAGGCTTGCTCTGAATTTTCTTATGATGAAATAAATACAATTTTTACAAAAATGAAATTAGACAATTTCTAGTTCCAAAACAGAGTTTTGGACTAGAAATGTCTTCAAATGCTTTTAATGATAAAAATGTGAAATAGAAAACTTGCGAAACCAACCTCATGGCCTGCGGGCTTTATGACATGTATGCAAAGGACTTGAAAACCCTAGACTCTAGGACTAAAGACTCTTTTTAACGAAACTAATCATTAATGACCATGAATGAAATGATGATGAACTTCAGTGATTTTTGAGGAATTTTTAAATAGCCCTGCAGGTACAAGCATGAGGAAACACAAGACAACCAGACCCCCTCGTCAGTCAATGGCATGCTCCTAGCGAAATGCAACGAAGTGGAACAAGCGAGACACCTAAGAATGATATGCAAAAAGTGAAATGATCTCTTACGGAGGGCTGTAAGGGCCGACTCTAACATTGGCTCCAATGGGGGATGGTGGCTCCGAGGAGATGCCAAGAACGGCAGATCTCTGGGGGAGTCAGACAGTTCCTTCATCCATTGGGCGATGGAGTCATTATTTCAACAGATAACACAAAACTTTTGATACATTTATTGACTGCAAATTTGACTGGAAAGCGACTGAAACTTGACCAAAACTAACTCGACTCTAAAACTGAAAAGACTGATAAAACTGACTTGACAAACTTCAAACCAACCAACCTCCATCTCCAGAATTATAGCCTTCGCTCCGGGCCCCAGACTGAAGATGAGAGATCAGTACACACTTGCAATAAAACAGAAGTAAAATGATATATACAATGATGATGAAATCAACAGAAAATACTCAGAAGTGGTATCATTTCAACAGCCGACCATTGATCGGCCCTCCAGGACAATCATCTCCATTCATTTCCTTGAGAAGAAAGGCGTTTTGACCACGATACACTGCAATCTTAAAAGGACCCTTCCATAAGTTTTCAAACTTACCGTGCTTTCCCTTATCTTCATACCGAGCATCCCATTTCAAAACCACCTCATCCAGCTAAAACTTATCTGCTTTTGCCTTTCTGTCGTATATCTTCTTTATGCGCTCCTGCAACTTGAAAGTATTTTGAAATACCTCCTCCCGTGTCTGCTGTAAATGAATCATCTGATTAATCCTCCGCTGCATGGGATCTTCCTCACTACCAGCTTCCTGAAGCAATTTGACCACCGAGACAGCGAGCGAAGTAGGAAAAACCATGTCTATCCCGTACACCAACTCGAAAGGAGACATGCTAATAGAATTTTTCTGACTTACTCTATCAGCCCACAGTGCATTCACTAATTTCTTGTGCCAGCCCTTTTTGTTGATTTCCAGCAATTTCTTAATGATATTCACCAAGGACTTATTTGAAGATTCCGCTAAGCCATTTCCTTGCGGATGGTAGGCGGTCGAATGTCCCAAGCTGATATTGTAGTTATAGCAAAATTCAACCATCCTTTTAGACTTGAAGGCCGCTGCATTATCTGTGATTATTTTACTAGGACACCCAAAACGTGATAGAATATTGTTTTCAAGAAAAGAGATAATTACCGCATCCGTGGCCTGTCGAGTGGGAATCGCCTCGATCCACTTTGGAAAGTAGTCCGTAGCTGTCAATATCCATCTATGCTGTCCGGAAGATGTTGGGTGGATTTCCCCGATAAAATCCAATCCCCACTGCTGGAATGGTGCACTCACTTCAATTGGTTTGAGAGGCAAAGGCTGTAGTTTCTGCTTCCCTTCGAAAATTTGGCATTCGTGACAATTCTTAACAGCCTTATATACATCAGAAAACAAAGAAGGCCAATAATACACTGCCCTTAGAAACTTATTCGCTGTGGTCTTCCAAAACAAATGGCCTCCGCAGTCACCTTTGTGAAAGTCCTTCAAAACTCTTTCGGCTTCCTCCTCTACCAAACAATTCAACAACATTCCACCAGGGTCTTTCCAATACAATGCAGAATTCAAGATACAAAATTTTGCAGCTCTCAACTTCAATGTTCTACTCTTATTTCTAGGCATCCCGGGAGGTGGAGATAAATTCTGAAGCACGTATAAAATGTCAACATACCAAGGGGAAGAAACAAAAATATCAGATACCTGAACTGACGTACTTTCCTCATCTTCATCGGACATGGCAGCGATCAAATTTATATCTAGAGCATGCAGATTTGTTTCAGCCATGAGCTTGGCGAGTCCTTGTCCTTTGATTAGCTTGGTCGGTTTAATCTCCACATTGTATTCTAACAACGCAGCGATCCACTTACCCCGTCTTCCCTCTGGATCTGCCTGTACCAAAACATCTTTAACTGTTGCGTTAGGAACATATGCTATAATGTGGGAATGCAGTATATACACACGGAAATATTTCAAGGCCTTTACAAGCGCAAGTGCTTGTTTCTCAATAATGTTTTATTTCAATGCTCCGTCCCTTATAATCCGACTGAAAAAAGAAATGGGTTTCTCAACTCCATCCCTTTTCTGCATTAAAACAGCTGCCAATGTGTGCTCAGAAGCAAAAGAAAACAAAATGAAGTCCTGTGTGTAGTCCGAGCTGATTAAAATAGGGGCTGAAGAAAGAGCTAACTTTACCAAATTGAATGATTTCACCGCCTCTTCTGTCCACTTTACCTGACTGTCCTTTTTTAGCATGTTCGTGATTTCTCTAAGATGCTCTGTAAGATTTGGAATGAAACGACGTAGAAAATTCATTTTACCATTAAATGACTGTATTTCTTTCTTGTTCCGGGGCTGTTCAATCTACTGTATGGCTTCAACACGTGTAGGGTCAACACGGATGCCATCTTTCGATATGATGTGGCCAAGGAGCTTGCCTTCATCCATGGCAAAAAGACTCTTTTTCGGATTCAGCGAAATGCCATATTTTCTGCACTTCTGGAAAACAATTTTCAAACGATATAAATGTTCCTCATCATAATTTGAAAACACAGTTAAATCATCAAGGTAAACAACCAAAAATACATCTTTCTCGTTGGCAAAATCCATGTCCATTGCACGCTGAAAGGTGGCGCCTGCATTCTTCAAACCAAACGGCATTTTTGCATAATGAAACATTCCCCATGGAGTGGTGAACGCAGTCTTGTCACGATCATCTTCATGCACTAAGATTTGATTATATCCTGAGTAGCCGTCGAGTAGTGACATCCTTGATGCTCCAACTACTCGCTGCAATATATGGTCCATTTTTGGCAGCGGATAATTGTCTTTTAATGATACCTTATTCAAATTTCTGAAGTCGATACATAAACGGATCTCACCTTTTTTCTTTCTCACGAGCACCAAATTTGATATCCAATCTGAAAATCGGATAGGCACAATGATTCCTGACTTATACAACCTGTTTACCTCTTTTTCAATTGATGGTAGCAGCTTTGGATTGATTCTCCTCAACTTTTGACGAAAAGGCTTCTGATTTGGTTTGATGGGGATAGTATGCTGAATGATATTAGTGTCATATGTTTTTAGATCTGAGTAATCCCACGCAAAAGCATCAGAAAATGAAGATAACAATTTCACATACTCAGCCCTTACCTTTGGTGACAATGACTTTGATAACTTAACCATCTTGGGATTATCAGCTGTCCCAATATTTACCTCTTCTACCCCTTTCTCCGTTGGCCTCAATGTCGGTTTGCGAGCTACATCGTCTTGGTCAAACAGTTCTTCCAAAGGAATCAATCCCTTAGGAATGATGTTATCTTTAAGTTGCAGCACTTCCATTTGGTTTATTTGTATGTCATCATTACCATCATCATGTTCTGTATCTATGGAGGTGTCTTTAAACTTACCCTTATTCTGCAGAAAGTCACTAATCTCTTCGTCATCCTGAAAGACTTGCCAACATTGCTGATTGTCTAGAACGGTGGGGCGATGTTTCACATGAATCTCGAACTTGTTGCTGGAATTCATTGGAATTTTTAAATTTCTTGCTGCCTTAGCAAGTCCATCAGCAACACCATTTTGTATGCGGAGCACACATGTCAAGGTATGATCAGAAAATAACTTCAGAATATCTAAAACTGCATTACGGTAAGCCCTCATGCGAGGATGCTTGGCCTGAAATTCACCTTTAACCTGCTTTATCACCAACTCTGAATCACCATACACTCCAATTCTTTTCGCTTTCAACTTTCTAAGAATCTTAAGGCCAGCAATTAGAGCCTCATATTCCGCTTCATTATTAGAACAGTCAAATGCTAGCTTGTAGGAACACACTCTCACATTGCTTGGAACCTTATCCGGAGCAGAAAATGGACTACGAATCCAAACACCAATTCCAGCACCATCACTACCCACTGCGCCATCAAAATCCATGGTCCAAAGACCATCTTCATCATCCTCTAAATGCTGAAATTGCGCCAGCTCTGTTTTTTCTGTTTGCCACCCATTGTCTTTAGCTGATTGCTCCACAGTAGCTTGTTTTTCTCTTCTTTCTTTTTGCAGAACTTCTCTAAAATTCTCAGTGATTTCTGGTATATCTTCTACCTGAACTAATTGACTATCTATATCATTAAAACTATCAGCAAGCAACACAAATGACTCTAAGTCGGTATGTACATAATTTACAGGATGATTGATTGGCTTCTCTTTGCTAGTTATCATGTATTTCATCTTCTGCTCTCGATATAACTTTCTCATTTGACCAAAGACTGGAATTGTCGCATAAGAGAAATCTAACTGAAGTGTGCCTTTCAACTTTTCCCCCCAAGATCTTGAAAGGAGCATCCCAAATCGCGAAGGAATGTCCGCCACAACCACATCCATTAAGGCATTCTTCGCTGGAATTTGATCTAAGCTTACAACCATATCTTTGATGAGTCCTATGCACCTCACACGGCTGGAATCAAATGAATAAAAATCATGATACTTTCTTGTAATGTCTAGTCCCAACTTTTCCATGATCGCCTTTGGCATCAAATTGTGCGAAGCACCCGAATCGAACATGGCATTGTGCAATACATATTCATGCAACCTCAAACTGACATAAAAGGGAGGAACATCACTGTCAGGGGACTCACCATCTAATGCAGGCCTGAAAATCAATTCTAGATGATCATCCTCAACATTTACCGTATCGAACATTGGATCAAAGTTCAGAATTTTGGAGACTTGACCGCGGTAGCTGCTGTTCTTCATGATTTCTGTCAAAGGAATAGATATTTTTAATTTGGAAATTTCATTTTCCAAACTAAATGTTGAAACTTTTTCGACTTCTTTGACCGGAATTTCCTTCTTTTCAGCCTTATCTTTCACTATGTTTGGCTGATTTACCTTTTCTGCTGATGATACTTTATTAGTTGCGGGATCAATTGTCTCTTTTCCTTTCTTCTGTGGTGTCGGTGAATCTGCCTTTGGTGCTGAAGCTTCTTTTCGTTTCTGAATTGGATTTATGGGCACATCTTGGTTTCTCAATGAGTATTGATTTTGTTGGGTGGACAAAGCATTCAAATATCCTCTTTGGTAATCATCTGACTCTTCCTCTAAATCTGCATCATTTGCTAAAATGAAATCCTCATCTTTCTGTGCAGCTGAACTTTCTCCATATTCTTCATCCTCAGTAATGTAAATAGGCAGATCGTCGGGAGTAAAGAAATGATTTTTCTCACCTACTACATCATCATCATCGTCTGAATCTTGACTCACAAAATTCTGCAAAAGAGGTGTTTTAATCTGCTGTTGGGCTGCCGGCTCTTGTGGTCTTTGTTCACGCTGCTTTATTCTGAACTGTGGCTACTGCTGGCCACGATAATTTGGATTCCGAATCTGTGTTTCTGGTTTGTCAAGTGTCATCCTTTTGAACATTTTTTCCATCTCACGAAGCAAGTGTTGTTCGGATGTAGATGTGGAAGGCTCTTCCTTTATAGTCACTCTTTTCTCTGCTTTCAACCGTGCTCTCTTATCGTTCAAATTCGCCTCAACACTAACGACAATCTTCTTCATATCTTCTAAGGTAGGTGGATCTCTGTCACGTAGCGAATAAGCCATCTCTGGATCGAAACCATCCGGGAATTTAAGAAGAGCTGACTTTTTAGACAGTCTTAAGTCATCTGGAATTGCATTATACATTGTATTGAATCTGATAATATAATCCTGAATGGACTCACCAGGATTACGCTTGATGTTTGTATACTCTGAAGTGATCTGTAGCGGATATTTTTTCATCTCCCATCGATCTAAAAACTGTGTCTGAAGGTCTTGCAATGTATTGATACTTCTGGCTTGTAGAGCTCTGAACCATTGACAAACCTCCCCTCCAAAAGTCTAGGAAAACAATCTCATTGAAACATTTTCTGCATCAACTTCATGCAAGTCCAAAAAGTCTGTCATTCGGACAATATGCTGCTGAGATGATATACTCTGTGGTGTGCCATCAAATATAGGAATTTTGCTCTGGTAATCAGCAGGCATAGGATCTAAATTGGCTGGCAAAACAAGAGGTGCAAATCTGGCTGCCATGACTCTTGGCGGATTTATAATCTGCTGTCTCGGAGAAACAGGAGGACTGGAAGCGGTAGGTGAACGAGGTGTATGTGGTGGAGACAGAGGAGAAACTACTGCTGATTGCTGATCAGAAATCTCAGGCTGAACGGGGATGGTAGGGATAAAAGAAGGTTCAGTGGGAATCTGTGAACTAGATGCAACTTCAGATGGTCCAAGAGTTTGTGAAGCAGATTCAGTGAATTCGGGAATGTTGGTAGCCACAATGGAATTTTGCAACTGTCTGTCCAAGTGATATGAAACAAATATGAATTGCAAATCTTCAAAAAACAATGGATCCGGAACTAATCTTGATAACTCAGTTTCAAAAAAATTTACAAATAAGGATGTTTCAAATCGTTCATCAAAAGGAATTTCGTCAACATATATAATTTTCACAGGATAGGATGCAGATCTAGAAAGCGATCTGGAACTTCCAGAACTCACTTGACTTTCTCTTTCAGAACTTTCTTGACTTCCTTGTCTTCTAAGAACCCTAGGAATTAGATTTGGATTTTCAAATATTGTTGGTGGATAAGGGTCAGGATTTGACCTAGTATTCCTTCTTGAAGCCAGTGTATTGATCTTCTCGGGATAAATTTCAAGGAACAAAATAAATTATCTTCAGCCTTTCGACTTCTAGACTCAATCATCGAAAAGTCTAGAACGAACAAGTATACTGGGGTGATTTGCAAATCAAGTGCTGCATTCACAAGCTTACCGGAGATCGACTGAAGCAGCGTTTATCTACTTTCGCTTATGCATGGCAAAAGCGTTTCGAAAGCTACCTGGCGTGACTTTAGACTTCATATAAGACTCATGAAACAAACACATCAACAAGAAAACCATTGAGAGATTTCCCAGTATGGTTGCCACTATGTTAGCGCTCAAATCTACCTCAGGCTGAAATAAGGTAAAACTCAAGGCAACATCAAACCAAGCTCAACCTCGTAGCTAGCCCTACGAGGATAGGAGGGGGCTCTCTCTGGGTCTATCTCAGCAAAAGGTTTTCAGAGGGGTTGAGATGACTTATAATGAACAATGAATACTGATTTTAGGCTAGTAAAGAGATAGGTAAGTTTGATTTTGATTTTTGGGTTTTTTTTTGGAGAAATGGGAAAAACAATTTTTGGGTCCGGGGATAAGGCCAGATCTTTGCAGAATTCGAGTTGGGGCGAGGTAGGCAGTAGTATTGATGCTTTTGATTGGGTATATGGATAGATCAGAATGACAAGGAGCTGAAGAGGGAAAAGAAGAACTTGGATCCTCTCCAAACAGGCGAAAACATGTAAAACTAAACGAATCAAAGGCAGAGCACTGTAAACAATGGACTCAACCTCATCTACTCATTCATTTTAGTTTCAGAAGTATAAGAAGAGATGGCATACATTAAACATGAAATAACTTACAATAAACTGAGAGAAAACACCATCAAGAACTGAAAGCCACAAGAATCCCAACAGGTGCTGCAAAACCTCTGATCTTTCCTTAGCCAAAATATGAAAAATATGTACAATAGCGTGCCAAAAGTTTCCCAAGAGTCCAACCTGTAGAATGTCTCAAAAATTACAATATATAGATCACTCTAACCCCTTCCCCTGCCTCTAGGGGTCGAATTCCTTCTTCAGGGATCAGTTTCAACCAAATTCTAATCAAGGAGCTAAAATCTAGGCAGCTAACAACTTGCCTCTAAAAGAGTGGAAACTGATTCATTTACATGATTTTCACTTTTTTGAGAGTGAATCTTCTAGAATAGGTAAAAGTAAGCCAAACTTACATTCCATCCATCAATTTACATCATTAAAACCCAAAAATTTCATCCACAAGCAAAACTGGTCCCAACTGGCCGAAATTCTGAGCTGGAAGTTGAAAAATCAGCCAAAAATCTATATGGGTAGCGCGCCTGAGCTGTATGGGTAGCGCGCCTTTCCGCCTGATATTGAGGCACTTCCTGGCATCCAAATTGATCTCATGATAGCTTGTTGGAAAGCCCTAGATGTTGGATATCCAACCCAAGTGGAATTTCCCAATTTGGAGCTCATTTGACCCTCCAAAACTTCATTCTCCCAGAAGTACTTCCTGCTGGTGCAAAAGGTGGCAGCAAGGTGATTTTCATGGTGTTTTTGGGCCTTTTGACCATCCAGAATCTGATGAAATTCTTCGGCAATGCTTGAGAATGCATAAATTACTATGAAAAACCCAAAAATGCAAAGATTTCCTTCAGCAAGTGTCCCGAACAAAAGTGATCATATCGACGCGCTACCCGTATAGCGGAAAAATCTGTTTTTGGACCAAAATATTTCAAAATGAAATTTTTTTTTCCGAATTTGCTCAAATTCGGAGCGAAGACCCTCCATCATGTATCATGCCCAGCCAATGAAGCCTCAGCCAAAATTCAGAGTGGATTAGGCCTTTTTCACCATTTTAGTGCTTCGCTCAACCTCCTCTTCAGAATCTTCATTCTTGCCTTGCAGACATGCATGCGGGCCCAATAATGACCTTTCATGTGACGAAGCATGTCTTTGTCTCTTTTGGCCTTCTCCAAAAAATTCTCCAGATGAATGTTAACATGCGTGAGTACCGAATCTCGATCGATTGGTGTCATGTCGCCGGGTCTCTTCCGGGCCAATTGTCGATCCTCACGGATTCGCCGCAGCTCATAAAGTTCATGCTCATCCTCTAGCTGTTTGTTGCACTGCTCCAGGTATTTTATCACCCACTGAGCCATCTACAATTTCCCTTTCAGCATGTCATTCTCAGCACTCTGCTCTTGGATGATCTCCTTCAGTTTCGAGCTAGGAGAGCTCGCATCAACATCAATGATCGTGAAATCCGTGTCCCGGCCTCCTGATGGGCCCTCATCATGCATGGGCTTCTTTTCCCTGTCCTGGATCTATACTTGTGCCGAAGAAGAAGGCGAGACCCCTTCCACATCATGTGGAGATAATACTCGCTCTGCTGATGGAGTCGGCGAGACCCCTTCCACCCCGGGTGGAGATAATACTCACCGTGTAGCTGCAAATAAGGCCCTACGGCCTCGCTGGTATGTCACATATAATGGAGCACTGATATGCTCAATCTCAGGAATGTCAGGCTGGTGTGAAGGCTCTCCCGCATCATGAACTACCTCGGGAGGCGGCTGTGGCGCTGTGAAAAAGTCACGGGAGATGAAATCCTCCCAAGTGATGCCCTGCTGTGTCAACTGATGTACCACTATGATCTTGATCAGAGCATAATGATATATACTTCTATGCTGCTGTGCTGGGGTCTTCTTCTGTACAAAAATCATCATCCTCTCTATGTTGCGATACATGAAGTACGGAATGTTCATCATACGTACCCTCGTGAAGTGCATCAATAAACGAACATGGTACGCAAAGAGACGCGAGAATCTGCCCTCGCAACTAAAATACTGAATGATGAGTTTCATCAGTGGTGCAAACTCATCCTTCAGGAATCTGAAAGGAAAAACTCTGCCCAAGTGCCTCATATACCCAGGTTTGATGTATGGCTCATAGTGGAATTTCTCCAACTGCTGACGTTTGTTCCATTCCTCTCCTATATTTGGTATGCCGGTGGCCTGAGCAATAGTCACTGGTGACAGAATGAAATCTACTCCAACGAGGTTTACACGGCCATCATGTAAATGTAGAACAAATAGACGAGCTAGTTCACGATGAAGCTGGGTTTGTGAAATCATCTCACAGAATCGAAAACATGACTGATACCGAAAACAATCCATTGCAAGCGGACATGCCTGCAATTGAGCCAAAGAAGTAGGCTCTTCCCTGAGATGTTTACCACCTTTGCCACCTTTGTGAGGCCTCAGTGGAACATTACCCTCTGCCGCGCAATCACTATCAGACTCCTGCTCATAAACTGAGTCTGTCTCTGACATGGCTTTGAAAATAAGATATTTGCAATATGGATGCTGATATAGGTGCAGTGAAGGAAAATTTTTAATGTATGTTCAAAACCCAATAAATGTCACACATGTACCCAAGTATCACAGGAGAACAAAATCATAATGAGGATGGCTCTGTTTTAATGGCATAAAAACTATCACTGTTTTGATCACAAGTAAGTTTGACAAATGAGTACCAAATGCAAATGTATGGTACAACTTTAAAATGATGGCCAAAATTTGTCAAAGGAGCAAACAAATATGGGACTGTATTTTATCAAATGGAGAATAGGAACAACATGACAATGCCCATAGTGAAAAAAATGGCCATGACAGTGGTAATAGAATGATGATGACAGCAGCGATAAGATGATAAACTAAGGGCGTGAGGATGATGTACACAATGTGCTAGGGCATGAGCATATCTACCATTCACAAAAGTTTTCAAACCCTTCACAAGACTGTCCATATATATTCAAAACCCTTAAGGAATAAATCTGCATATAAATGTAGGGTTCATACATTTCTCTTCAACCAAGGCTTGTTTCCCAACATCAATAACACCATAATCATGCTAAAAATCTACTGAGCAACCTTTAGAAACCTACTTGCAAGTCGATGAAGCCGATTTGATACGAAACTGGGCGCAAGACAAATTTTCTGGGCTCTGTCGCTGTATGGGTAGCACCCCTGCCCAACGGGTAGTGCCCGGCAAGTGAGTAGCGCCCGTGTTAATTAACACTGGCTATGGAACTTATGTGGGTAGCACGCACTCTGTATGGGTAGCGCGCACCTCCAAACACGACCCACAACTATGAAAACAGGGCTTCGGCCTTCAAGAACACAAACTCGACTTCTGCCTTGCAGATTTCTTGCAAATGATTTTGTTTGCCATGTTTTATATATGATGAAAATATCTCATCAAATCAGATTTGATTTCAAATTTGTTTGATAACCCACTTTCATAATGTTTGGCATTTTGACATTTGGTCATTTAATACAATGCTTTTCTTTTGGCTTTTCTGAGTGCATTTCTGAGTTTTGGACTGAAAATACTTGTTTGTCTTTTGCAGGGATGTGGCACTTGGCTTTGGAAAAGATCAGAGGCTTGCACTGAAGCTTCTTATGATGCAATAAATACAATTATTACAAACATGAAATTAGACAATTTCTAGTTCCAAAACATAGTTTTGGACTAGAAATGTCTTCAAATGCTTTTGATAATAAAAATGTGAAATTCAAAACTTGCGAAATCAACCTCATGGCCTGCAGGCTTTTATGACATGTATGCAAAGGACTTGAAAACCCTAGACTCTAGGACTAAAGACTCTTTTTAATGAAAACAATCATTAATGACAATGAATGCAATGACTATAAACTTCAGTGATTTTTGAGGAATTTTTAAATAGCCCTGCAGGTACAAGCATGAGGAAACACAAGACAACCAGACCCCCTCGTTAGTCAATGGCATGCTCCTAGCGAAATGCAACGAAGTGGAACAAGCGAGAAACCTAAGAATGATATGCAAAAAGAGAAATGATCTCTGACGGAGGGTTGTAAGGACCGACTCTAACAATACCAATCCGTGAAGCCATGCCGCCTCAACTGATCCTCCTGTTTCTACCATGAACCATATCCCGATGTGCCTCTGATATAGCGCAATACATGCTTTCCTGCCTTCCAAAAGAGCTTGGTAGGCTTAACCATAGCTTGCAAAAGCTGGTTAACTGCATAGCATATATCAGGTCGTGTATTGACCAGATACATAAGCGACCCCACCAACTGTCGATAGACAGTGACATCCACTACCTCCGCTGAAGTAGCATCCTCCTTCCTCCAACCACCAGGAAGAGGAGTGTCAACAGGCTTGCAGCCTTGCATGTTGAACCTCTCCAGAATCTCCCGGGCATACTTGCCCTGAGAAACAAACAGTCCTCCGTTGCGTTGCCAAATCTCCAATCCCAGGAAATAATGAAGGATGCCCAAGTCCTTCATCTCAAACTCTCGTGCAAGATCTTCCTTGCATGAAAGTATCAACTGCTCATCGCCAGTCAAAATCAGATCATCTACATACAGTACGATGATCAACAGCTTCCCCTCCACCACAATCTGGTACAGGTTTGGATCTGCCTCCCTCTTGGAGAATCCAAGCCCGGTGAAGTAGCTGTCTATCCGAGTGTACCAAGCACGAGGTGCTTGCTTCAGCCCGTACAGTGCTCTCTTGAGTCGGCACACATGCGACTCACTGCTGAAGATCTCAAAACCTTCAGGCTGCTCTATGTACACCTCTTCCTCAATAACTCCATTGAAGAACGCAGTCTTCACATCCATCTGATGAATGTGCCACCCCATCTGCGCTGAGAGAGCAAGGATCGTCCGTATGGAAGAGTACCTTGCGACAGGTGCAAAAGTCTCCTCATATTCAATCCCCTCGATCTATGAAAAGCCACGGGCGACAAATCTCGCCTTGTACTTCTCCACACTCCCGTCAGCCGCCTGCTTCACCTTGTAGATCCATCGTGAACCCACCACTGATTTCCCCACCGGTCTTGGGACAATCTCCCATGCACTGTTCCTGACGATCGAATCATATTCTTCGATCATGGCATCAACCCATGCGGGTTCCTCCACGGCTTCCTCAAAAGAGGATGGCTCCGTCACAACACATTGACTCACAAGAGCCATGTATCCAGTGTACCGATCCGGTGACTGTCTCTGTCTGCGCTGTGCTGTAGGTGGTCCTACAACCTTCTCTGCATCCCGAGCCAGTCGCTCAGCTTCTGTAGTGCGCATGCGCCCTCTGATGGTTGGCGCTGCCTAGGTGGTTTCTTCCACCTCCTGAACTTCCTCTTGTGGCTGATCCACATCCGGAAGCTCCTCCTTAGGAACTAACAACTCCTCATCTGCATGCAAGTGTAGCTCCCTCTCAAGCGAACACTGCATGGCTTTCTCCTCCTGAAATTTTATATCCCGTCGCACAAAAGTCTTTCGACTGTCTGACAAATACACCCGATAGTTGTGAGGTGTATCAGTGTACCCCACAAATATTCCAACCTCAGTAGTTGGATCCAGCTTCCTTCTCGCATCCTTCGTCACATGCATGTAGACAGGAGAACCAAAAATCCGCAAATGGGAAATATCAGGCCTCTTGCCAGAATAAGCCTCCTCCGGTGTACTGATGCCAAGAACCTTGTGAGGACAACGGTTCTGCACATACACTATTGTATTGCATGCCTCAGCCCACAAGTGAAGGGGTAGGCCTTGATCATGCAACATCGCCTGTGCAGCACCCACGATCGTTCTGTTCTTTCGCTTAGCCACCCCATTCTACTGTGGGTTATGGGGTGCGATGAGCTCTCTCCGAATCCCTTCTGCGCTGCAGAACTCCTTGAATTTAGCCGAGATGAATTCACCACTATTATCACTCCTTAGAGCAATCACCTTCTTCCCCGACTCCTTCTCAACTAGTGCTTTAAACTCACAGAACTTCGTGAATGTATCGCTCTTCTTCTGCATGAAGAAGATCCATCACTTTCGAGAGAAATCATCAACAAAGATCACATAATACCTGTGCTTTGCTGTCGAAGCAACTGAGAAAGGATCACACACGTCTGTGTGAACTCTCTCAAGGATCGTCGTGGCGCGACTATCCTTCTCGTGAAAGGTGGCTTTCACATACTTCCCTAAAGTACACCCCTTGCACTGATCTGACTGCGCAAGGGTGCCCTTAGGAAGCCCAGTAGAAATCTGCTGCAGAATCTTCAAAGCTCCATGGTGAAGGTGGCCCAATCTCTTGTGCCACAGTTCGCCCTCATCATCCCGGCTCACCACTTCTCCCGCTTTGCATGCCATAGCTGCGCAACCATCTACCTGCAACTGATAAAGGTTCTTGGTTCGAACCCCTATCTTCCGGGTCTCTCCAGTAGTCTTACTGCGTAGGAAGGCTTTTCCTTCGCTGAAGACCACATCATTCCCCTTATCCTCCAACATCGCCACAGAAATCAGGTTCTTCTTCAATCCAGGTACATGCATGACATCCTTCAAGACAAAGGGTTTACCAGACTCCCTCTGAAAGGATATGGTACCGATACAAGTCGCACTGTATCTACCATCATCACCCATCTCGATGTGCACACCCAAATCTTTGTCCTCCAGATCTGAGAACAACTCCTAATCTCCCGTCATATGAAATGACGCACCGCTGTCCAAGAACCATACTGATCCCAGCACACCTGAAACCAAGCATGCAATCAGTGAAAATTCAAGCTCGAACTGTGAAGCCAAAGCTTCTACATCTGCAGATCTTCCCGCTTGCTTGTTCTTCTTCTTCTTTGGACAATTTGTAGCATAATGTCCGTGATAATGGCAGTGAAAACACTTCACTTTCACCATATCCTGCTTCTTGCCCTTTGCACCAGAATGAGAGTTTTTCTTACCCTTCCCCTTCTTTTCTTTGGCCACCAAAGCGCAGTTTTCTTCATCAGCTCCCTTTGATGAAGATCCATCTTGAGTAGTCCTCCTTATCTCCTCCTGCATGAGATCCGCCCAAAGGCGCTCCCATCCCGGCAGCTTCTCCCGACCATTGACACTATCTTGATATGAGTGCCAAGCCTTCGGAAGACCAAGGAGAGCCAGGTCGACCATGTCCTCGTCTTCGACAGTCACCCCCACACTTCCCGGCTCATCTCTGCACTGAGTGAACTTCGTGAGGTATTTGGCGATACTGTCGCCTTTCTCCATCTTGATGTTCCTGAGCTTATCTTTGAGCGCCAGCTTCCTTTGGTCACTCTTACTCTAGAATAGATCCGTCAAAGCTTTCCACATTAGAAATGGAGAAGCCTTTCCATGCAGGTTGGATACAATATGATCCTTGACGCCCTCCAACAGGATCCTTCGACACTTCGCCATCTTCTTTTGCCATGCATCGACTTCAGCAGGATCAGTGGGCTTTTGGACATCCGTATCTATGAACTCCTTCAGACCATTATCTTCTAATACTTCTTCCATGCGATCCTTCCATGCAACATAATTCGAACTGCCTTCAAGAGCATATTCGAGTCGCAAACCGTTGAAAGACATTTTCAACACTAGCACCAAGAAAAACAAAAATGTTGCAAAACTTCGAATTCCACCTCAAAGATCAACCGCTCTAGATCGTGAGAGAAAATTATTTATAGCACAGAAATTGACTGCAAGGGTCATTTACCAGACCTTTCACTTTCCGAAGAAAGATGAATCAGGAGGCTACCTGGCCCGCATGCAGACTCTGTCTACCGAAATAAGTTTGTAATCACTGTGATGATCAATCTGAACTTCAATAGCTCCGATACCATGTAGAAATTTGCTGAATAATAATTAATTATCCACCGAGACTATCCTGATCACATACAATTCGAATTTATATGCAACACATAATCTCTTCCACTCAGATCAACTCAGATCATCAAACATGCGGAAATAAAATCAAGCGATAACACATCAAATCATCATACACATTAACACGGTATGTATGGGGAAAGCTTATAGCTGAAAACCCCGCAGCTATTGTGTATATTATAATGGAGAAATCAAGTAACAAACTCAGTACAATACTCCTCACAAGTACTCAGTACTTTCTCATACAGTTACTCACAATCTAGCTCGGTTTTGAACAGGTTACTGGTTCAAAACTCACCGCCAATTGCCTTGCCTCTATTGCATGTTTCAATGCTATGGGATGGCCTCTTTATATAGATAAACCACCAGCCTAAACTGCGCAATCCTCATGGGCTTACTCCACCTATTTGTGTGTTGCAAATAGCAACAGTATAGTCACAACTGATAGCTAACTCCACCCTTTCATCTACCTCTTTCACTGGTCTCCACTGAACTGATCATGCACTGTAGTGAACTAATGTGTTATTGAGTTGAATAATGAGTTACTAATTAATGAATTAAATAATATTTAATTCACTCCACTCATAACTAATTGATTAGCTAGTTAAACTAATCTCAATCAGTTCAACTAAAATAAACATAACACAACTCCACTATTTGTCTCATTAACTCCTCCAAACTTCTGCCACTGAAGTCCAACTGAAGTCAACCATGCATGATGCCATCAAACCCTTGGGAACCACGTGATTCCTCTGTCAGATGCATGAGCCACTTCTGTAGCTCGAACTGAAGTGCTCCAAGAGAGTAAACTGTTGTTTATATTCTAAATATTATTAAGGGTAAATAATATTTGACTTCCCTGTTTTAAGGAGAGGCAGTCTAAAAATAGACTTCAAACTCTTTGACCTCAAAAATAGAGTCTCATCTATTTTTACCAACATGACACATACTTCAAGAATCTCAAACTGGAATCCCCGAACCATGCTCCATATGTCTAAAAATAGACATAGTCTAAAAATAGATTTTGCGCCAGAATTTGCCTGCGGGCCCACTTGGTGATGGCGACTTCATTTCACCAAGCTCCATCATCTTGTTGCATTTTCAACACTCCCTCTCAGCAAGATATGGATTATCTGCAACCCCTATCCTGCCTCTGTGGAATTCGAACTTGCTCTTGGTGAGCGCCTTCGTCAGGATGTCGGCATCCTGATCCTCCGTGGGAACATATGAAAGCATCATGATTCTCCGCTGAACACAATCTCTGATATGATGATACCAATCCTTGAAGCCATGCCGCCTCAACTGATCCTCCTTTCTGTACCATGAACCATATCCCAATGTGCCTCTGATATAACGCAATACATGCTTGCCTGCCTTCCAAAAGAGCTTGGTAGGCTTAACCATAGCTTGCGAAAGGTGGTTAACTGCATAGCATATATCAGGTCGTGTATTGACCAGATACATAAGCGACCCCACCAAATGTCAATAGACAGTGGCATCCACTACCTCCGCTGAATTAGCATCCTCCTTCCTCCAACCACCAGGAAGAGGAGTGTCAACAGGCTTGCAGCCTTGCATGTTGAACCTCTCCAGAATCTCCCGGGCATACTTGCCCTGAGAAACAAACAGTCCTTCGTTGCGCTGCCAAATCTCCAATCCCAGTAAATAATGAAGGATGCCCAAGTCCTTCATCTCAAACTCTCGTGCCAGATCCTCCTTGCATGAAAGTATCAACTGCTCATCGCCAGTCAAAATCAGATCATCTACATACAGTACAATGATCAACAGCTTCCCCTCCACCACAATCTGGTACAGGTTTGGATCTGCCTCACTCTTGGAGAATCCAAGCCCGGTGAGGTAGCTGTTTATCCGAGTGTACCAAGCACGAGGTGCTTTCTTCAGCCGTACAGTGCTCTCTTGAGTCGACACACATGCGACTCACTGCTAAAGATCTCAAAACCTTCAGGCTGCTCTATGTACACCTCTTCTTCAATAACTCCATTGAGGAACGTAGTCTTCACATCCATCTGATGAATGTGCCACCCCATCTGCACTGAGAGAGCAAGGATCACCTGTATGGAAGAGTACCTTGCGACAGCTGCAAAAGTCTCCTCATAGTCAATCCCCTCGATTTGTGAAAAGCCACAGCCGACAAATATCGCCTTGTACTTCTCCACACTCCCGTCAGCTGCCTGCTTCACCTTGTAGATCCATCGCGAACCCACCACTGATTTCCCCACTGGTCTAGGGACAATCTCCCATGCACTGTTCCTGACGATCGAATCATATTCTTCGATCATGGCATCAACCCATGCGGGTTCCTCCACAGCTTCCTCAAAAGAGGATGACTACGTCACAACACATTGACTCACAAGAGCCATGTATCCAGTGTATTGATCCAGTGACTGTCTCTGTCTGCGCTGTGCTGTAGGTGGTCCTACAACCTTCTCTGCATCCTGAGCCAGTCGCTCAGCTTCTGTAGTGCGCATGCGCCCTCTGATGGTTGGCGCTGCCTGGGTGGTTTCTTCCACCTCCTAAACCTCCTCTTGTGGCTGATCCACATCCGGAAGCTCCTCCTTAGGAACTAACAGCTCCTCATCTGCATGCAAGTGTAGCTCCCTCTCAAGCGAGCACTGCATGGCTTTCTCCTCCTGGAATTTTATATCCCGTCGCACAACAGTCTTGCGACTGTCTGGCACATACACCCGATAGTTGTGAGGTGTATCAGTGTACCCCACAAATATTCCAACTTCAGCAGTTGGATCCAGCTTCCTTCTTGCCTCCTTCGTCACATGCATGTAGACAGGAGATCCGAAAATCCGCAAATGGGAAATATCAGGCCTCTTGCCAGAATAAGCCTCCTCTGGTGTACTCATGCCAAGAACCTTGTGAGGACAACGGTTCTGCACATACACTGCTGTATTGCATGCCTCAGCCCACAAGTGAAGGGGTAGGCCCTGATCATGCAACATCGCCCGTGCAGCACCCACGATGGTTCTGTTCTTCCGCTCAGCCACCCCGTTCTGCTGTGGGTTATGGGGTGCGATGAGCTCTCTCCGAATCCCTTCTGCGCTGCAGAACTCCTTGAATTCAGCCGAGATGAATTCACCACCGTTATCACTCCTTAGAGCAATCACCTTCTTCCCCGACTCCTTCTCGACTAGTGCTTTAAACTCACAGAACTTTGCGAATGTATCGCTCTTCTTCTGCATGAAGAAGATCCAGCACTTTCGAGAGAAATCATCAACAAAGATCACATAATACCTGTGCTTTGCTGTCGAAGCAACTGAGAAAGGACCACACACGTCTGTGTGAACTCTCTCAAGGATCGCCGTGGCGTGACTATCCTTCTCGTGAAAGGTGGCTTTCACATACTTCCCTAAAGTACACCCCTTGCGCTGATCTGACTGCGCAAGGGTGCCCTTAGGAATTCCAGTATAAATCTTCTACAGAATCTTCAAAGCTCCATGGTGAAGGTGGCCCAATCTCCTATGCCACAGTTCGCCCTCATCATCCCGGCTCACCACTTCTCCCGCTTTGCATGCCATAGCTGCGCAACCATCTACCTGCAACTGATAAAGGTTGTTTGTTCGAACCCCTATCCTCCGGGTCTCTCCAGTAGTCTTACTGCGCAGGAAGGCCTTTCCTTTACTGAAGACCACATGATACCCCTTATCCTCCAACATCGCCACAGAAATCAGGTTCTTCTTCAATCCAGGTACATGCATGACATCCTTCAAGACAAAGGGTTTACCAGACTCCCTCTGAAAGGATATGGTACCTATACCAGTCGCATTGTATCTACCATCATCGCCCATCTCGATGTGCACACCCAAATCTTTGTCCTCCAGATCTGAGAACAACTCCTAATCTCCCGTCATATGAAATGACGCACCACTGTCCAAGAACCATACCGATCCCAGCACACTTGAAAGAAAGCACGCAATCAGTGAAAAGTCAAGCTCAAACTATGAAGCCAAAGCTTCTCCATCTGCAGATCTTCATGCTTGCTTGTTCTTCTTCTTCTTTGGACAATTTGTAGCATAATGTCCGTGATCATGGCAGTGAAAACACTTCACTTTCGCCATATCCTGCTTCTTGCCCTTTGCACCAGAATGAGAGGTTTTCTTACCCTTCCCCTTCTTTTCTTTGGCAACCAAAGTGTAGTTTTCTTCATCAGCTCCCTTTGATGAAGATCCATCTCGAGTAGTCCTCCTTATCTCCTCCTGCATGAGATCCGCCCAAAGGCGCTCCCATCCCGGCAGCTTCTCCCGACCATTGACACTATCTTGATATGAGTGCCAAGCCCTCGGAAGACCAAGGAGAGCCAGGTCGACCATGTCCTCGTCTTCGACAGTCACCCCCACACTTCCCAGCTCATCTCTGCACTGAGTGAACTTCGTGAGGTATTTGGCGATATTGTCGCCCTTCTCCATCTTGATGTTCCTGAGCTTATCTTTGAGTGCCAGCTTCCTTTGGTCACTCTTACTATGGAATAGATCCGTCAAAGATTTCCACATTAGAAATGGAGAAGCCTTTCCATGCAGGCTGGATACAATATGATCCTTGACGCCCTGCAACAGGATCCTTCGACACTTCGCCATCTTCTTTTGCCATGCATCGACTTCATTAGGATCAGTGGGCTTTTGGAAATCCGTATCTATGAACTCCTTCAGACCATTATCTTTTAATACTGCTTCCATGAGATCCTTCCATGCAACATAATTTGAACTGCCTTCAAGAGCATATTCGAGTCGCAAACCGTTGAAAGACATTTTCAACACTGGCACCAAGAAAAACAAAACTGTTGCAAAACTTCGAATTCCACCTCAAAGCTCAACCGCTCTAGATCGTGAGAGAAAATTATTTCTAGCACAGAAATTGACTGCAAGGGGCATTTACCATACCTTTTACTTTCCAAAGAAAGATGAATCCGGAGGCTACCTGGCCCGCATGCAGACTCTGTCTACCGAAATAAGTTTGTAATCACTGTGATGATCAATCTAAACTTCAATAGCTCCGATACCATGTAGAAATTTGCTGAATAATAATTAATTATCCACCGAGACTATCCTGGTCACATACTATTTGAACTTCATACACAACACATAATCTCTTCCACTCAACTCAACTCAGATCATCAAACATGCGAAAATAAAATCAAGCGATAACACATCAAATCATCATACACATTAACACAATATGTATGGGGAAAGCTTATAGCTGAAAACTCCACAGCTATTGTGTATATTATAATGGAGAAATCAAGTAAAAAACTCAGTACAATACTCCTCACAAGTACTCAGTACTTTCTCATACAGTTACTCACAATCTAGCTATGTTTTGAACAGGTTACTGGCTCAAAACTCACCGCCAATTGCCTTGCCTCTATTGCGTGTTTCAATGCTATGGGATGGCCTCTTTATATAGATAAACCACCAGCCTGAACTGTGCAATCCATGATAGCTTACTTTCCACTATCATTAATGTTGCAAATAGCAATAGTATAGTCTGGCCCGATAGCTAATTCCACCCTTTCATCTATCTCTTTCACTGGTCTCCACTGAACTGTTCATGCATTGTAGTGAACTGATGTGTTCTTGAGTTGAATAATGAGTTACTAATTAATGAATTAAATAATATTTAATTCACGCCACTCATAACTAATTGATTATCTAGTTAAACTAATCTCAACTAGTTCAACTAAAATAAACAGAACACAACTCCACTATCTGTCTCATTAACTCCTCCAAACTTCTGCCACTGAAGTCCATTTGAAGTCAACCATGCATGATGCCATCAAACCCTTGGGAACCACGTGATTCCTCTGTCAGATGCATGAGCCACTTCTGTAGCTTGAACTGAAGTGCTCCAAGAGAGTAAACTGTTGTTTAGAGTCCAAATATTATTAAGGAGTAAATAATAAGCTGACTTCCCTGTTTAAGGAGAGGCGGTTTAAAAAATGAACCGACCTCTTTGACCTCAAAAATAGAGTCTCATCTATTTTTACCAACATGACACATACTTCAAGAATCTCAAATTGGAATCCCCGAACCATGCTCCATATGTCTAAAAATAGACATAGTCTAAAAATAGATTTTGCGCCAGAATTTGCCTGCGGGCCCACTTATTGATGGCGACTTCATTTCACCAAGCTCCATCATCTTGCTACATTCTCAACACAGGATACAAAATGACTCAGGATAGACTCCATGAATGCAATGATGACTCAACTCGGATGCTTTAAACAAGAGCAAATCGATGGTTCTACCACATAGTAAAGGTCCAATGGGGGATCATAAAAACATGCGTACAAGATGGTAACTCATGACGAAAGTCAACACGAACAAGGAAAAGTATGGAGGAAAAGTGGTGGCCCAAGTACAAGTGTTGTAAGTGAGGAAATTTGATTTTTAGGAGAGGTGGAGAGACCCTTCTTGGAAAAAATGTGTGCTGGTGAAGTATCAAATCACGAAAAAACAAACAAATGCTGGCTATCTAAAAGAAAATAAAACATGCATTTCGGGAGGGAAATGCTAAGGGTAATATTTCTTCAGATAGAGTGCATTGCGAGGATTGGGAAGGGGGTGGCCTTCGAAGTCCTCTAAGAGGTATGCCCCCTTACCATAATCTCTATTGATGATGTAAGGGCCTAGCCATAATGAGTCAAACTTCCCATGACCGAGGACATCATGGGCCTGGTCGTATACTAGAACAAGGTCAACTTCATGAAAAGTTCGAGGGTGGACTTTGCGGTCATACTGAGCTTTGGTGCATTTCTTAGCTGCTTCAAGGGTTTTTAATGCAACACGATGGTCTTCGGAGGTGTGTTCAAGCATGATAAGTCATTGTTCTAGAGGTTGGGTATCAGGGAGGAGCTCAATAGCTAGATGAAGGGAAGGGATTTCACACTTAATCGGTAAGACTGCCTCCTCTCCGAAAATGAGGTGGAAAGAAGTAAACCTAGTGGCGGTTTTAACATAGGTTCTATAGGCCCATAAATCAAGGAAGAGAATAAGATGCTAGTTGGTTTTGTGCTTATTCACCGTCCATTGAAGCGTGGTATTAAGGATTTTATTGACTACTTCAACTTGGCCATTACCTTGGGGGTAATAGGAGGAGGAATATTGATTCTCAAAACCCAACAGTGAGGATATCTCACACCATATCTCATCTTCAAAATGTCAGTCATGGTTGGAGACCAATTGTTTCAGAACCCCGAAGTGAGCTATAATGTGGTTAAAGAAAAAGAGGGCTATGGTGGTTGTCGTGTTGTTAAATGTTGGCATAGCCTCAGCCCATTTTGTTAAATAGTCAACCGCGATGATGATATACTTATGGTTACCAGCGCATGGAGGTCGACACTCCATAAAGTCGATGGCCCATTTACAGAAGGGACCAGCTGTGATGACAGGATGGAGGGGAGCTGGAGGAGCTCGTGCCTTAGTAGTGAAATGTTGGCAATTGGAACAATGTTTGAATGATTCAATGCAATAACTTAAGAGAGAAGGCCAAAAATACCCAATGCACATGACTTTCTAGGAAGTATCAAGACTGGAGAGGTGGCCACAACAAGCGCCACTATGGAAGGCATTGAGGAATTACTCAGCTTTAGCGTGCGTGAGACAACGACGAAGGAAAATATCGATGCTGCAACGATAAAGGTCATCACCAATAAGAAGATAGCAGGGAGCCTGGTGTCGAATACGTCGTCGAGCATCGCGGTCAAGATGAAGGGTGAACTTTTGGGTTCATAAGTAAGTAAGGATATCTCCATACCAAGGATCATCTATGGTAATGGCGAATACGTGCTCATCAGGAAAATCATCAATAACTGGAGGATCCCACATACCAGTAGGTAATTCAGAAATGAGTTCAACGAGGGCTAAAGCTTCCTTACTTTTGGGTGTGACAAATTCGAGGTTGAATTCTTGAAGGGTAAAGACCCAACAGGCATACTTCCCATTGAGGATGCAGCGACTCAATAGGAAATCCATGGGGTTGGAATTAGTCACAACCTTAGTTGAACGCATGAGGATGCAATGAAATTTTTTTTGGACCGAGAACACGATAACCAGTGCTAATTTATCTTCATGTGAGTAGGATACAAGAGGACCTACGAGGTTCTTACTAACATAAGAGATCACATGCTTGATAACGTTGTCATCTTCCTAGATGAGGACTCCAGCGACCGAATAAGTGGAAGTGGAGATGTACAAAATGAAGTCCCTATCAAAGTCAGGAGGAAAGATCAAGGGAGCGGGTGTGAGAGCATGCTTGAGGGAATAAAAAGACTCATGAGCATAGGTATCCCATACAAATGGGATGTTAGATTTGAGGAGTCTAAGGAACCCATGTGCGGTGGTGGCATAGTCAAGAACGAACCGGCAAAGAAAATTAGCTTTGTCTTGGAGACTTTGTAGCTAGCATAAGGTATGGGGAATAGGAAGTTCAAAAATGGCTTGAACTTTCAAAGGGTCAAGAGTTATACCATCTTTAGACACTATGAATCTGAGGAGACAGCCGGCAAGCACGTAGAAAACACATTTCAACGGGTTGAGTCAGATATTGTACTTGCAACATCGGAGGAAGACGGTATGCAAATCATGGAGGTGCTGCACCCGATGTTTAGAACGCGTGGTGAGTTCGTTCAAATAAGAAAGGATAATATGAGCTAAGTCATGGAAATAGTAAGACATGGCCTGTTGAAAAGTGGTGCCAGCGTTTTTAAGGCCGAATGGCATGACCCAGTATGCAAAAGTTCCCCATGGAATAATGAACACGGTTTTAAGTTGATCAGCATGACGGATAAAAATTTGTTTATATCTAGAGAATCCATCCATAAAGGATAGAACCTCATGCCTCGCACACTCATCAATGATTTGGTCGATAAATGGTGTGGGGAAGTTGTCTTTGGGACAAGCCTTGTTCAAGTCATGAAAGTCAATGCAGACATGGATGGTACCTTGTTTTTTGAGGACAGGAACTGTGTTGGAAACCCAAGTGGTGTATTCGATGGGATAAATGAAACCAGCCTACTTGAGCTTATCGATTTTGGCTTTGATAGCTTCACGTCTAAAAGGATTAATGGGTCTCAAATTTTAACGGACTCGATTGGCATCAAGCCATGTGTTGATATGGTGTTTGATGATGGCGGGATCGAGTCTAGGCATTTCTGAGTAGGATCAGGCGAAAATATCATGAAATTATTTGAATAGCTTGGTGTAAGCTTCAATTTCTTCCGGGGTGCATTGGGCACCCAAGGTGATATGTTCTTCGATTCTTGGTTTGACAGAAATGTCAATTTTGATGGTAGGAGAGATATTGGCCATGTTTCCTTCTTCGAAAGAATCATGTGTAGGGATGGGATTTTTAAGCCAATCGAAATTATTGAGAATGAAGTCTTTAGTTTCCATAGCATACTGGTCATGGGACTGTTGTGGGAGGAAGTATGCACGATGGTGCATATCATCCCATGAAAAGTCAAGGTCGGTCATGGCTTCCATAATGTCTTCATTTGACTAGAAGATGGGAAGACTGGAGGAAGGAGGATCACCTGATGTTGAGTCTGGGGTGATTACAAGCATGAGGTTAGGCTAATCAGCATGGGAATCCACCAAGGGGATTGCCTCCGAGGGTCTCAAGGATGAGGATAGGTAAAAAATGTTGGCCGAAGACTTAGTCATTTCAACATCGAGAGGGGGAATTTGAATGGGAGTAGGCAAATCCATATGCTTAGCCTTGAATTTGCAGTATGCATCTAAAGAGGAATGATACTCATCAAGTCGGGGACAAAGGTGGGTATAATGGCCATGGAAATCGCACAAAGCACAAGCGTGGTTTGTGCGCAAGTTTTTGAGTTTCAGGATTGAATCGGGTATAGTGACATAGACCTCAGGCACATTAGATTCTCGAAACGTCTCATTGAAAATGGTCTTGAGATGTGGCAATTCAGGACATGTATGGGTGGCGTGACCGAAAACATCACACAAGGCACACTGTATAGCGTGCTTTGGTAGCCTAGAAGGGGCAGAGTTTGTCGGGGCAGTTTTTTCCTTAGTGGATTTTGTGTGAGCTTTTCCCCCTGTTCCTAATACCGTCGCAACAGGAAATGGTTCTTGTTGAGGTGTGTGAGGCACTGTGGTATCGGGAGAAGTGATGGGGACCGGTTGAACCAGGGTCAAAGCAAGGTAATGATTGGGATGATCAGGCGGGGTGGTGGCTGGTGGATCAAGGTACCAGACAGGAATCCCCAGGGTTAGGTTGGGAAGAGATAGGGTAGCCATGATAGGTACCGAGTACACTCCAGGGGGTGGAATGAATAGAAGTATTTGACTGAAGGGGTAATGGCCAGGCGGGACGGCTCCAAGGTGGCTAAGTCTTGGAGGAACCATTTGAGGAGGGTAAATAAGCTCATGGATACTAGCTGTAGGCGAAGGGTCAAAAGAAAAAGATCCAGAAGGCTGACACGAAGTGCTAGGAGTAGGCGGCAGAGGGTGAGGTTGCTGACTAGGTGAAGAGGGCCGCTTGAGACCAGCTTAAGATGATTTCATCATGAAAACATTCGATAAGCTGGGATCAAAGACAGGAGGAGTAGGAAGACCAAGGATGATTCAAAGCAAAGAGGAGTCTTTGTAGACGCCGAGAGAGACACTGGTCAAAGAATTGACGGTTTTCTTATTGGCTACACAAGAGATGGTCGTCTCAGGGGAGGTCTGAAATTTTGGCTCATGATATGTCAACTGGTCAATGGTGACTATCTTTCCATTGTGAGGGAAAGACATCTTGCGAAAAACCATGGATGGGATAGCAGACATGGCATAGGTGTAGTTCTGCCCCAAGAGAATGTTGTAATCTAGAGGGGTGTCAATGACTTCAACGTTAACACAAATTGTCTTGCCCACAAGAGTGATAGGACAATTATGGAATAAGCTAATGGGGTGGGAGGCGTGGCCATCCCACGCTCGAAGGGTGATCATGGAAGGGGCTAACTCAGGATATCGAAGTTGCTTCTAAACCGAAGCGGACATAAAATAGGTGGATGCCCCCTCATCAATGATACATTGAGACACGTTACCGTTCCAGATTTTGATTGGGATTTGGAAAGCTATGGAAGTGGGAAGAGGAGGATGTTCTAATTGATGAGCGTCGAAAACAATCAATTGCTCATCAGAAGGATCTATAGCACCCATGGCTGATAGTAGAGCCTTATTTTGAGAAGGGCAAGACTGGAGGAGTTCCAGTGTTGAAATGGTAGCAAGAGATTGTGCCAAATCATTTACTATGCTATACGAATGAGAAGCTCGACCAGAAGCAACATTTCGGCATAATGGTCCCTTAGGAATCTTGGTATGAACCTCAACATTGGGCTGACGGATATGCAAGGGACCATTGGATGTCGAAAGAGGCTTTTTATAACCTGAAGAAGGGGACTCAGGGATAGACGGAGCGGGAGGATTTGGGTACTGACGGGACTGAGTTTGAAGGTTAAGGTCAACGGTTAGAGGTTGATCAGAGTTCATCATGAGGATCTAGTAATCAGAGGAACCAGAAGGGGAAGGTTGAGTGGCCACCTGTCTGTTAGGTGGTTGGGTAGCCACGAATCCTTGTTGGGGGAAAGGATTGGTAAACACAGTCGGTTGAGTAGTGGCCACATTGGGGGGAGTAGTAGGGGAGGCATGCTGTCCTCGCAATGTGCCTTGAGACTCCCACATCTACTGCATCTATGGTAAAAGGGGACAATCATGACTGTAATGACCATAAACACCGCAACACAAACAAGAATTATTAGTATGAATAGGCCTGTTTGGATTGGGCTGAGTGCTCTATTGCTGGTTAGCAGTGTTAGAGTCAATATCTTGAGGATTAGATCCACGATTACCAGGGGCAGATTGGTTTTGATTTCCTTTCCTCTTCCTTTGAGAGGAAGGAGGATTAGTCGCCCCCTTCTGTGAAAATACTTGCCCCGAAGGGGGTGGTAGTTGTTGTTGCTGGGGTTGAGAAGGAAAGGGAGGCGAAGGTGCAAATGCTAGAGGAGCTGGAGCAGTAGGCTGTGGATAAGGATAATGGTGAGGTTGGGCAACATAGAGATAGGCAGGAGGTTAGACAAAAGGATGAGGCATGCTGTATCCTGGATACATGCTACCTGGAGGGGGAAAAGTATGGGAGGTGCTGGCCCTCCTAGAGGGATACCATAGCCCATAGGAGGTTGAGCATACAGATGAGAAAGCGCTCCAACGATACCGTCGGTAGAATGGGATGCCCCCGGGGTGTTAGCGCTTCCGGGTTTGGGGAGGTCAGGAAAGACGGCATAAACATAACCATACTGAGCATATATCAGGTCATATTTCAAGGCTATTTGGATTGTGGCTTGTTCAGTTTGAGGAAACTGCGAGGCGACATATTTTCCGATGGTGGGTAAGAGATATCTAAGGAACCAGTCCATATAGACACGGTCTTCAAAGGTAGGAGCTCGACACAAGCTCTTTCTTCTCCACCATTCCTGGACATGATCGGAAAGGCGAGTCGTAGACGATTGACGGAAAGAGGTCAAGAGTTTGGTACCAATGTTGTATCAGAGAGGGAGCTGGAAATAAGATAAGAAGGCATGGGCAATGGTCGCAAAGGTGGTATGGGAAGAGGAGGTCGGATAAACATACCACTTAGAAGCTTCACCTGTAAGCGTACGTTGGAACAACCGAAGACAAATAGAATCATCGGTAATGGAATTGGAAGAACACCGCATGTGGAAAGATCGGATATGGTTGGAGGGATCTTCTCTAGCAAGGCCTTCAAACTTGGGAATGTCAGAGGGGAGCTTGGTTGGCATAGCAGGCCAACCAACATCATGGTGGATAGGGTCATTGATCAACTGATTGAAATTGGGGAGACTGAGGCCTGCCATGTAAGGGAGCAAGGGGACATCCAAGGTAGTTCCTGTGGTGGTTCTGCTAGTAGCAGTCTGGGTAGTAGGGCCGAGATTACCGCTAGCATTAGGCCCTGGACTAGACATAGTGAAGGTGATAGGGGGAGAACCAGAAGTAAAAGGAGAACCCAATGAATTAGAAGAGGAGTCAGAGTGTGAACTCAGAGGAGGACTAACTTGACGATGGTGGGAAGGAGTAGTTCGACCAACCGAAAACTGAGGATGAAGGCCAAGAATTATCTGGGATATACACCTTGGGGGTGCAATGGTGACAACACAAACACGACAAAAAGGGAGGAAGAATTACCAACAAGGGCAAGGAGGTGCAGAATCAAGTGATTAAAATGTCAAAACAAGGGAAAATAAGTGTATTTTCAATTGATTTTACAATGTTCTAAAGTCTTTGCCTGCCGTTGTTAACCAAGTGCTTCTTCGCTTAGGGTGAGTGTGTGGTGTGTGTTAATTTTAATTTTTTAAACCCATAAGTTTTGAGAGAAAAATAAAAAGTGTGCTGCGTAACTGAAAATAAATCTGCAGAGAACAGTATATAACACTGAAATAACAGAAAATTAACAGCTAACAATGCATGAATATAACCCAAGGAGGCGGGTCTCTCAAAAACTAGTCTAATAGAGGGAAAAAAATATAATCAAAACACACTGAAAATAAACCAATAGATCTAAGGTCGGGAGGGACAAGAATCTAAAGGATAAATCTGTTGAAAAGAGGTGCAGAGAACAGAAAAGAGGCAGATGCAAGGTTGCTGTAAAAGAGGAGGTAAACAACTAAAGGCAGTAGGGGAAAGGAGGTGAACCTAAAGGAAAACCCAAACAAAACTATATGAGGTGATTTGAAAGGAAAAGTTGCTGATCTAAAAGGGATCTGAAGAGGAGGGATCAGATCTGGAAAAGAAATGTTGAAACTCTAAAAATTTAGACACCTGCAATAGCTAAAAAATCTTCCACAAAAATTGCAAGGTACTAAAGCCCTAGGGGGCTATATTCCCACTTATTTGAGTAAAACATAACAACAATAGGTCTAAATAGGCAGAGACGGAGGCTGGAAAACCCTGACAAAAGCTTCAGAAAAACCCATAAAACTTTCAGAAAAACTGTTGAAAAAAGTGCAGGTCGTAGGTTCTGACCTGTTTTCTATCTAGGTCATAGTTTTGAGGCTGAAAAGTGTGTCCTGCAGTCCAGGTTGCAGGTTCTGGGCCAAAAATTACAACATTCAATTCTAGGTCTTTCGGCGGTAGATTTCAGAAAACGTTGTCGTCTCAGTTGTGGCTGATGTCTGTTACCTATGCAATAGGGCTAGAAACACATGGAAGTTATAGATTTTAATGTTTGTGGGTTTTATAGGTGAAAAAGAACATAAAAATAGGAAAAACAAAAAGCTGAAGAGAAACCCTAGGGTTTGAAGCAGCTGGATATGTAGGAATATGAAAAACGACAGCGGTCGTAATTGAAAACCCGTGTGGAGTCGCCAATTGTTAGTATGAATCTTTCATCGAAGTGTACGAAAAAAGACCACTTTAGCTATGCATAACTTATAGCCCTAACAGCAAAAGATAGTTGCTAATATCTTCAAATCTGCAGTTATTTGATCAAGACAAATGCTGCAAAAATCCAGATCTATGCATAAAAAGACATTAAGCAACAAAAATAAGGTTTTGTTCCATGCATCCAATACATAAGACAAGAATAATATGTTTTAAATAATTTTATATTAAGAGCACCTGGGAGGAAAACAAGAAATGTGTTTCCAATTCTCCTCATTGGGATGGGTTCTTGAAAGTCCTCAGCACTTCAGATCTAAAATTTCTCTCTCTTGTTGGTGTAGAAAAACCAGAAAAACATAGAACTCAAAGGGAGTTCACAAAGTAAATAATGGAAAATATGACAATGATAATGGCTCAAAGTCAGACCAAGAGTCTAGATCCAGAGTGATCTAGTGTTGGGGCCCTTGTTTTGAAAAACCTTGTTTTGAATGTTTTGAATTTGGAACAACGGCCAGATTTTGGGGTTGTGGAACGAGGACACACGGCAGCCACAACCAAGTTGCAACCACATAAAAAGGCAGAGCTACCAAGGTTGCGACGGAATAGGCACATGGCGGAGGAAACTACATGCATAAGTGCAGATAAGGAGAAGATACAACAGAAAGAATGCAAGCGGAACACACAGATAATCAGAGAAAAGCTTGAAGCAGCTGCAGAAGGACATAAGAAGAACTAACAGTCGCAACAGTGGGTAAATAAATAACAGTCACTCGGATGAACGAAGAGACGATTCCATAGTATAAGAGAGAAGAGAGCGACTAAAGGAGAGAAAACGCATGCTGCAGCAGGAATCCAGAGCAGGGATGAGGTCTCTATAGTTCCTAGGGTCTATTGATGTAGAATCTCTGTTCCGCAAGGCATATGTATCAGAATTGTAAGCCCATTGCAAAGCTATGTAACTGGAAGTTGGCCAAGAACTTAATACAATTGCAGGTTGCTGTATATTTGTGTGATTCACATGCATGTGTGCTGGTTGAGATGCTTTAAAATTTTCATTTGCTTAATATCTGTATGTTCTCTGAATGATGTTGCGTGTGTGATTCTATCTATGTAATCTAATCATTGATGAGAATGAGTTGCGGATCTATTCCTTGCCCCTGGTCTATCCCCCTTCTGCATGTGGTCGCGGCACGCCTTCGGTGAGACTCTCTACTCTCCAGAGTAGGGTGATAATGCCGGCGTGATCCTAGACTACAGCGAATTCCTTTGTTGGCCACAATCCCTGAACCTGGGTCTTGCCCGCGAGACCTGATCACTCGCCAACAAATGGTTCCGTTGCCGGGACCCGCATGGTATGAAGGGATCTAGACCATGGTATCGCAGATCTTCGAAGGGGAGATATGACGATGGTGGGATAATCATTTAGACCATTTCATTGCTCAGCAAGCGGAGTTGGTTAAGAAAGGGGAGGCAGCGATCAAGGAACTCGTCCTCTTCTCAGATTTAGTTGGTGACACGTACGAAATTTTCTGGGGAAATTTCCCTACCGAACTTTACAATTGGTTGTGGAGGTTACATATGAAGGTGCCGAGAGATGGCTCGCGGAAGATAAACCGCAGGTGGGCGCATGGAGATCTAGTGGCTCTGCATCGGTTAAACACTGAGATGACCCGCGTGGTGGATTTCTGGGTGGAGACCACGGTGGAAGGATATGTTGTGGAGTTTTCTGCTGAGTGCTATTAGTCCTTCTCAAAGGCCGAGGCTACCTTCTGCTCCAGGCTCAGAGGGAAGCTGCTTAAGGAGATTCCGTTGTGGATTAAAGCTCTGATGGTGGATGAAGGGTTGATAGAATTCCACAAGACAAGTATGGAAGCGTAAACCACCGGTGCTGGGGGAAGGGTTGAAGGGATCGATGCTATGTAGAGTGTGACGCGGGGAGTGGGGAATGGATGCTGAGGCTGCAAGGATGCTGAGGGAGTGACGTGCACATCGGTGAGTGCAGATTTCTGATAGGTGGCGAAGAAGGGTGATGCGAGATTTAAAGAGACGAGATATCGAGAGGAAGAATCGGAAGGAGGCGCCTCAGAGGGTAGGAAGTATGGATGCAGATAATCAGGGACGAGAAGGGACCATTATGGGAGTACGATGGGTGCATGGGAGCCCAGCCAAGCGAGCACGCGAGACAATGACTGACGAAGATGATGGAGATGCGCAGCCTGAGGAAAGTTCCGATGGTGAATGGTATGTTGTGATGCAGCAGTTGTTTCAAGAGCGGACGACATTCAGTTCTCCATCCTTCCATACTCCTCCCAATCTGCATGGCCAGGATCCCTACCTTCCCCTAGTACTTTATCAACCTTTGAGTAATATTTTCGTTAAATTACAAGCATTGAGTCAATTGCAGAGTAGTTCAGTGTCGACGGCAACACCCGTTAGTAGCAGTAACACTAGTAGTATTGTGTTCCCGAGTGGAACAGTCACGCAACCAGGACCCAGAGGATTTATCCTAGTCAACCCGCCGCAAGTGAACATGGCTGGCTCTTTTACCCGATATCCCGAGTTCTCAGGCTAGGGTAATGATGATGTAGAGCAACACTGGTATCTGTGCGAAGCCATTTGGAGGGCTCAACAAACGCCGAACGCAGGGAAACTAATATAATTCCAAACCACGCTCAGAGAGGGGGCTCTGCGATGGTTCATCAAGTGGTCCGAGGCCCACCCGAATCCTGTCATCGCGGACGTGAAGTGAGATTTTGTCCAGGAATTTAAGCTTCCCCATACGGACCAACAGGGTTTGTCTGAGCTCTGGGAAATTAAACAAAAGGAAGGAGAAACTGCATGGGAGCTAATGCGGTGATTAAAGGACGCGATCGGGAAACTCAATTACCAGATCCACCCGAACCATCATAGGGAATGGTTCATCAAGGCTCTGCTTCCCTTGACGTGAACCCCCCTCACCCAACAGAAGATCGACAATCTGCAGGACGCCTTGGAACATGCCATGAAGATCGAGGCCATGGAAGGCTACCCTCAGGAATATCGGGGAGGGTCGGCCCCGCAGGATGCCTCCTTGGTGGGGTTGCAACATCAGATAGCTAGCCTGACCGAAAATCTCAAGGAGATATAGCCGGTCAGACCAGCCAGGCCGAACATTTGGTGCACTCACTGCCTGGTCGAAGGCCATGTCGCAACTGAGTGTCCTCGGTTGCGTGGCGCGGGGGTGGGACCCTCGGTCGCGGCAATTCAAGGGGGCCCATCCACAGGGGGTGGCGCGGCGCTGAACCTGCAGGGAGTATACTAGACGCAACAGCCGTATGTGGGGTTCCCCTCCCAGCTCAACCCAGCCGCCACGGAGTATTGTGAGATTTTCCAGACGGTGGGACATCTGCCTCGGATGTGCCCGATCCTACAAAAGTATTCCAACGTGCCGAACAATGTATATTACGAGTTTTTCGCTTCCATGACTCACAACAAGGAGCAATGACGGGCTCTCGACACACTCGCGGACCGGCTGGATCGACCCTCCTATAGGGTGAATGAGGCTCCTAGAGGAAGAGGGGGCGGGGTGCGCAGAGGCCGCGCTGGGGGCTACGGGCCGGTGAAATGCTATAACTGTGACCAGGAGGGCCATGTGGCTCGCGAATGTCCCCTCTTTCACCGTCCATGGTGTTCCCAGTACCGAGTAAATGCCCATGCGACAAAAGACTATCCCGAGCTCATCAAAAAGTGGGAAGAACGTACACGGCAGAGGGGTACGAACTTGGTAAACGTCGAGCCGTGGATGGCCGCGACTCTGGCCATGCAGAACGTCGTTATTGTGACGAGGGGTGGTAAGAAAACGAGGGAGGACGCTCATGGAAAGGAGCCAGCACCAGTTGTCAGGCCAGCCTCCCCACACCGGGTAATCAGACCAGAGGCACAGAAGAAGTATTTTCGAGAGGTGGTTGAGGCCTTTGCTCAGCTGCGCGAAGCGGAAGGCTTGGAGGCACCCCTGCCAACAGATCCTGGGCCACAACATGCCCTAGGAACCCTGATGGAATAATGGCTCCAGCTATTCCTCAAGATTTTTGACAGTGCTGCTCTGCGGCAGCAGCTCAAGTGTACTTTGGAAGGGGCACTGTAGGGGAGGACAGGACTGGGGGAACCGGTGGACCCAACCCCCCAATCGGTGCAGTGCATCAAGCGAAATATGCAATGAACGGGTAAAGAGTTTCGGCTCAATACACAAGTTGGGGGATTCCAAATCAGCGACACCATGCTTGATTTAGGGTCTGATGTCAACATCCTGTCGCGCAAGACGTGGGAGGCTCTCGCAAAGCCATGGCTGGCCTACTCACCCATCCAACTCAGGATGGTGAACTAGTACTGCATTCTATCGATTGGATGACTCAAAGGTGTCGAGGTCAATATTGCGGGGGTAAAGGCTTACACCGATTTTGAGGTCATTGATATTATGGGATACAAGGATCCTTACCCCGCCTTGTTAGGCATTGATTGGGCCTTTGAGAATTATGCTATCATCGACCTCAAAAAGGAGCTGATGATCTTTGAAGATGGGGAGGTCCGGGTCACTCAGCCTCTTGACCCATATCAAGGCCCGAGGTACACCGAAACGGTGGATAATCGGGAGGATGCTCAGATGATGGACCACCTATACAAGATGACTGCAGGGAAGTGGGAAGACTATATTAACCCGACCACGACTGGCTCTGTCAGTTGGCGGAGTGTCCAGAGCTCAGAGCTGGGATCCGAACTCGCGTGGGAAGACTGGCAGCAGGGGGGGTACGAGACCAGCATGCGGAGATGTGCCCATGTTGGCCGCGTCAGTTGGATTGGTACTGAGTTCAGAGGATACCCCACCCTGTCAAACATGCAAGCTGTCAATACCTTTATTACCAAGGTTGAGGACATCTTGCCAGAAGGGAGAAGACTACCCCTTTTGGACGTCGCACTACAGTCTACAGCATCCCGGTGGTGGAAAAATCACCGCAATACCTTGTCGCGGTGGAGTAGTGTGGCGGACGCGTTGCGGGCGCGGTTCAAAGAAGATGAAGCCCTCGAAGCAGGTAGCGGTACTCTGGGACTTCCAATCCGTAGGACCACTTGCGGACTTGTGAGGAGCAGTGGGGACGTATAGGATACCCGGAAGAGCTGTGGGTTCATCGGTTTGTCCACTCTTTAGACACCATCCCCCACGCATGGTATTTGGAGGAAGAACGGAAATGAGGGACCAGTTCTTGGATGGAAGTCGCGCACAAATTTTTGCGGTGTTTCTCTTTCGCGGGAGACACAGAGTTGGAATCTCACGCTTTGCACGCTATCAAGGTGGTATTGTTTTTCCGCGATCCCCAAACTGACTGCTGAACGCTGCCCGCCCATCCCGAGGCCGTGCGAGAGTTGGTTTGCCAAAGGATTGACGGCGATCCGGAGGATGATGGTCTGGAAGACCTGAGGCACCTGTATTTCGAAGAGAAGGAAGGCGAGCGGAACGTTAATGAAGAGCCGACCACCGAAGGGGTCCATTTACGACTGCTAAAGATAAAGAAGATAAACATTGGTACGAAGGAGAAGCCTAAGTTGGCTACAGTGGGCGATTACTGGGACGCGAAGAGGACCAAAGAGATTTTCAGCCTCCTCCAGGAATATGAGGATTTGTTCCCCTCATCGGTCGCAGATCTGAAGGGCATCAAAGGCGATCTTGGCAAAATGCGCATCATGCTGAAACCGGGTGCTAGGCCTGTGAAGCACCGGCCCTACCGGTTGAACCCGCACGTTAAAGAGAAGGTTAAGATGGAAATCGACAAGATGCTGGCCGCGGGTCTAATCTTTCCTGTGGAGGAAGCAGAGTGGGTGAGCCCCATCGTCATCTAGAATAAGAAGGAGAAGGCAGAGATACGGGTTTGTGTCGATTATCACAGTCTAAACAATGCCTGCATTCATGATCCATTCCCCACCCCTTTCAGCGACGAAGTGTTGGACCATGTTGCGGGGAACGAAACCTACTCCTTCACTGATGGCTTTTCGGGCTACCATCAGGTGCGTATTGCGGAAGAAGATAAGTCAAAGACAACCTTCACCACCGAATGGGGGTCGTTAGCATACCACGTCATGCCGTTTGGCTTGAAGAACGCTCCGGCCGTGTTTTCCCGGATCGTCATCGCCGCCTTCCGGGAGTACCTTCACAAGTTCCTGGAAGTCTACATGGACGAATGGACTGTCTATAGTTTATTGAAGAAACATGCTACCCTGTTGCGGGTCATGTTTGATCGGTGCCACCAGCTGCAGATTTCCTTGAACTTAAATAAATGCATTTTTGTTGTTCCGTTTAGCACGTTGTTGGGACATGTGGTATGCAAGCAAGGGGTCTGCGTCAACCCCGCCAAGGTTGCGGTGATCATACACATGGAAGCCCCCGAGATGGTGAAACAGTTGTGGGCATTGCTCGGGCACACAGGATACTACAGGAGGTTTATCTGCAACTATGCCAAGATCACTGCTCCATTAGAACAACTTCTGCGGAAATCCACAGTCTTTCAGTGGATGGAGGAGTGTCAGGTCGCCCTGGACACCCTGAAGGAAAATCTGGTGTCGGCACCTATTCTAGTTCATCCCGATTGGGATAAGCAGTTCCATGTGCATATCGACGCTTCCAGTATTGCACTTGGGGCTGTCTTGGCACAACCCAGCGATACAACAGTTGACCATCCGGTATACTTCGCCGGCCGCAAATTGTCCAATGCGGAGAAGAATTACACCACGACCGAAAGGGAGGCGCTGGCAATGGTGTACTCTCTTCAGAAGTTCCACCACTATATTCTAGGGGGCAAGTTCAAGTTCTTTACGGACCACTCTGCCCTGAAGTACTTGGTCAATAAGCCTATTATGGAAGGACGAATTTGTCATTGGGTTCTGCTCTTCCAAGAATTCACGTTCGAGGTAATCGTCAAGCCCAGATGGTTGAATGTCGGGCCCGATCACCTATCCAGGTTGGAGACGGGGGCGAATGATGGCTCCCTTGATGATCAGCTGCCAGACGCTGACCTCTTCCAAGTCGAAGCTGTACCAGATTGCTTGGCTGACATTTCCGCCTATCTAACCACGGGGCAATGCCCTCAAGATTACACCCCCCTGCAGAAACGGCATTTGGTCGTCCGTGCCACCGACTAGCAATTGATCACGACGCAACTATACAAACTGGGCCTCGATGAGGTTCTGCGCAGATGCATCCTTGACCATGAACGGGAAGCGGTAATGTGGGAATGTCACAGCGGTGTTGTGGGAGGGCATGTGGGTGCGAAACCCACTGCAAGAAAGGTGCTCCAAGCTGGCCTGTGGTGGCCGACAGTACACACCGATTGTAAGGCCTACGTGAAGCGGTGCGACGTCTACCAGCGGATGGGTAGGCCCTCTCACCGGGACGAGCTTCTGTTACACCCAGTGCATGTGTTGCGGCCGTTCGAGAAGTGGGTTGTCAATTTTGTGGGGCCCATAGCTCAGGTCGCCAGAAAATCCAAGCCTCGGTAGATCATTACCGCCACAGATTACCTCACCAGGTGGGCTGAGGCAGCCGCGGTACGTGACTGCACAGCGGATACTGTAGCTCGGTTCATTTTTTAGCACATCATTTGCCGGTTTGGCTGCCCGTGAATTTTAACCAGTGATCAGGGTATGCACTTCATTAATGACACAGTCAAGACAGTGTTGGACACCTTCATGGTTCAGCATCACAAGAGTAGCCCGTATCATCCACAGGCTAATGGTACGATGGAAGCCTTCAATAAGATTATTGAGAAGGGCTTGACTAAGATTTGCAATGCCAAGCGTGATGATTGGGACGAGTGACTATCAGCGGCCTTGTGGGCCTATCGGACTACGGTGAAGCGCTTGACCAATCAAACGTCGTTCCAGCTCCTGTACGGCCGAGAGGCTGTGATCCCCACCGAGTTTATAGTACCAAGCCTGTTGATCGCCACGTCTCTGAATTTTTCGGAAGAGGCCTCCCTCCAGGAGCGCCTCCATAAATTAGAGGAACTGGATGAGGCACGCTTCCTGGCCGAATTCCACCAGAAGATTTAGAAGGATCGGCAGAAAGCGTGGCACGACCGCCACATTAAGAACAAAACCTTCCAAGTTGGCGGCAAAGTTCTTTTATATGACAGTAGGTTCCAGAAGTTCCCGGGGAAGCTACAGATGCACTGGTTGGGACCCTACTTCGTTATCGAGATTTGCGACTGTGGAGCCGTTCGGTTGGCACAGCTAGACGGCACGGTCCTGCCTGGGTGGGTGAATGGCGCACGCCTGAAACCCTACCATGAGTAAGTACCTTTCATTTCTCATCAATAACTCTCGCACCCGAGAACACCCGTAGTGTAGCGTAGTTGAATAACTCTCTCACAACCGGGATGAGCATAGGAGGCATTCTCTGTTCATAGGTAGTGTGTCAATAACCGCTTAGTTGCGAGGCCCGCACCGCAACCGACTGTGGTCTGGGTGGCGCCGGTCCAGCGTGTCATCCCTGTAGGATCCGTACCAATTTCCACATCGGTCCAGCTCAGTCCACCCACGTACTTGTGTCAGTCCGTAGGATCGCCTAGATCTGCAACATTAATTACCATACTTAGCAGTGACCACGCCGTCATCATTTGGCCATCACCCTCAGTAACCTTAGCCGTCGCGTCCGCCCATTTCCCCATGCCACTGTCAGCCACTATCACAGCAATCATTGGCATGTGATTGATCGCACGATTATCGCAGAAAGAATGTCAACAAGAATTAATTCGTTATAGGGTCTCATCAACTCCACTCGTGCCAGGTGTTGTCATAACTTGCATGAACACCAAAAGCATGAGAATGCCGGACCCGTTCAAATTAGCAAGTGCAGTTTCACCAGAGCCATTGCATTCTCAGAATGCATTGCACCAGGAAAGGTGCCCAAGGAAAATTTTAAAGGTCTATCAGCACCGGGCCAAAATGCCGAAGGCCGTTCCAGCCGTCATTGAACCAGAGCTCGACACTCGGATTCACAAGACTGAGTCCCTCGTGGGCAAGTATGATAACGCAGCCTTGATTGATGCCAACCTCTCAAATGCTGCCGAATTTCCATCCATCCAGCGACAGGCATACATGGAGCATTATTGCACTGCAGCCGGAAACCCCACCAGCCGCCTGTTGCCTGAGTTCAGGGGCCTTCAGACCTCGTCCCTGATGAACTTGAGAAATCTTCCAGTCTTTGGCACCACCAGACCAGTTCTGTAGTGTACGCGCTTCCTCCTCAGCCAAACTCAAAATGGGTCCCGGTGGCTGACCCAGAAAATTCCCATTCATGCCGAAGATATTCATCGCCTCACAGGGCTTTCGCAGACGAGTGCCGACGTCTCAACGGCCTGTCAGACCTTCTCCAAGCGCGCATGGAAGTAGGGCGATGCGGACTTCTATACCATGTATGGCACTTGCAGGGGGGGGGAAGGAGCCAAGATCGACCTCATTAACAAGCCGAAGATTCGATTTTTCTATTACCTCATTGCCAGCAAGACAATGAGGCATTACACCAAGGGCGAATGCACTCTTGATACTATTTCTATTGCTGAACATTGTGTCAAAGGCACCAGACTGAATTGGTGTTCGTTCTTGTTAAAGGAGTTGTTTGATGCGTGCGAGGAGAATTATAAGCGCGCAACTACTTTTATTTATGGCTATTTGATTATTGCTTTTTCCATGTGGAAATGGCACACTCCACACATCCAGTTGCCAGCAGAGATCCCCGAGGGCCAGCCCCTCGCGATGAAATTCACTCCATGACAGGTCTCAAATGACCCCAGTACCAAGCTGGTGAATGCAGATGCATTTCGGTCATGGTACCGGCTAATGACGGATGTGGTGGCATGTCAGCAATGGGTGCCCAGGAACCTGTTGGACGACTATAGTGAGCAAGTATGGTTCAGGGTAAGTCACAAGCACACTTACCTCCGACTCGCTTGCGTTCCGGTAGATACCTTCCGAATGACACCACTGAAGTTTCAGCTGGACGATGCTACCTTCCACGGTGAAGTCTACTCATGGCCGGGGGACAGATACAATTTTGACAGGATGGCACTGGTGCAACAGCCTGCTGCGACAGTGATGGTAGCATCATCATAGGAACTCCCCGAACCACTCATCCCCATCGTCCACCACTTTAAAAATCAGGTACGAAATCTCAATGCGGCGGCCCAGGTTATTTCTAGCGGTGCTACCCCATTTCCTTTATTTTCTGACTTTCAGCTCACTTGCTCCACTTCGCACCCCCGTACCGCTCCGCTCACCTCCCCCATCCCCACTATCCTATTTACCTCTGTTGATCCACTCACGACCCCGATGGGCAAGACGAGCGGGCCTAGAGATTCACCCGAGGCCCCCCAAGCTAAGAGGGCCCGCACCACCAAGGCAAATCCAGTGGTGGACCTCACTGCTGATGATCCGCCACCACCCCCAAGCATCGGGGTGCTGATTATTGAAGAACCCCTCATCGACCCATCTGAATTCATCAATATGCGCTTTCCACACACCCCCACCACACTCTACACTGCTCGATCCACCATTCCTCCGCTTGCCATTTCATCCGCCCCATCTAATTCCTCGGCTACGGTGTCTAACCCCATTATCCGGGAAATCATGGGTGGGGACCGCAGGGCTGAGGTTGAATATCGTGCTACCACATTCATACCACCGATCGAACCAGTGGTCGAGCCCCACCCTCCTTTCACTGATATATTCACACAGCAGCTACACATCGGGTCTGATTCTGCCGAGGTTCCGTCTGAGGCCACAGTTCCTTCACGACCAACTCACTTTGATTAGCAAGAACCGTCGGGTCTGAATATGGTTGACACTGCACATCCTGAGGCCATGCCCTTCTCACCTCCTAGGCCTGTGAATGGAACAGTTGCCGGTGGGCAACCGCTGTAGGAGCAAATGCCAGCGCAGAGCTCTTCTGGGACCACCACCTTTCAGCCCGAAAATCGAGCTCAGCTGTATCTGTTGATTCAAAGGGCGGCCTAGCAAGCCGAGAGATTACATTTGGGACTTCAGTAGCAGTATGCCGAGCAGCAATACCAAATCGCTACGCTTACTGAATAGCGCGACCAACTCCAAATAGTGCGGGAGTAGATGGAAGCAATGATCACCAATGTCACCCGGATGTTCTCCGAGTTCTGGCCCTCCCTAGAGCCTCATTACCCCCTGATGCCTCCTGAAATCACCGCGGCCAGCCTCTCTGAGCAAGATATCCACCTCCGCATCACTGTTCAGGAATTACACCGGGAGAATCATGAGCTTCGGGCAGCGTTACCAGCCCGTACAGAGCCGGCCGAGCCCGAGGTCGACTATTCAGCCTAGATGGCTGCCAAGCAGAGCCAGGCAGATCAGATGCAGGAAGCCATTCAATCCATGGCACGAGAGGCCTGTGACCTCCTGAAGGGCCTTCAGGAATGCTCCCTGGCCCTCACTGTCAAGACCCAATGATTTCAGCCCAACTCCAGCAGGTTTCAAGGGAAATTCAAGAGGCTACTGACCCCGCTAGGCTGGATCAATTATACACCCAGGCTGATGAACTTGAGGCATAGCTCCAACACACAGAGGCTTGTTCGGTGGCGGCCAAACGCGTCATTTGTGAGCTCTGGATGCCCCTTCAATCTAGCGCCCGCGCCATACAACAGCTTGCAGCCGCAGCCGAGAACCAGATTAGCACAATGTTTGGAGCTATCCCAACGCCCATTGAGGAAGTTGCTGTCACAAAGCTCGCTGAGGACACGGACTCGCTTATCCAGGCGTGGCAGAAAGCCATGTTGGCGTTTACTGAGCTCCGAGCTACAACGTTCCAAAGGGTTTCGGAGTTTGGGCCCTTTTTTGAACAGCCGCCTGAAGACGCACAGCAAGGACAGGAACAAGCTGAAGGTGCATAGCAGGAATGAGCACAGGATGAAAGCACAGAGGGCGAATAGGGCACGGTGTCAAGTAGGGCAATGGAGGTAGAAACCGTAAATTTTTATTGAATCGAGGACGAGTCAAGGACCTGTGGTCGGGGCCTATTGGGGCCCTTGTTTTGAAAAAAATTGTTTTGAATGTTTTGAATTTGGAACAACGGCCAGATTTTGGGGTTACGGAACGAGGACACACGACAGCCGCAACCAAGTCGCAACCACATCAAACGGCGGAGCTACCAAGGTTGCGACAGAACAAGCACATAGCGGAGGAAACTAGATGCATAAGTGTAGATAAGGAAAAGATACATCAGAAAGAAAGCAAGCGGAACACACAGATAATCAGAGAAAAGCTAGAAGCAGTTGCCGAAGGACATAAGAAGAACTAACAGTCACGACAGCGGATAAATAAATAGCAGTCACCCGAATGAACGAAGAGACGATTCCACAGTAGAAGAGAGAAGAGAGTGGCTAAAGGAGAGAAAACGCATGCTGCAGTAGGAATCCAGAGCAGGGATGAGGTCTCTGTAGTTCCTAGGGTCTATTGATGTAGAATATCTGTTCCGCAAGGCATATCTATCAGATTTGTAAGCCCATTACAAAGCTATGTAACTGGAAGTTGGCCAAGAACTTAATACAATTGTAGGTTGCTATCTATTTGTGTGATTCACATGCATGTGTGCTGGTTGAGATGCTTTAAAAATTTCATTTGCTTAATATATGTATGCTCTCTAAATGATGTTGCGTGTGTGATTCTATCTATGCAATCTAATCACTGATGAGAATGAGTTACTGGATCTGTTCCTTGCCCCTGGTCTATCCCCCTTTTGCATGTGGCCACGGCACGCCTCGGGTGAGACTCTCTACTCTCCATAGTAGGGTGATAATGCCGGTGTGATCCTAGACTACAGCAGATTCCTTTGTTGGTCACAATCCCTGAACCTGGGTCTTGCCCGTGAGACCTGATCACTTGCCAACATCTAGTAAGCAAAAAAAGGTGATGAATGGTAGGAAAAACCCTTCTATTTATAACAAAATATTGGGTCATTCTAGATCTTGGTGCATGATTAAAATAATATTAACCAAATCTAGATCCACCTTTTATGGAATATTTTATTATATTTGTTGGAGGGAAAAGGCATTTGACTTGGGTCAAATCCCTTTATTTGTAAATAATAAATAAATAAATGATTTAATTATTATTTTAAGGAAGTGGTTGAATGATAATTAAATAAATAATGATTTATTTAATTATTTATAAATTATTTAGTCATATTTAACAAGGAATATTATATAAATAAGATTTAAATAATTATTCCTAGAAAATAAGAAGATAAATAAGGATTTGTCTAATTAATTTCCTTGTTTTGGGTTAAATATGACCAGGAATAATAATTAAATTATTTCTTAATTAATTATTTCATGAGGAAAATAAAAAAAATATAGATTTGTTTAATATTTCCCCTTAGGGTTTCCTGTTTAGACCATAAACAACCTAATAAATGTGTTTTAATAAGTTATTTTACATAGTGAAAGAAATTTTACTTAGGGTAAAATTTTTCTTACCTGGTGTACTTGGATCCATCTAATGATAATAGGTTAGATGACCAAAAATTGGTGTAACAAGTCAGGCGGTCGATACTGTTCCAGAAGAACTGGTATCGACCCACGAAGAGAATTGATAAGAAAAGGGCAAGAGGAAAGAAGGGAATTGAGCCATAGAACCAATGCTGCTCCACAAGAACCAGCATCAACTCTGGTCGAGGTAGTAATGCATGAAGTCCTGGTCCAACTCGGGAATGATGATGAGGGGTCTGTTCCCTATTCTCCGTTCCAGTCCCTAATGCCCAAAGTTGCGAGGGGATTTCACTCACCCAAATGGTTAATGGAAGAATTTGTTGTTCCCAAGTATTAAAATTTGTTGACACGACCAAGGTTGGCATATACACTACTGAACTAGAACAATTGGAGCTTCACCGGGAAGAAATAGTTTCTGTAGAAATATCGAAACATAGAGGGGTCAATGAATTTTCCGGCCAAACAGCAAAAGTTTTCAGAATAAATGTAGAAGAAGAAGGACCTATGGGTCAGGGGCTCGGCCAAGAGGGTTTGATAATAGAATTGGGAGAAGATTTTGATAGCATTCCATCGCCTTCTGAGCCTGTCATAGGTCCAAAACCTGAATTCACTGTTAAACAGGAATGGGTCGAATACTGCGAGAAAATAAGGTTACCTTTCAAAAAGAGGTACCAACTGCAATTCAGTGAAACCATGAGACTGAAAAGAGAAGTTCGGAGTTTGAAGAATTAAGTTTCATGTTTAAAAAAGAAGGTAAAAATCTATAAATGGAGGGTAATAAAGCCGAATAATGGAGTCTCCACTTCGGCTCCATTCTTCGGCTACACAAACCGGTCCAATTGAAGAATTGTTTGAAGGTCGAGAATTTGTATTAGTGGCTGAGATTCAAAAATGGCAGTCTGCAATGAGTGACCACAAGAAGGAAATAGCTAGGGTGAGAGAACAAGCTACTGGAGTCGTTACAGGGTACATAGTCGTTACAGGGTACATAGATCAGTTATACAAGGCTCGGCTAATGTAGGCCAAATAGAAGGCTAGGATAGAAGAGTTGGAAGAGCAAGTTCAGTTGCTAAAGACAGATAAGGAGCAGATGTTCTCCCTACCACGGCAAGTAATGGCCTATAGACCTCCTACACATAGCTATGCCTTATTTATTCATGAACAATTCCTTTTATTTTGTATTCAAAGTATATATAGGGAGATTTGGTATGAAATTGAGGACCCCATTCAATTTCTCCGTATTTTAAAAATTCATGATGTTACAGGACAAAATTTAATGTGTGAGCTCTACATGCATGGGTAATATTTAAAGCATGATCAATACTTTAACCCTGTTCCATTCGTGGGGGACATCCATTTAAGGGCTTTCACCTTCTATACCATCAATCAGATTAAATGGAGAAAAGCCTGGGATAAATTTGAAGAAAATCAAGCCGGAAAGCCACTAATGGTAAGAAGAGATCATGGTTAGTCCGTGAATATTTAAAATAAAAATTATACCTTTCTACAGATTGAGGGCCGAAAGGAACACATGAAGGCAACTCAGAAGTGGTGTGCTAACCTGTCTGTCGGCCAGATTATGACATTTCACCAGGAAGCCCTGGAAAATTGTCAAAAAAAATGGATGTTGTCTTCTTCAGCCGTCAGGGGAAGAGAACCATTTGGGGCACCTAACTTTGAAATTGGCTTAGAAATAATGCTGCATTATGTGGCATTTATTCATACCTGTGGAGTTATATGGATGGGATTTTGATTTCGATTTCCCCTTTTATGGCTGCCAGATGAACAATATACTCATGCTTATAACGTTGAACCCAACTGGTGGAAAGATGTTTTTTTGACAGAAGGATATAAGCCACCAAGAACAGATATGGCTGTAGAATATGACCTCACACAGCTTCATGCCGATCACATTCAGTCCAATCCAGACCTGAGGAGATGACGAGCTACATGAGGACATGCAGATAGACCAGTTGGGGGGAGATTTTGGGCATCGGATTTGTATACTTTCTTCTCTCATTTTTACCCTACCTTTCTATCTCTTTGTGCCATTATTTATCTTAAAATCATGAGGTAAAACCCTTCTTCCTATATTTTATGGGATATTTGATTAATGACGTACTTGTCATGGAGGTTTACCTTTTTATGTATTAACTCTTATATTTCTTCAGATTTGGCTACAACAGGTGTGTCGTGACCGCAAGTCAAGGCACAGTCCATCATTTCCAGCATCTCCCTTATTTACTACTACAGCATGACAACTATGAATGTATCAACACTAACACTGGAGTCATTGGGAGGAATTGGGGTTTCAAGACTATGGTGTAAAGGAGCCTATAGGCTATGAATCGAGGGACCCTTTACAAATATACATATTGTTGTAGTTAATATTTCTATTATTAATCGAATATATAGAAGTTCGTTGTTTCTCCTGTAATCCTTGAGTTTTCGCAGCCCTAATCCAAGAGTTGGGCACACTCTTGTGATCAGGTGATGCGTTCTTCTTTCTTTTCTTTCAGTACTATGTTTTCTGTGATTCTTTAATTGCTATTACAGTCGTGTTAATTGCTATGGATGATTTTTATTTCTGAAATTTATTTATTGTTGTTACAATGGTATTTTTGTTATAGATTAAACCTGTGATCTACAACGGACCATGTGCTTGTATCTGCATATACTTTGCCATTAGTCTTGAAATAACTAACGCCCTCAGGTTGAGAATTTATGGGGAAAAAGATTGAATCTTGTTCATATCCTGACACCAACAGTATTCTCAATACCAAGGGTCCTTACCATGGTATTAGCCTATAATAATGACCGTGACAATAGATATTTGATCACATCAAAGAATACCATTGCCATTACTAAGGGATTGTCCTAAGCTATAAAAGGAGATGGAGATCAAAGTGTTAAGGGTGAAAAAGTATCAAGTTATTGATGAATAGTTTTATCTAAAATAGGTGTCCACCAAGGAACATGAAGATGGATCAAATATAGTAGATCTGAAAAGAATACATATTGAATAATTTATTTATGGTTTGATAGATCTATGATGATGATATAATGATGTGTGTCTGTAATAGTGTATGTCGATATTTGGGCTTGAAATATGTTGTAGTGCGCAACAAAGGTATGACTCATTAATTAGAAATTTGTACGCAATTTTGCTTCAAAAATATCACATACATACATGGATCTTCTTCTGGGTAGTCATGTATATATTCTGCATTATTCACAGATTTATACATGGGTGTCAAGTATGAAAAGAACATACATGCACATAAGTGTTTTATAAGGGTCATGTATATCTTCTATGGGTTTTTAGTATGAAATGATGATAATGGTTAATTTGTTATGTTATGTTTGTTACTATTTTTCGATGAAGTATTTGTTATAATGTTTTGTGTTTGAAAAGAATGGTTGGGTTGAACTGATTGCGGAATGAAATGTTGAATAGTAATGATGTTTCTATGTGATGATATATATGTGGTTCATAAATCTGTCATGGGGTTAGTATGTGTTTCAGTGATTGTTTCAGTATGACAATGATTTATACTCAAGTATTAGTGTGATGAGATCGGTATGAAAGTATTCTTGATGAGAATTAGATACATATGAAGTTATGATGCAAAATCGTAGCGTATATATTCTCACATATGATTAATCATGGTTTGGAGTGACATGATCTGGTTTATGTGATGAAAAATATGAGGTCTGGTATTTTTATGAATGGGTATATAGTGATATGATTTGGTTTGGTTGTTCGCTCTATTTTTACTACTTGATTGAGATCTAGTGATTGATTTGGTGATTCAATTGGTTCAGTGATTTAGAAATTCGATACAGTGATTGGTTTCTGTTTCATTATATGATATTGGGATTAAATGTTAGTAGTGGGTTGAGTCTAAAAATAAGATGAAAAGTGGCCTAAGGGTTTGATTTTTTGAGTCAGGTGGATCCAATATGAAATATTATGAAACATGGTCCATAGAGCTGTTGGGGGTTGGATATTTTAGTCAGGGAGTTGAAGCTTCCTTCCAGTGATAGCTAGTAAATTTGATGAGGCGGTTAAACAATAACTATTATGAGTCTACGCCAGTATAATGTTGTAAAATGTTTTTATTTATAATAAAATATGAAGACAAATATGACACCAGTGGTGGTTGTCTCCCACATTGGGTTTCCACCTAAAAATCCTGGTCTTCATGTGTGTTGATGTGTTTCTTATGTGTTATGGTTTATTATGTTCTTATTTCTCATTGTTATTGTTTAATTAATGTCTAATGAAGTATTAATGCACTAATTCAAGTTAAACATAATATAAATTAAGTGAAAGATAGTTAACTAGATATACACTACTTTTCTTCATCACAATTGCATACATACACTAGTTTACTTCATTATTATGGCATACAAAATTATGAATAAAAAATTGAAATTTTTAAGTGAGTTTTAAAATACTGATTCACCCCACACCCCCCCCCCCTCTCCAGTATTTTTCCGAACAATTGGTATTAGAGCGGGTTACTTGAGTTGAAGCTTAACTGCTTGGAGTGGATCAAGGCTGAGGGGAAAGAAGAATATAACTCAAAGGAAGGATTTAGAAAACTATGGTATTGACAGTGATATATTAGCTTCAATGATAGTTACATGTGTAAGAAAATATTCAAGTTTAGGAGCACCCTATTTCTATTGATCAAGAAGGAAGAAGATGGTAACAAAGAATTATCAGGTATGGGATTTTTTTGTAATTGTGGTCCACTTCCTTGTCTATATAATAATGATGATAGAGATGATGACAGTGAACATTCACTCATGGGTAAAAGTGAAAGTAAGCATTCTAAAGAGAAAACAAATTCAAAAATGATGGCCCTAGATGCAGAAGAACAAGGGAATTCAGAAACAATGGATAATGAAGGTGTTCCTATGATAAGAAATGATAATAATAAATAATGGAAAGAGAATATGAATTCTAATTGTATGAAACTTTATGTTTAGTATCTAGTATGCAATGGCTATACCAAAATTCCTCCATCATACGAGGAAGTGCAAAAAAAAAGTAAGGAATTGAGTGTCATCATTAATAACATACCTCATTCAACATTAAATAGGGTTATTAATTATTCAACTGCAAAGAATGTGTGGGATAAGCTACAAGAGATCCATAAAGAAATCCCAAATGAATTTTACTCATCAAGAGGCCTACCATGTAATATTATCTCTAAAAATGTGTCAAAAAATTAATATGATGAAAAAACAATCCTTGTTATGTCAGATGGACTTATTGATTGAGAAGAAGAAATGTTAGAAGAAATTTTTGATCTTATAACAAAACTTGATCTTGCTTTGAAAAAATATTATTATTTTTAAAAATAAGTTGCAAGAATATGATAACAAGGATCATATTAAATGAGTAAATGTTATTGTAGATTATAGACAATATTGTGAAGGTATTGAAGCTAAGATCATCTCTCTTAGAGCAGATCTTGAAAAATCAGACAAGCGAAATGAAGATCTACTGCAATCATTTGAAGAACAAGGGAATGGGTTGAAGGAAGAGATTCTCAAATTAAAGGAGAAAGTGGAAGAAGGAAGGAAGGTTGAAGAAGGAACAAAGAAGCAATATCTAGAAAAGGAAGAGCAATACCAAAGAATGGAGGTTGAGGTAAACATTATAAAAGGTAAATTAGAAGAAAAGGATAAACACTTGAAATTTAAAGATAGTACTAAGATTTTGGATAGCATTCTTAGTAATAAAAGATATCCTTCCATTAAATCTGGTCTTGGTTTTCATGGATCTGTTAATGGATAATCTAGTTCACAAGCTAGTGCAAGGAAAATAAAGGGTAACAATGAAAAACCCAGAGTGCTCAATAAAGATATAATAAGTCAACCTTATCAAAAACCAAGGAAAGTGAATATTCCAAGGAAATCATTTTCTCCTAACTATAGAAGTGACAATAAACTCTCTCCTATGAACGATGATGTTGAATTATTTATATGTCATAATTATGGACATGTTGCAACCAATTGGAAATTGTTTCAGGAAAGGATTCATCTCACAAGAATTACATAAGTTCCCATGTAATCATGTTTATTCAAGATATGTTTCTTTACTTCCGATGTATTTGGTCATAAAGGTATTGCTTTCAATAGAAGGAATATGAAATAGAGATATTATGATTATTCTTCTCCCTTTTCTGGTCATATAAGATGTTATGATTCTAATAAGTTTGGGCACGTAGCAAAAGAATGTTGGAACAATTCAATGGATCTCCATAGAAAACATGGCAAGAAATTAGACAAAAATATTGATGTCAAAAGGCATAAATAAGATGGATCCACTAACATTCCTCATAATAAGTAGAAAGAATAAGAACAGATAAAGCGTGGTATTGCTCTCTTCTTGTTTGAAGATGAAGATGAATGGTACATAGACATTGGATGTTCTCACCACATGACTAGAGATAAGAGTAACGTGGCATCTCTCAGGAAAAACCAATATGGTAAGGTTATTCTTGGAAATAGTGGTCGAAAAATTTTTATGCGAAAGGTAGAGCCATAATTAATAAACATAGAAGAACAATTGATCCTTTATTAGTCCAAGGGAAAAAATAAAATATTATAAGTGTAGGTAAAATGGACGATAAGGGAGATTTAATTGTTTTTACATCAACCAAATGCAAGTTTATACATGAAGAATATGGAAATGTCATAGAAAGAGGATATAGAAATCTAGAAAAATTATATGTTTTTAAAGAACTGAATTCTCGTATAAATGAGGAGTATTTAGACTCATAATAGAATAAAATGGTCTATACTATACTTTATTTTTCTTAAAATACTCCTCTCAGTGACTGTAGAAGTGATGTGAGGTACATCACCTCATGAAGAGCAAGTGATGATTATCAGGTCCTCAGGATCAATATGAATTGGGGAGGTTTACATATGTATATCTTGACGATGATTCCTATGTTGTTTTGATATTCATGTTGCATATATTACTGATAGTGCTTTATATGTAGTAACCATGAACACAGACATACAATACAGGATTAGGGGATATGTGGTTATGAAAATTCAACATCACGTATGTTTCTCTCTGATGAAGAAAAAATAGGAAAGACTCGGGGAAAGGTTCTGATATTCTTCAAAAAATTATTATTTGGCTCTTTTTCTTTGATATTGATTGGTTACCATATGTGGATATTAAAATGCTACTTAGAAGTGGTATCGTCTTATGATGGTTTATAAGTTGCTGCAATATGACATTCCTACTTTGAGAGCTTTACTGATTGATACATTTTATTTGTTGTCTTTAATGATGGATGAGTTGGATGTGATAAGACCTAATAGTGAACAGTTGGCAGAGGTTTACGAGGAGAATTTTATATGCTTATATTAGTGCATTGTTGGAATTATGATTTCTCTAACGTTCCTTTTTGCATAATGATGATGATAAAAGTTATACATCATTTGTGATGTTGTTGGAGACACATGTGTTGTTGAAGTGCTGGATATATTGCTTAATTTTCACTTAGAGAAGTTGATCCTATATAATACACTTGATGTCATTATGTCATATTTGATACATGGGTTGCTACTATGGATGATTCTTATATGGCACTTGAATATATCGATATAACATTGGTAAATAATATTGCCGATAAAATTTGTGATCCATGTATATGATGGTACATATGACATCTTGCTTGAGGATTGTGGCTCTTCGTATTTAGAGCATGTTGATATTAGTGATATGAGATCAAGGAAATGGGTTGATTTCAGAATATTATGATTGGATGATGATGATGAGTGCATACATATTGAGGAAAGGGATCTTATAGATGAATACTTGAGTTGCATATTGGTGAAATGGTTTTTGATGTGATAATTATTCTTGTATGAAGATAATGGGCCAAGAGAATGAAGTCACTTTATGTTTCATGAAGACATGGTCATTGATATAATAATACTACATATGCTCGATGATACTTGGAGAAATGGCATATTTATTCACTTATTTATAATTTTGAAGAATGATGCTACACTGTGTAATATTCCAAAATTTGCATGCAGCAAATTGGAATATTAAATTTTGGTGTTTTCACTTAGGAGATGAATAAATGGGTAAGGAAGCCCATGCATAATAAAAATCTGAATAAAGTACCTCATAATGTGAAAAGTGATGAACATAAAAGCTCGATTTCACACCCTCATATGTGAACAGGGACCTTTGCATGTGGACAAGGTCAAGTTTGACCAAGTCAACAACGTTGGGATAGGAGGTGGAGATTATCTTGTGAGACAACGCAGGGATAGTGGGAGAAATATTCCTTGGTGGAGGAAACCCTAATGAGTGGGGCACAAGTCAAAAAGACTCACACATGTTTAAAAGGAGGGAAATTCAGACATAGAAAGACATCTTATGAATGATATTTTGATGTGTCTACTTAGACTATTATGCTTCCTTCAACTGTTTAGTTGAGATTGTTGTGCTTCTTAGCACAAGGCATTCCTGTTTAGGAATTCGTTCTCCTTTCTTGAGAGGCCTCTTGAAGGAGCTTGTACTAATTTTTCCTACATCTAGGCTTGAGGCCAAGCATCCTCCTTCAGCTACAACTTTATTTCTGCAACATTATAATGTTGTGTTGCAGGGTGTTGCAGTGGGGGTTCAGAACACCACTTCCAGAGCTTATTTTTCAGAGGAGGGAGCCTCCATTCCTTTGGAAGATCAGTAAGGAAGATATTGGAGCAGAATTTCATATCTTGGCACTTGGCCAAAGTACTTGCATCATCTATAGCATAGTCCTTTGCAGGAACTGCATCATTTCTTGTAAATTTGTAGTGTGAGGGTCAGTCCCCTCAATCTTGAGCTTGTTTCTTAGGGAAAGGGCCAACCCTTCTCCTGAAAGGCTTGTGACAAGGATCCTCCTTCAATTCTTGTATTATTCAGCTGTATGTATATAGAGCTTCACTTAGACTACATTTTTCAGATCCAGATCTGTAGATCTAACGCTTTGTACTAGTGCTTTCATGAAACCCTTGTCGAGCTATCCTTCTGATGTGTAAAGGGAGCTAGATCTCCATTTTTCTCCATGATTTGATATAATAAACTCCAGATATGTTGTATATACCATATTTTATCAGAAACCTTCTTTAAATTATGCAGTGCATGCTTCAGAAAATTCTGCATAAGTCAAGTCATGGGATTTGGGCCTTTTTTAGCCATATCGGGACCGAGAGATCTGTTTAAGCCATCAAAAGGGATTTATTTATGAATTGTTTTTGGATATTAGGCCCATAATACATTATCTAAGGGATCTCATTGTTATTTATTCCTATTATAATGCAATTATCTGGGAATAACATTTTTAGGGCATAAATTGCTACATTTCCCCAACTTTTGGGATCATAAAAGGCATGATAAGTTGTTGTTGTAACACTTATTGATGGCTATGTATTTCTCAACACATTGTATGAGTTAATTTATCACTGCTACTCCATTATTTCATTTATTTATTGTTTTACTCCCATTTTGGGATATTATAGTGGTATCAGAGCATAATCTTGGCTCAGCCTATGAGTTTCAGCCATTATGCTATAAGAAGAAAAATAGAAGAATCATATTAGAATGGTGGAGAGGATGAGCCTTATATCATCACTTTTTCATATCCAGAAAGAACCTCTCCAAGGAGGTTAAGCAGATGAAGGAGAAATGCAATGAAACTCCTAGAGGGTTTCAAGAACAGGAAGAGCCATGCGCTTCCTATTCTCAAAGAGGAGAAGAAAAGAAGCATGAAGGACACTTGGAATCTAAAATTATAAGTGAATACCTTGATGAATAAAAAGCTAAACCTAGAGCCTTCAAGGTGACTATAGCTTTACCACAGTTCATTCAGCAGAAAGAATAAAGGAGACCCTACAACCATGGGATGATGAGAGGTAATAGATTTCTATTGTCCAATTTTTATCCATCACTCACATGTGCATCAAATTCTTGGGTGATGATGCTAGAAACATTATTCCTACTACATCTAGTGGTAGAAATACGGGCTATATAAATTTCAACACTGCACCTTGAAGGTGAAGCAAATACTTGGTGGTTCAGCCATTTTAGCCATGCAAGAGTGTCTACTCTTGCTAAGTTCTCTCACAGGTTGATCAGGAAATTTGGAAAAGAGAAATCATAGGAGGATAAGCCCTCACCAACATTGGAAGAGGCATGTACCATCACTGACACAACTATGGAGAAGTGTTACACAAATTTTTGGTCATCTAACCTGTTATTATTAGATTAACCCAAGTACACCATGTAAGACCAATTTTACCCTAAGTAAAATTTCTTTCACCACATAAAATAACTTATTTGTTTATATTTCCTGGTCATATTTAACCCAAAATAAGGAACTTAATTAAATAAATACTTATTTATTTAATTATTCCCTAAGAATAAGTTTTTTAAATCATTATCTAAATAATATTCTTAGTTAAATTTGACTAAATCATCCATAAATAATTAAATAAACCATTATTTATTTAATTATATTCCCATCACTTCCCTAAGATGATAAATAAACCATTTATTTATTTATTATTTATAAATTAAGGAATTGACCCAAGTCAAGAACCCTTTTCCCTCCAACAAATATAATAAAATATTCCTAAAGGGTGCTTCTAGAATTCGATTAATAATATTTTATTCATGCACCGAGTTCTAGACCACCCCAATATTTTTTTATAAATAGGGGGGTTTCCCCCATTCATTAGTCACCTCCATTGCATTAGATCACTTTGGATCTACTCTTGGTCACCATTTTTCCATTTCTGTTTTATGAACTCCCATTGAGTTCCATGTTTGTTTTTCTACACCAATAAGAGAGAGAAATTCCAGATCTGAAACACTGAGGACTTCCAAGAACCCATCCAACTGAGGAGAACCGGAAAACACCTTTCTTGTTTTCCTCTCAGGTGCCCCATTCTTTAATATAACACAAATTATTCTTTTAAACATTTTGTTCTTGCCTTATGGAGACATACTATATTTTATCTTCTTAATGTATTTTTGTGCTTGGATCTGAATTTATGCAGCAGACTTAAAGATATTTTGCAGCCATAATTGATGTTAGGGCTATTTGTTATGCATAGCTAAAGGGATATTTTACGACGAAAGATTCATACTAACAATTGGCGACTCCACACGGGTTTTCTTTTGCGACCGCTGTTGTTTTATCTATTCCTGCATATCCAGCTGTTTTAGACCCTAGGATTTCTATTCCATTTTTTATTATTCCTATTTTTATGGTGATTTTCACCCCTAAAACCCTTAAAAAGTCAAATTTTTAACTTCCGTGTGTTTCTGGCCTTATTGCGCAGGTGACAGAAATCAGTCGTAGCTAAGACGACAAATTTTTCTAAAATCTGCTGCCGAGAGAGCCGGATCTGCAGGTTGCACTTATCAGCCCAAAAAGTGCGACTTGAGCCTCAGGACGCACTTTTCTGCCCCAAACCTGCAACCTGGACTCCAAACAGGTCAGAACCTGCGACCTGCACTTTTTCTGCAAATTTTTCAGCACTTTTTCTAGGTTTGTCTGAAGCTTCTGTCAGGGTTTTCCAGCCTCTGTCTCTGCCCGTTTGGACATGTTTCTGATCTTCTTCACTCAACCAAGAGGGAATCTTGCCCCTTAGGGCTCTAGTACCCTCCACTTTTTGTGGACGAGTCTTTACTGTTTCAGAAGTCTAAATTTCCAGAGTTTCAGCCCTCTTTTTCTCCGATCTGATACCTCCTTTTCAGATCCCTTTCGATCAACTCTTCTCCCTCTCAAAACCACCTCATATCATTTTGTTTGGGGTCATTTCTAAGGCCACCGCCTTGTCTCTTCTATCTTTAACTGATCTCCTCCTTTTTAGCAGCAACCTTGCCTCTGCCTCTTTGCTGTTCTCTGCACCACTTTTCAGCAGATTTATCCTTTAGATCCCAGTCCCTCCGGACCTTAGATCTATTGGCATATTTTTAGCGTGCTTTGCCTAGTTTTTCCCTCTTGTAGACTAGTTTTGAGAGACCCACCTTTTTGGGTTAGATTGTTGCATCGTTAGTTGTTAATTTTATTTTCTTTCAATCTTATTTACTACAGATTTCTTTTCCATTACGCAGCACACTTTTTCTTTTACTCTCAAAACGTCTGGGTTTAAACAATTAAAATTAAAGCATGCCACACATTGACCCAAAGTGAAGAAGCACCTAGTTAACACAGCCTGGAAAAGACTTTAAAATCAATTTTCACTGCACCTTTCTGCCCTTGACCTCACTTGATTTTGTCCCTCCCTGCCCTTGTCGGTTTTCTTCTTCCCGTCATCATTGTGCCCCCAAGGCGCCTCTCCTGGAGACCTCTTGGCCTTCATCCTCAGTTTCCGCTTGGTCGACTTCCTCCTTCCCGTCGTCATCAAGTAAGTCTTTCCCCGAGTCCGCACTTCGACTCTTCCTCTGATTGTTGGAGTTCTCCCCCTCTTGGTTCTCCCCCTGTCACTTTCACCATGTCTACTTTAGGGCCTACCGCCAGCAGCAACCCCAATACTACTACTGGGTCTGTTTCTAGTGGAACCACCTCGGGACCTACCTCGACTGCCCCATTACTCCCTTATATGACCAGCATTAGTCTCCCCGACTTCAATCAGCTGATTAATGATCCTATCCGCCACGATGTTAGTTGGCCTGCTATGCCAACCAAGCTCCCCTCTGACATTCCCAAGTTCGAAGGCCTTGCTAGTGAGGATCCCTCCAACCATATCCGATCCTTCCATATGTGGTGTTCCTCCAATTCCATTACTGACGACTCTATTCATCTTCAATTGTTCCAACGCACGCTTACAGGCGAAGCTTCTAAATGGTATGTTGAACAGGCCACCTCCTCCCATACCACTTTTGCGACCATTGCCCAAGCATTTTTATCTTATTTCCAACTCCCTCTTCGATACGACACTGGTACTGAGATTTTAACCTCCTTCCGTCAATCCTCCTCCACCTACATTTTCACTCATGTCCAGGAATGGCGGCGCAGAAGAAGCTTATGTCGAGCTCCCCCCTTTGAATATTGGGTTTACATGGACTGGTTCCTTCACTCTCTCTTACCTCCCATTGGCAAAGATGTCGCATCCCATTTTCCCCAAACCGAAGAAGCCGCCCTCCAAATCGCCTTGAAGTATGACCTTATCTATGCCCAATCTGGTTATGTTTATACCGTCCTTCTTGACCTTCCCAAACCCGATGGCCATAATTTTTCGGGGGCATCTCATTCTGCCGACGGTATCGTTGGAGCCCTCTCACATAGCTCTGCCCAACCTCCTCCGGGCCATGGTTTTCCTCTAGGGGCCAGCCCCTCCGGCGTTTTTTCCCCTCCAGGCAGCATGTATTCAGGCTACAGCATGCCTCCTCCTTTTTCCCACCCCCCTGCTTACCTTACTGTTGCCCACCCTACTCCTTATCCATATCCGCAACCTGGTGTCCCAGCTCCTCCAGCATTTGGACCTCCCACTTGCTTGCCTTCTCCACCCCCACAACCGCACTTACTACCCCCTCCAGGGCAAGTATTTGCACAGCAAGGGGCACCTAATTTTCCTCCTTCTCAAAGAAGGAGAAGAGGCAATCAATCCACTTCTAGTAATCGTGGGCCCAATCCTTCCAATATCGACTCTACCACTACCAACCAGCCACAAGGCTCTCAACCCAAGCCAGACAGGCCACTTCGCACCAATAATCCCTGTTCGTGTTGCAGTGTTTATGGTCACTACACTCACGATTTTCCCTTATTACCACAAATGCGGCAACTTTGGGATTCTCAGGCCACCGTATGGGGACAACACTCCTCCCCTACTACCCCTCCCACCCCTGTTACTTCTCAACCTGCTGTGTTTACCGATAATTTCCGGCAACAAGGATTCGTGGCCACTCAACCACCTCACGCCCCGGTTACCACTCAACCTTCCCCTTCTGGTTCCTCTGATTACCAGATTCTCATGATGGCTTCTGACCCACCTCTTACTGTCAACCTCAACCTTCAAACTTGGTCCCATCAGTATTCCACACCTCCTGTTCCGTCTGTCTCTGAGTCTCCATCGTCAGGTCCTACAAAGCCTCTATCGACACCCAATGGTCCCTTGCAACTCCCTCTGCCCAAAGCCGAGGTTCATCGCAAGCCTCCTAAAGGACCATTACACCGAAATGTTGCCTCTGTTCGAGCTGCCCATTCATACAGCATAGTAGATGATCTGGCCCAATCTCCTGCTGCCATTTCAACAATGGAACTCCTCCAGTCATGTCCTTCTCAAAAGAGGGCTCTACTATCTGCCGTGGGCGCTGTAGATCCTGCTGATGACCAATTGATTCTTTTTGACGCCCGTCAGTCATACCATCCCCCTCTTTCTCCTTCAGTTGGTTTCCAAATCCCAGTCAAAATCCGAAACACCAATGTTGCTCGGTGTATTATTGATGAGGGGGCATCTACCTACGTAATGTCCGCTTCGGTTTGGAAACAACTCGGATCCCCTCAACTAGCCCCTTCAACCATCACCCTTCATGCATGGGATGGGCATGCCTCCCAGCCCATTGGCCTATTTCGTAACTGTCCTATCACCCTTGCCAGCAAGACTGTTTTTGTCGACGTTGAAGTTATCGACGCCCCTCTTGACTACAACATCCTTTTGGGGCATAGTTACACCTATGCCATGTCAGTCGTCCCATCCGCAGTCTATCGCAAGATGTTTTTTCCTCATAATGACAATATTATCACCATTGACCAGTTGACTTACCATGAACCAAAATCTCAGACCTCCCCTGAGTCAACCATCTCTACTGTCACCAACAAGAAAACTGTTGATTCTTTGACCAACGTTTCCCCCGACGTCTACAAAGACTCCTCCTTGCTTGGCACCTTTTTTGACTCCCCTCCCGTCTCTGATCCTGACTTGGCGAACATTTGCATGATGCATCATCTTAATGTAACCTCACAGAGCCCAATTTGGCTAGTTAGCAACCTCAACCTCAACTAGCTCCTAGCCCTTTGCCCCCATTAGCCACCCTTCTTCCTTTTGAATCTTTTTCTACCTCCACTCCTCATGGGTCAATTCCATCTGAAATCAGCCCCCTTGGCACCATTCCTCCTAGCCATTTCCATGCTAGTCAGATCCCTTTCCTCGCTCCCCCTCCTGGAGCTTAGTCGGTCCCTACCTTGGCCACCCTATCCCTCCCCAACTTGACCTTGGGTATACCCGTCTGGTATCTTGACCCTCCAGCCACCACTCTGCCCGGTCAACCTAAACCATATATTACTTTGACCCCGGTTCAACCAATCCCTACGACTTCTCTTGCTACGCTGGTACCTCAGTCACCTCAACCAGCACCGTCTCCTGTTACAACCGATTCGAGTAAAAATGGCAAAGCTCGCAGGGGGGCATCAAAGGACAAACCTACCCCACCCAACCCTACCCCTCCCCGGCCTCCCAAGCATCCCATCTAGTGTGCTCTGTGTGATGTTGTTGGTCACGCCACTCATACCTGCCCTGAATTACCACCTCTCAAGACCATGGTTAATGAAACGTCTCTAGAATCAAACAACCCAGAAGTCCATGTCACAATACCAGATTCTACCCCTAAACTTAAGAATTTGCGCACCAATCACCCTTGTTCTTTGTGCAATTTCCATGGCCACTATACCCACCTTTGCCCCCACCTTGACGAGTATCGTGCCTCTTTAGCCACATACCGCCAATTCGAAGTCGCCCTCACCCGTAATCCTTCTTCCCTCACACAGGACCACCTGTCTACCACGATTACCATTACTCCTCCTGATACCGAAATGACTGAGATTTCCACTACCATTTCCTACCTTTCCTCATCACCGCGATTCTCGGATAACAACCCCTTAGTACCTTCCCCTAATGCTTCACCTGATCATTCAATTGCTCACTCTGTCACCTCACATAACATCGTACCTGTGAGCCCTTCCCATCACAATCAAGAGTCTCATCCCTCTACCCCCTCAGGTCAACCTCTTCCATCCTCTCTTCACATTTTCCAGTCCGATGAAGACATCATGGAAGCCATGACCGACCCCGATTTTCCATGGGAAGATATGCACCATCGTGCATATTTCCTCCCACATCAATCCCATGACCAATATGCCCTCGAATCCAAAGACTTCATTCCTGATAAAGTAGATTGGTTCAAAAACCCCATCCCTGTACCTGATGCTTTCGAAGAAGGCAATATGGATAATATCTCTCCCACCATCAAAATCAACATTTCTGTCAAGCCAGGTATTCAAGAACATATCACCATGGGCGCCCAATGTGCTCCGGAAGAAATTGAAGCCTACACAAAACTCTTCAAATAATTCCGTGATGTTTTCGCCTGGTCATACTCAGAAATGCCCAGACTCGATCTTGCCATTGTCGAACATCACATCGACACATGGCCTCATGCCATTCCAGTTCATCAAAAGTTGAGATATGTCCATCCTTCTAGACGCGATGCCATCAAAGTTGAAATCGACAAGCTCTGGCAGGCTGGTTTCATTTACCCCATTGAATATACAACTTGGGTGTCTAACCCAGTTCCAGTCCTCAAAAAACAAGGCACCATTCATGTTTGCACTAACTTTTGCGATCTGAACAAAGCTTGTCCCAAAGAAAACTTACCCACACCATTTATTGACCAAATCATCGATGAGTGTGTAGGGCATGATATTCTCTCCTTTATGGATGGCTTATCCAGATACAACCAAACTTTTATCCGTCGTGCTAATCAACATAAAACCGCATTCATTAGTCCATGGGGCACTTTCACATACCGAGTCATGCCATTTGGCCTTAAAAATGCCAGCGCCACCTTTCAACGAGCCATGTCTTATTGCTTCCATGACTTAGCCCATATTATCCTTGCCTATTTAGACGACCTTACCGCACGTTCTAAACATCGAGCGCAACACCTTCATGACCTGCGTACCATTTTTCTCTAATGCCACAAGTATAACATTCGCCTTAACCCTTTGAAATGTGTCTTTTGTGTTCCCTTCGGTCATCTCCTCGGCTTCATTGTGTCTAAATATGGGATAACTCTCGACCCTTTGAAGGTTCAAGCCATTCTTGAACTTCCTCTGCCTCGTACCTTACGCCAGCTACAAAGTCTCCAAGGCAAAGCTAATTTTCTTCGCCGATTCATTCCTGACTACGCCACTACCGCACACGGCTTCCTTAGACTTCTTTGATCTCACACCCCTTTTGTCTGGGATACATATGATCAAGAGTCTTTTGATGCCCTCAAAAATGCTCTCACATCCGCTCCCCTGCTCCGTCCCCGTGACTTCGATCGAGATTTCATTCTATACATCTCCGCTTCCACCTATTCGTTTGCTGGTGTCCTTATCCAGGAGGATGATAACGGTGTCGAACATGTGATCTATTATGTCAGTAAGAACCTTGCCGGTCCACCTGTGTCCTACTCACATGAAGAAAAATTAGCACTAGCTGTCGTGTTCTTGGTCCAAAAACTGCGTCATTATATCCTTATGCGTTCCACCAAGGTTGTGACCGATTCCAACCCCATGGCTTTCCTATTGAGTCGCCGTATCCTCAGTGGAAAGTACGCCCGTTGGGTCATTACTCTCCAAGAATTCGACCTTGAATTTGTGACCCCAAAAAGTAAGAAAGGCCTAGTCCTAGCTAAACTCCTTTCTGATTTGCTTACCCGGATGCAAGATACTCTAATTAATGACGCTCTTCCCAATGAACATTTTTTTTCCATCACCACCGATGATCCTTGGTACGGTGACATCCTTACTTACTTGCGAACCAAAAAGTTTTCCCTTCACCTTGATCGCGATGCTCAACGATGTATCCGACACCAAGCCTCTCGCTACCTTCTAATCGACAATGACTTTTATTGTCGCGGTGTAGATACTGTCCTTCGTCGTTGCCTCACCCACGCTAAAGCTGAGAAAGTCCTCAATGCCTGTCATAGTGGCGCTTGTGGTGGCCACCTCTCCGGCCTCACCACCGCCCAAAAAATCATGCGTGCTGGGTATTTTTGGCCTTCTCTCTTCAGTGATTTCATTGAAGCAGTCAAACAATGTTCCAATTGCCAACATTTTTCCCCCAAGGCGCGAGCTCCTTCCTCTCCTCTCCATCCTGTTGTCATAGCTAGTCCTTTTTGTAAATGGGCCATCTACTTTATGGAATGTCGACCTCCATCTGTTGGTAACCACAAATATATCATCATGGTGGTTGACTACTTCACTAAATGGGCTGAAGCTATGCCGACATTCAACGATATGGTAGCCACTGCAGCCCTCTTTTTCTTTAACCATGTCATTGCTCGATTCGGAGTTCCAAAACAATTAGTCTTGGACCATGGCCGACATTTCGAAGATCAGATTTGGCATGAGCTCTCCTCCTTATTGGGTTTTGAACATCAATATTCATCTTCCTATTACCCCCAAGGTAATGGCCAAGTTGAAGCGGTCAACAAAATTCTTAAGACCATGCTTCAACGAACGGTGAATAAACACAAAACCAATTGGCACCTCATGCTCTTCCCTGCTTTGTGGGCTTATCGTACTTCTGTTAAAACCGCCACCGGTTTCACTCCTTTCCGCCTTGTCTTTGGCGAGGAGGCAGTCTTACCAATCGAATGTGAAATCCCTTCCCTTCAATTGGCCGTCGAACTTCTCCCTGATACCCAACCTCTAGAACAACGACTTATCATGCTTGAGTGCGCTTCTGAAGATCGTCGCGTTGCATTACAAACTCTTGAAGCGGCCAAAAAGCGCACCAAAGCTCAGTATGACCGAAAAGTTCATCCTCGCACCTTTCATGAAGGTGACCTTGTTCTAGTATATGACCAGGCCCACGATACCCTCAGTCATGGGAAGTTCGACTCATTATGGCTAGGTCCTTACATCATCAGAGAAAATCTGGGGAAGGGGGCATATCTTTTAGAGGACTTTGAAGGCCACCCCTTTCCTAATCCTCGTAATGCACTCTATCTCAAGAGGTATTACCCTTAGCATTTCCCGCTCGCAATGCATGTTTTACTTTCTTGTAGATAGCCAGCATATGTTTGTCTTCATCAGTCGCTACTTCACCAGGACACATGTCCACGAAGTCTTCCTTTCCTCCTTTTTCAAATCGGATTTCCTCACTTACAACACTTTTCCTTGGGGCACCACTTAGCCTCCATCCTTATTCTTGTCTGTGTCGATTTCCGTCATGAGATACCATTTCATACTCATGTTTTTCGGGTCCCCTTTGGACCTTTCATCATTAGTTTTCGTTTGGGTACCTTGGATCCAGCCTCTTCTCAGCATGTTCGCGATACGTATACTTGGTGGTCCAGTGATGCCGCAACAGCTATTGGGGATCCCCGGGCATGTGTGAGATGTCTCAACCCTCATGAGGGGGTGGCTCTGCAGATAGCCCCCCACATGCCCGGATGACTTCCTTCCCGCCCTTGATGCAGCTCCTCTCATTGGATGATATCGGCTTCAACCGCTTGCAACACCATTTACGATTCACATGTCTCTGTCAGATTTTGAGAGCCCTTCCCCGTGTGTAGGGGGCATTTGGGTATATTTGTCTCTCATGTACTACCTTCTTACTGTATAAGTCCTGACGATTATTCCAGACATCACATGTATGTGGGATTCATCCTATGATTTATCTGGCTCATGGTTCGGCCAACACATGCTTCATTATTACGTTCCGTGGTTTTCCGGGCACTTTATTCTTTGTACTTTGTCTCGGCGAGCATAGGTATGCCTTCCCTGCCGCCTTTAGCACAGGTACCACTTTATAGAGACTTGCTGCACCTGTAAGTCTCGTCTCCTTAGGGTCTAGTCCTTTCACACCTCAGACATCCTTACATTTCTCTCACACCTCTCTCTTGCTGCCTAGTGATTGAGTTCTTACAACGTACTTCGGTCATACGATTTGCTCCTAACACTCGTACGTTGAGGGGCAATCTGTTACACCAATTTTTGGTCATCTAACCTGTTATTATTAGATGAACCCAAGTACACCATGGAAGACCAATTTTACCCTAAGTAAAATTGCTTTCACCACATAAAATAACTTATTTGTTTATATTTCCTGGTCATATTTAACCCAAAATAAGGAACTTAATTAAATAAATCATTATTTATTTAATTATTCCCTAAGAATAAGTTATTTAAATCATTATTTACATAATATTCTTAGTTAAATTTGACTAAATCATCCATAAATAATTAAATAAACCATTATTTATTTAATTATATTCCCATCACTTCCCTAAGATGATAAATAAATCATTTATTTATTTATTATTTATAAATAAAGGAATTGACCCAAGTCAAGAACCCTTTTCCCTCCAACAAATATAATAAAATATTCCTAAAGGGTGCTTCTAGAATTCGATTAATAATATTTTATTCATGCACTGAGTTCGAGACCGCCCCGATATTTTGTTAGAAATAGGGGGGTTTTCCCCATTCATTAGTCACCTCCATTGCATTAGATCACTTTGGATCTACTCTTGGTCACCATTTTTCCATTTCTGTTTTATGAACTCCCATTGAGTTCCATGTTTGTTTTTCTACACCAATAAGAGAGAGAAATTCCAAAACACTGAGGACTTCCAAGAACCCATCCCACTGAGGAGAACCAGAAAATACCTTTCTTGTTTTCCTCTCAGGTGCCCCATTCTTTAATATAACACAAATTATTCTTTTAAACATTTTGTTCTTGCCTTATGGAGCCATACTATATTTTATCTGCTTAATGTCTTTTTGTGCTTAGATCTGAATTTATCCAGCAGACTTAAAGATATTTTGCAGCGATAATCGATATTAGGGCTATTTGTTATGCATATCTAAAGGGATCTTTTACGACGAAAGATTCATACTAACAAGAATCAACCTTCTTCTTCAACAGTTTGGGAAGCCAACACATTTGAAGAGGGAACTCTTGCAGCCCCACAAAATGCTTTCAAATTTCACCAAGGTATGCTTAAGTTTCCATCTCTTATCATTTCAGAAAATCTTATGAATGGATCTACATCATTACATACTTCTGTTTTAAAGTAACAGAATGGCACTGCACTATACAAGAGAATCAATGAAGAAAATAGTACCCATTCCTTATGGGAGCATTCAAATGGCAACTTCATTCATGAAGCAATGGAGGAGGAAGTGGTGGATGGTAAACATATTGAAGTGAGAAACATTTTCTCCTTTCTAGATGACCCTTTCTCAATGAGCACTCCCCAGCTCAAAGAGAAACTTCTACCTGCAGCAGATCTAGAACCTTATTGGTTTTGGAAGGCCATTGATGAGGAGAAGGTTTCATGGAGAGATCTCATTGGAGGTGCACTTCAACACATCATGGAGTGCAAGGTTCTTCAATAGTTTGAGGAGGTTTTTCCCTTATCACACTTAGATCGTTGTGGATGCAAGAGGGACATTGATGAGAGGTCTTCCCTAGAAGATATCCAAGGAATTGCATTTCAACCTCCCATGAAATGCAAGAGGAGAAATTTGATTTGGGAGGATGATAGTCTTCCTTGGGAGAGTGATAAGGAATAACATGATGGAAGGCATCTACATGTGAATGGATGGGTGTGGATGATGAGAAAGAAGCTAGAAAGCTACTTGCAAATATATGACATCGGGCAATAGGAGGCTTGGTCACGTTGGCTACTCTTGAAAGAGTTTGGCTATCACATGACATATCCTCTTTCTAAGGATATGTGGGTGAAGAAGGTGTGGCAGGATACTTGCATCATTGGGAAGAAAGGAGTATGGACACATTGTGTTGATATGACATTATGCATATCAATCACCATTCTTTCACCACATGATTTGTATGATGGAGGTATGAGGAGGAAGCAAAAACTTTTGTTGCTTTGGTTGTTCTTGGGAGAGCAAGGGCATATTTTCTCTCACGCTTTGCATGATGTTGCAGTAGTAGGAGATGGCACTATCATGGTGCAAAGAGGCTACTCCTTAGCCTTGGATGATCAAGAGGTACTTCCACTTTGGGAGGAATTTCTTATATGTAGCAGCATTATGGGAGATGTCTTTGACAATATGCATGTCAAAGAATGGAGCTATGAGTTGATAGGAGTCGATCTGCATAGGCCAACAACACTGTCACTTGAGAGCTTGGGGTTAATGATGGAGTGTCCCCTAGGATCACTTCACAATTTATGCACTTGGTGAAAAAGGAGGATGTGAGAGAGATGGAATAGTGGATGAAAACATCTATTACAGAGATATGATCTTCTTAACTTGGTTTTCCAAGCATAAGAAGGGTGATCTTCCTACATCATATGATTCATTCCTCTTCATGGGAGTATGTCATACCACTATGGGAGACTTATTCATGGATACATGTATCATCTTACTTCCAATACATGGTGGGAGCTTTGTTTTTGTATTTATTGTTTTCTAACACAATACTTGCATTCTCTTACAATTTCTATGCAGTGCATTGCTCCATAAGAGGGCAATATTTTCATTGAGCTCCATGGTCAACATTGGACCAAATTGTATGATGGAGACAACCATATTCTATACGGCCTTGGGCAAGTTTTTAATCCTTTCATGTATGTTAAGTTGATGTACCCATCCATTTACTATTGATTAGTATATGTAAGGACATACATAGTTATCCATGTATTAAAAAACAACTTGCCATACTATTTTATGAAGCAGCAGTTTGGAAAAATGCACTGTGACTACTTGGGAAACTGTTGGTACTTTCCAGCACCACATCAAACCTTCATTATTTCCCTCATTTAGATTCTAATCATGATTTCATTTTCTGATATTTTTCTTATCTTTATGGGGAGCATGATTGGGAGAGAGACACATGGGTTCGATGTGTCCTTTTGGGAAGAGGATTCCCACACTTTCTACATTGAATGCTCTAATGGGAGTATGAGAGGAGATATGGCCACCACAACCGAACACTTGTTTCTTTATGAGGTGGGCCATGAGTTTGATGGGATGCCATATGGTGATGATTTCCTATCCATCACATATGGAATTGTTTGGTCCAGCTTGATTCATAGCATTGGAGAGGAGATCTTTAGAGATCTAGTCTTCATTTTTCCACTTGAGGGAAATATTATTACAGCCCAAGATCAGTAGACACTCTACACTCATCATAAGTGGAGAGGAGGACAACATGGGGTAAGCTACTATGTCTACCATGTTTAGATTTTTAACCCACATAATTTGCAGGAGCCAAAGGTAGAGGAACATTTCCAGGAGTTTCCATGTTGGGAGGTGACTCATTTTGTATGGATGATTTCTTGGGGAAGGAGGATCCACATGGGAATGATGTTTCCCAGTACATTTCAGATCCCATGCCTCAAGGGGACCTCTAGACAACACCTTATTTCTCCCTTGAGTACTTCACTTATTCATGATAATATCTATTTGGCTAGCTTGCATACTTGGGAGGGGAAATATGGAGATTCGTTGATGAAACAACATCTCGTTCCTTGGAGGAGTTCATCATATGCTAGATGCTACAGTAGGAGGAGGGAAGACTTCTCAGTTCTATCCTTGTAGTTGCTTGAGGACAAGCAACATTTCAGAGGGGAGGACTGTAATATTCCAAAATTTTCATGCAACAAATTGGAATATTAAATTTTGTTTTTTTCACTTAGGAGATCAATAAATGGGTAAGGAAGCCCATGCATAATAAAAATTTGAATAAAGTCCCTCATAATGTGAAAATGGATCAACATAAAAGTTGGATTTCACACCCTCATGTGTGAACAGGGACCTTTGCATGTGGTCAAGGTCAAGTTTGACCAAGTCAACAACGATGGGATAGGAGGTGGAGATCATCTTGTGAGACATCGCATAGTTGGTGGGAGGAAGATTCATTGGTGGAGGAAACCGTAATGAGTGGGGCCCAAGGAAAGAAGACTCACACATGTTTAAAAGGATGGCAAGGCAGCCATAGCAAGACATCTTATGAATGATATTTTGATGTGTCTTCTTAGACTATTCTTCTTTCTTCAACTATTTAGTTGAGATTGATGTGCTGCTTAGCACAAGGAATTCATGTTTAGAAATTCCTTCTCCTTTCTTGAGAGGCCTCTTGAAGGAGCTTGTACTAATTTTTTCCACATCCATGCTTAAGGCCAAGCATCCTCCTTCAGCTATAGATTTATTTCTGCAACAGTATAACGTTGTGTTGCAAGTTGTTGCAGTGGGGGTTCACAACACCACTTCCAGAGATTATTTTTCAGAGGAGGGAGCCTCCATTCCTTTGGAAGATCGGTAGGGAAGATATTGGAGCAGAATTTCATATATTGGAACTTTTCCAAAATAATTCTATCATCTATAGTGCATTCCTTTGTAGGAACTGCATCATTTCTTGCAGAGGTGCAGTGTGAGGGTCAATCCCCTCAACCTTGAGCTTGTTTCTTAGGGAAAGGGCCAAGCCTTCTCCCAGAAGGCTTGTGAGAAGGATCCTCCTTCAATTATTGTATTATTCAACTATATTTATATATATCTTCAGTTAGGATACATTTTTCAGATCCAAATCTGCAGATCTAATGTTTTGTACTAGTGCTTTCATGAAACCCTTGCCAGGTTATCTTTCTGATGTGTAAACGGAGTTGGATCTCCATTTCTCTCTATGAATTGATATAATAAACTCTAGATATTTTTTTTATACCATATTTTATCAGAAACCCTCTTTAAATTATGTTTTTCATGCTTCAAAAAATTATGCATAAGTGAAGTCATGGGATTTGGGACTTTTTAAGACATATCGAGACTGAGAGATTTGTTTAAGCCATCAAAAGGGATTTGTTTCTTAATATTTTCTAGATATTAGTCCCATAATACATGATCTAATGGATCCCAACATTATTTATTCCTATTATAATGCAATTCTTTGGGAATAACATTTTTAGGGCATAAATTGCTACATTTTCCCAACTTTTGGGATCATAAAAGGAATAATAAGTTTCTGCTATAAAAATAATTGATGGCTATGTGTTTCTAAACACATTTTATGAGTTAATTTCTCACTGCTACTCCAGTATTGTGTTTATGTATTGTTGCATTCCCCATTTGGGATATTACACACTGTCCCATATTACTTTATGATGATATGCTCAGTTCTCACATATTTTGTTGATGAATGAAAAGATATGATGTTTTATATGTATTTTGATTGAGGATATTCATAAAAATGGAAAAATAAATTTGACCTTGATAAGGTCAAGAGGATGAGTTGAGAATGGATATCTACGAAATAATCTTATGTTGTTGATGATGCATACTTGGTCACAGGTTGATGATATTAAAACTACATTGTCTTATCTTACAAATTGATGATGTGCATGTGCATGTTTTTGTTCATGATGTTGCCTTCATATGCTTATGGTGTAGATCCTATATGGGATGATGGTTGGTGAAGAATATCTGGTCTTGCAACCTCACTATTGAGCTCTTTTGTCTATGTTATAAATGTCATATATGTCTCTTAATGTAAATGCCATACCCATGATTTAATCATTGTAATATATAGTCATGTTTGACTATTGGGGTTAGGTCAATTATGTATGTAATATTATTATTTAGGAATTTGATGTAATGATGATTCAAATATGTAACCCCAATTTGTTGGGTGATCAATGTAAGCATGAGTTCTTGGTCATAGGAAAGGTCATATCTAGTTGAGTCATAAAATCATGTAATTATTTGTATATCTTCTAGAAGATTCAGCATGTGCTCAGGGGGGGAATGGTCAATACACAATGTTCATATTGAAGAGATAAACCCTACAATGATTCTTTATAAGAATGGGGAGAGAAGAATTCATTCAACATTGGTCAACTCTTTGGCCTTGATGTGGGAGGGGGAGAGAAGCTTGGACTTTGGAGAGAAGATTAGTATTGTCCACAAATGTGTTTACATGTATCTATAAGTGATGGTAACCAAACACCAACATGGTTTCCATCAATTCCAATGGGGGATATTTTTGGAATTATAAATAATGTGTTGTCCTTGATGGAAACCTACTTGTAGAAGGATGAGTAAGTGTTGTCCTTGATGAAAACCTACTTGATAAATATGTCAAAATGATGGTGGAAGGATAAGTATACAAGTCAATACAGATGTGACAATGAGAATGGAAAAATAAATATCAGTTTGTAGATAGAGGAATAATAAAGGTAAATTTTAGGAAAGTATACGTGGGTTCTATGAACAAAGGCCACGTAGATACATGGGTATGGTGAAGAAAATTCGCATACCATTTCTGCACCATGGTATTCTCAATACCAATTGTCTTTACCATGGTATTGGCCCATAGTAATGAGCATGGTAATGAATAATTGATCCCTTCAAAGCATACCATTGACATTACTAATGGATTGGCCTAAGGTATTGGCTAAGGACTAAGCTATAAAAGGTGATGGAGATCAAAGTGTTAAGGGTGAAAAAGTATTGGGATATTGATGAATGCTTTGATTTGAAATAAGTGTACACCAAGGAGCATGAAGATGGATCATATCTAATAGATATGAAATTACTACGTATTGAATAATATATTTATGGTTTGATATATCTGTGATGATGATATAATTATCTGTGTATGTTGAGATTTTGGTTCGATAGATTTTGTGTGTGCAATGAAGGTATGAATCAGTAATTACAGATTTGTACACAATTTTTCTTAAAAAAGATAGCTTACATACGTGTATCTACTTCTAGGTAGTTGCGTATATATTTTGAAGTATGGATAGATCTATATGCAAGTGTCAAGTATGAACAATGCATACATATGCGGAATTGTTTTATAAGGGTCCTGTTTATCTACTAGGGTTTTGCAATATGAGTTGTTGATAATGGAAATTTTTTTTTTATTATGTTTGTTGTTGTCTATCGATGAAGTCTTTCTTATAATATTTCGTGTTCGAAAATAATGGTTGGGTTGAATTGATTATGGAATGAAATGATGAATAGTAATGATGCTGCTATGTGATGATCTATATGTGGTTCAGAAATGATGGGGTGAGTATGTGTTTCATTTATTTTTTTAGTATGATAATGATTCAGACTCAAGTATCACTGTTCTAATATCTGTACGATGATATTCTTAAGGAGAAACGCATACATACACGGTTATGTTGCGTAATAATAGCATATATATTATGACATATGATTAATTAGGGTTTGTAGTGACATGATTTGGTTTATGTTATGAACAATATGTGCTCTAGTATTATGATGAATGGGTAGATAGTGATATGAATTGTTTTAGTTGTTTGACCTATTTGTACTTCTTGATTGAGACTCAATGACTGATCTAGTGATTTATTCACTTCAGTGATCAAGAAATTGATACAATGACTGGTTTCAGTTTTGTTATCTGTTATTGGGCTTATGTATTGGTACTAGGTCTAGTCTAAAAATATGATTAAAACTGGACTACAAGTTTGATGTTTTGAGTCAGGTGATCTAGTATGAAATATTATGAAACATGGTCCATAGAGGTGTTGAGGGTTGGAGATTTTAGTTAGGGAGTTTAATTTTCCTTCCACTAATAGCTAGTAAATTTAATCAGGGGGTCATATCTCCCTTCTGGTGGGTGTCGGTAAATGAGATAAAGGGGTTGGAGCTCCCTTCTAGTGGGTGCTAGAGAATGAGAGAAGGTTGTATCCTTTTGTAGGTGGGTGATTGCATATTGGTATGAGTATGTTTCAATATAATATTGTAAGATGTTTCTCTTTATAATAAAATATCGAGAAAGAGACAGCAACAATGGTGGTCTTCTCCTACATTTGGTTTCCACCTAAAAATATCGGTGTTCATGTGTGTTGATGTGTTGCTTATGTGTGATGGTTTATTATGTTCTTACTACTCATGGTTACTCTTTAATTAATATATAATGAACTATTGATGCACTAATTCAAGTTAAACAAAATATAAATTGAATGAAATATAGTTAATTGGATATACACTACTTATCTTCATCACAGTCGTGTATATACGATTGTTTACTTCACGACAGTAAGGTATAAAAATATGAAATATTTAAGTGAGTTTTAAAATAATTATTCACCGCCCCCCCCCCTCTTATTATTTTTCCCAACACAATTGTTACAACATGAAAATGATTCTATATATGAACTTCTTCACAATATATTAAGCTAGAGACCTCCTTCTCCATCGTATTCCTTGTTTTTGGAAGAAAAGTTCTTCCTTTTTCGAATGAAAATCCTTAAGTAGAATTGGCCATATGAGGTAAGGGAGGCTCAATACTTTTTGGAATCTCTCCATAAGGAAAGTTCTCTTGAACAAAATCTACTGTGTGAACTATATCTACATGAATATGTTTTTTTTGGTGAAAGATCTCTTAACCTCACACATTACATTATAGATGTTTAGTTGAGAGCCTTTATGTCTTTTGTGAAAAATAATTTTGGTTGGAAGGATGACCATGATACAGTAAAAGATAATGAATAAAGGGTGAAATCACTTATTTTAAAAGAACCAAGGTCTACTGGAAGGGTCTTAATCTTGTATAGTAGGATATGGCAGTATTGAGACACTAGGAAGATCCTAATGGAGTTTAGAAATAAGGTTTTGGAATGTTGTCTTAGAAGCATCAGAGGGATGAGATATGATGCACTGGATGGGAGTAGACTTACATGGGATGCTTAGAGGAACTATTTAAGAGATGGGGACCGTTATTTTCTTTTCTAAATTTTATCCGGACACTCTCTAGTGTTTTGCAGTATGTGGACTACATTAGGAGATGTGGGATCGGTTAGCTTGGACTTAGGTTCATATTTCCTCTTATTTGGATCCATACCTATCAATATCAACATCCATATCATCTTACTAATAAATTATGAGAAATAGAACTAGTACTTTTCCAAGGATATAGAGTAGATATAGAGGATATTGCAAGAGCCTACAATTTTTTAGAGTTTCACTCTCAGCACATAAGGAACCAGCTACAAGGGTCTACATGAGGATATCTAGATATTTAAGTTGGGGGGATATGTTGGGAGGTAAGAATGGCATCATTTTTCACTCCTTTTCCTACCTTCTCTTTACCCTTTTTTATTCTTAAGACCATGCTTTGTCATTGTAACAACCATTATCAACCTCAGCATGTATGTTTTGATATGTCATCCTTTGTTCCAATTCTACTTGTAGTTTGGCATGAGAACTATTGTTTTAGGCTATTTTTCTCATAAAAATAATATCTTGGCTATTACAGGGTTTTTGTTTTGTTGAGATGTTGTTTTTATTTTTTGGTAAGTTGTGCTGATCTATTAATTTTGAGAAAATAAAAATACATATGCTACATGCAAGGTTGGTAAGCCGTGCTTAACCGATCCCTACCTTTGTAACATTATTTTTGGGCTGCCGTAGGGGAGGAGGCTAGCCCAGAAAAAACTTGAACACGAGCCTTACATTGTGCACATTAGCATTGATACTTCTAAGAGCTAGAGAGTAGAAAATAACAAAAAATCCCTGCAGGCACATATGAAAAAAAACAGAGTGAAACTGAATGGATGCGTAGACATTATTCATCATCATCATCACTGCAATGGTGATTCTCCTCATCTATGGGACATGCTGGAGCCTTCACAACAACCACTTCCACAGTAGCTTCCACTTCGACAATTGTTTGATTGGGGATATTTGCAGGAGCGCAGAGGATGGGGGAGTCTGGGTCTACTCCTTCAGAAACCTTCCTCCAAACGCTATCAGAGTCCATAATCCATATATCAGTATCCTCAGAAACCTACGTAGGACTTTTTGGGGGACTCAGCATGCAGTGTGGAGAGGCTGCTCTAGGAGAGGAGGTGGACCTCCTCACGCCTCGCCTTACCCTTTTCGCTGATTGCCTGGAGGATTATTCTCGCTTCTCGGGAGAGGAGTGATGGCTATCAAGGGTGGTGGAGGAGGAGCCTTCAATCCATTCAAGGTGGTTATCTTTTCCTCGATGGTAACGGCTTGGGAGGGATTCTCTCTGACCACCGCGAATAGTGCGTTGGTGCATTATGGGGGCCATTGTGCACCTGGAAGGGGAGGCGGGAGTGACACTAGGGCTGGAGAGGCCGTAGGGGCTGTGGGGCAGGTGCCCAGAATGTAGAGAAATGAGCTAAAGGAGTACGCACAGCTCCACTATCGGACTAAGACTTCACAAATGATTTGAGTCAGTGAGAGTCCAGATCAGAAGGAGGAGAGCTAAATGCAATAGAGAACATATGAGGGAGAAAAGGGGCCGAGGTCTGGTGGATAAATAGGATTAAGATAAATATTGTAAGTGTGGAAGTGAATGATCTTTGCAGGGTAATGCTTGTGGAGCTCAAGCCGATGAGTAGGAATAGAGGGGTATGCATGACTGCAATGCTGATTATGCATCATGTACAGTAATGGCAGTATGGACGAGGTGATGATCAGGGTCAGGTGACACAGTGCCTGTCTAATCTTCGTTATCACTCGTTCTACGAGGAGCATGCATGGAGTTAATGGTAATTGGATCCACTGCAGGTGGGGAATTTCGTTGGAGATTTCCGCTGTTTGCATGAGTTGAGATTTGATGTTCACTCATGTCAGGCATGTCACCCGCATCCGAGGATTGAGATGTTGTTGCAAGATTACACTTTCCAGTTTTTTCTCGCTAAGGACAAGACACAAACTTGATGAGAGTTGTTGTTACACATGAACATATATTTTGAACACATTGTCCTCCTTGAATTATTTCTGAAGATCAATTTGGAAAGAATATATTCAAAATATAGTTTGAATTTCAAAGGAGAAGTTTATGGACAACACAATTGAAATAGTTAGGAATTTATATTGATAATTATTGTAATTTGGAATAAGTGTTATAGATTTTCCCTAACCTTGGAAATTATTATCAAATTATTAATATGTATTCTCAAATTAGATCACATGAGAATCGAGAGTTCTCATGATGGTGATATCATTATAATATGAAATTATAAAGAGGTGTTCTATCTACCTACGTGTTTTGGGAAATTTTACCCTAAAGGTATTGGGCTGATAAACCAACTTCTATGCTTTAGAATAGAAACTACAGGTTGCAGACCTTACCCTAATATCCTTCGGTTGTAGTAGATCCCGCAGAGTGCAAACCCCGTGCAACTCTTTTTGCTCCGAAACCTGTAAATCAACAAATAAGGAACACAAAATCCTAGTTGTACAACATATATATGTTCTAGATGTTAGTAAAAAGCATGCATAATCTCATAAAAATAATATTAAATGAACAATTTAAGATCATTACACATGTATAAGAGATCATGGACATGTAAACATCAGGAACAAGATGGAACTCCTTTTATTAATCACATGTACAATAAACAAATGTGGAGAGATGTTGGGGCCCTTGTTTTGGAAACCCATTTTGAATATTTTGAATTTTGAAAATAGGAGGGCTTTTTGAGTTGCGGCATGATGACACATGGCAATCGTGACCATGTCGCAACTACAGAAAGTCATGGAGCTATCGAGGTGGCGCAGAAGCAAGAGATAGCTGAAGAAAGTAGATGCATGAGGATATACAGCAGAAGACAGAAAGCGGAACATGCAGACAACAAGAGAGAAGTCATAAGCAGTTGAAGAAGAACACAAAGAGGAACTAACAGTTGTGATAGTGGGTGAATAAATAGCAGTCACCGGGCCGAAAGAAGATATGTGCAACAGGAGAAGGAATGCCGAGCGACTGAAGGATCTCATAAAATATATCTCTGTAGTTCCTAGGGTTCTCTCATTTACCTTTCTGTTATGTAAGGCATCTGTATCAGACTGTAAGCTCTCCTTGCGGAAGCTATGTACCTATGGATGTGGATGAAGATATCAATACAATTGTAGGTTTCTATCCTATTGTGTAATTCATATGCATGCATGATGGTTATGGTGATTTAAAATTTTATTTTCTTTATACCTACTCGCTCTATGAATGTTCTTGTGTATATACCTATGGTTATGCAATCAACTCAATGATAATCATGAGATGCGGATCCTTCCCCTTCTATTGATATATTCCCCTTCTGCATGTGGTTGCGGCATGCCTCGGGTGAGACTCTCTGCTCCCCGAAGCAGGGTGATAATTCCAGCATGGTTCTAGACTACAACAGATTCCTTTGTTGGCCTCAACCCCTAAACCTGGGTCTTGCCTGCGAGACCTTTTTCCTCGCCAAAAAATGGTTCTGTTGCCAGGACCTGCATGTTATGAGGGGAACTAGATCATGGTATCGAGAATCTAAGAAGGAAAAATACGGAGATGGTGGGATAACCATCTGGACCAGTTCGTTGCTCAGCAAGCAGAGCTGACGAATCAAAAGGAAAGCGTCCTTAAGGATCTTGTCCTTTTCATAGATTCCTCTAGTGATACTTATGAGATCCTCTGGGGAAAGTTCCCTAGTGACCTCTATAATTGGTTGCGAAGGTTATAGACAAAGGTTCCTAGGGATAGCTCATGAAAGGTAAACTGAAAGTGGGTGCATGAAGCTCTAGTGGCCCTGCATCAGTTGGACACTGAGTTAACCCGCGTAGTGGATTTCTGGGTAGAGACCACTTTGGACGGATACATCATGGAGTTTGCGGCAGAATGCTACCAGTCCTTCTCGAAGGCTGAAGCTATATTCCGTTTCGAGTTAAGAGGGAAGCTGCTTAAGGAGATTCTGCTATGGATTAAATCCGTAATGGTGGACGAAGGGCCGATGGAATTTCCAAAATCAAGCATGGAAGCGTAAACCCCCAGTGCTAGGGGAAGCGTTGAAGAGGCCGATGCTACGTAAAGTGTGAAGGGGGGAGTGGGAAGGGATGTTGAGGTCGCGAGGAGGTTGAGGGAGCGACGTGCACATCGGCGGGCGCTGATCGGTGACAGGTGGCGAGAAAGGGTGATGCAGGAGTTAAGACGATGGGAAAGCGACTGGAAGAATCAAGAGGAGGTGCCTCAGAGGATAGGAATTATGGATGCTTTGGCGGATACTCGAGAAAGGGAAGGGACCGTTGTGGGAGTACGCCGGGTGCATGGGAGCCTGGCCAGGAGAAAAGGGGATACAATGACTAACGAAGACGATGCAGGCAGGCAGCCCGAAGGATGTTCCGATGGCGAATGGTACATCGTGATGCAGCAGTTGTTTCAAGAGTGGACGACATTCATCTCTCCAAGTAGCCCTTCCTTGCATGGCACAGACCCCTTCCTTCCCCTGGTACTTTATCAACCTTTAATTAATATTTTCGTTAAGTTACAAGCATTAATTCAGGTGCACAACAGTTCATTGTCGACAGTGACACACATGACTAGCAGCGTCCCTAGAAATATTGCATTCCCCAGTGGAACAATTACACAACCAAGACCCGGAGGATTTATCCTAGTCAACCCTCCGCAAGTAAATATGGCTGGGTCATTCACCCGGTACCCGGAATGTTTTGGCCGAGGCAACGATGATGTTTAGCAACACTGGTATCTCTGCGAAGCCATATGGAGAGCTCGGCAAATGGCAGACGCTGGGAAGCTCATAGAGTTCCAAACTACACTCAGAGAGAGGGCTCTGCGATGGTTCATCAAATGGTCTGAGACCCATCCGAATCCGGTAATCATCGACGTTAAGCGAGACTTTTTCCACGAATTCAAGCTTCACCAGATAGACCAGCAGGGCCTGTCTGAGCTATGGGAGATTAAGAAGAAAGAAGGAGAGACTGCATGGGAGATGATGCGGCGATTCAAGGACACGATTGGGAAACTCAGCTACCCGATCGATCCAAACCATGAGAGGGATTGGTTCATCAAGGCTCTCCTTCCCTTGACGTGAACCCCCCTCACTCAGCAGAAGATTGACATCTTGCAGGATGCTTTGGAATAGGCCATGAAGATAGAGGCCATGGCGGGCTACCTACAGGAATATCAGGGAGGGCCGGCCCCGCAGGATCCTTCCTTAGTAGGCCTGTAGCATTAGATTGCTAATCTGACCAAGAAGCTGAAGGAAATGCAGCCTATAAGACCAGCCAGTCCGAATGTTTGGTGCACTCACTGCCTGGTTGAAGGCCACGTCGCGACTGAATGTCCTCGGCTGCGTGGAACGGGGGTGGGACCCTCTATTGCTGTAATCCAGGGGGGTCCACCCACAGCGGGTGGCGCAGTGCTAAGTCCGTAGGGGGTATACCAGCTGTAACAGTCTTATGCGAGGTTCTTCTCTCAACAGAACCCCATCGCTATAGAATACTGCGAGATTTTCCGGATGGTGGGGCATCCACCTCGGATGTGCCCGATACTACAGAAGTACTCTAATGTCCCAAAAAATGTATACTGTGAGTTCTGTGCTTCCACGACTCATAGCATCGAGCAGTGCAGAGCTCTCGACGCACTTTCAGACCGGTTGGACCGTCCTTCTTATAGGGTGAACGAGGTTTCCTGGGGCAGAGGCGATGGTATGCGCAGAGGCCGCATAGGGGGACGCGGTCCAGTGAAATGTTACAACTGTGACCAGGAGGGTCACGTGGCTAGGGAATGCCCCCTTCCCCGACGCCCTTGGTGTTCCCAGTGCCGCGTGAATGCCCATGAAACAGAGGACTGTCCAGAACTCATCAAGAAATGGGAGGAACGGACACGATAGAGGGGCATGAATTTGGTAAGCTCCGAGCTGCTAGGAACTGCACCTCCGGCCATGCTGAAGGTAGAAATCGTCATGCGGGGCGGCAAGAAGATAGGAGAGGACGCTCACAAGAAGGAGCCAGTCCGGGCTATTCGGCCCGCCTCCCCAAAGCAACTGATCTGGCCGGACGTGCAGAAGAAGTATTTCCAGGAGGCGGTGGAGGATTTTTATCAGCTGAGGGAAACTGTGGGCCTTGAGGTACCCCCGACGTCGGGCTCCAGAGAACAACGCGCTACAGGGACCTTGATTGAAGATTAGCTACAGTTGTTCCTCAAGATTGTTGACGATGCTTCGATGCAGGACCAGCTCAAGCGTACTCTGTAGGATGCACTGCAGGGGGATACCGGGCCAAAAGAACCTGTGGACATAGCACCCCAGTATGTGTAGCATGTCAAGTGGAACAAGCGACGTACAAGAAAAGAGTTCCGGCTTAATACGTAGGTGGCGAGATTCTAGATCAGCGACACTATGCTTGACTTAGGATCTAACGTCAACATCCTGCCACAGAAGACGTGGGAGGCTCTGGGAAGGCCATGGCTGACATACTCGCCGATCCAGATTCGAATGGAAAATATGTACTGCATCGTGCCAATCGGCCGACTCGAAGGGGTCGAGGTCGACATTGCGGGGGTAAATAATTACACGGATTTTGAGGTGATTGATATTATGGGAGACAAGGATCCTTACCCAGCCCTGCTAGGAATCGATTGGGATTTTGAGAATTATGCCATCATCGACCTCAAAAAGGAGCTGATGATCTTTGAGGACGGAGAGGTCTGGGTCACTCAGCCCCTTGACCCATATCAAGGACCGTGATATATCGAAACTGTCGACAACTGGGGGGATGCTCAGATGATGGACCACCTTTACCAGATGACTGCCGGGAAGAGGGAGGACTATATTCATTCAACTGCAACTGGCTCCGTCAGCTGGCACAGTGTCCAGAGCTCGGAGTTGGGCTCTGAACTCGCGTGGGAATATTGGCAGTAGGGTGGGTACGAGACCAGTATGCGGAGATGTGCTACCATTTCCCGAGTCCGTTGGATTGGGGCTAAGTTCAGAAACTACACCACCTTATCGAATATGCAGGCTGTCAATACCTTTATCGCCAAAGTGGAGGACATTGTACCAGAAGGATGCAGGATGCCACTTCTAGACGTTGCACTACAGTCCACGTCAGCAAGGTGGTGGAGGAACCACCACAATGCCCTGTCGCAGTGGAGTTCTGTGGCGACGGCATTGCGGGCGCGATTTAAAGAAGACGAAGGCCCTCGGAGCAGGCACAGGTACAAAGGGATTTCTGATCTGCGGGACCACCTGAAGAGCTGTGAGGAATAGTGGCAAGGTCTCGGATACCCACAAGAGCTGTGGGTACATCGATTCATTCACTCCTTAGATACCATTCCCCAGGCCTGGTACTTGGAAGAAGAGCAGAAAAGAGGCACCGGCTCCTGGCAGGAAGTCACGGACAAGTTTGTTCGGTGCTTCTCATTCGAGGGAGAGCTGGAGCTGGTGACCAGGACACTACAGGCTATCAAGGGGGTACTGTTTTTCCACAACCTCGAGCCCGATGGGGGCACATCTGCACCACATTCTGAGGCCAAGCGCGAGTTGGTTTGCTAACGGATTGACGGCGATCCAGACGATGACAGTCTGGAGGACCTCAGGCACTTATACTTCGAAGAGAAGGAATGCGAGCGGAACATCAATGAATAACCGACTACCGAAGGCATCCATTTACAGTCGCTAAAGACAAAGAAGTTGAACATAGGTACGAAGGAAAAACCCAAGCTGGTGACAGTTGGGGATTTCTGGGACGAGGAGGTGACAAAGGAAAATTTCAACCTCCTCCAGGAGTACGAGGACTTATTACCCTCATCGGTTGCCGATTTAAAGGGCATCAAAGGTGACCTCGGAGAAATGTGTATTGTACTGAAACCAGATGCCAGGCCCATAAAACACCGGCCCTACCGGTTGAACCCACAGATTAAAGAAAAGGTTAAGATGGAGATCGAAAAGATGTTGGCCGCAGGTCTCATCTTTCTGGTGGAAGAAGCAGAGTGGGTTAGTCCCATTTTCATTCAGAACAAGAACGAAAAGGTGAATATACATGTCTGTCTCGACTACCGGAGTCTGAACAACGCCTGCATCCATGATCCGTTTCCAACTCCGTTCAGCGACGAAGTATTGGATCATGTTGCGGGAAACATAGCTGAATCCTTCACTGATGGTTTTTCCAGTTATCATTAGGTGCGCATTGCGGAGGAAGACAAGATGAAGACGACGTTCACCACCAAATGGGGATCGTTTGCATACCACGTAATTTCGTTTGGCTTGAAGAACGCCCCAGCTATGTTTTTCCGGATTGTCATCACTGCCTTCCGGGAGTATATCCACAAGTTCTTGCAGGTCTACATGGATGATTCGACTGTCTACAAACTGCTGAAGAAACACGCCACCCTGTTGCATATCATGTGCGAACGGTGTCGCCAGTTGTAGATTTCCTTTAACTTGAAGAAATGTATTTTTGCAGTCCCTTTTGGCACATTGTTGGGCCATGTGGTATGCATGCAGGGGGTCTACGTCGACCCCGCCAAGGTAGCGGTGATCGTCTACATAGAAGCCCCCGAAATGGTGAAGCAGTTGCAGGCACTGCTTGGGCACACAGGATATTAGAGGCGGTTCATCCAAAATTATGCAAAGATCACTGCCCCTTTAGAAAAGCTCCTACGGAAGTCCAAAGTATTCCAGTGCACAGAGGAGTGTCGGCTGGCCCTTGACACTCTAAAGGAAAAGTTGGCGACGGCACCTATTCTCGTTCACCCAGACTAGGACAAGAAGTTCCATGTGCATATTGATTCTTCTAGTATTGCACTTGGGGCTGTTTTGGCGTAACCCAGATAGACGACGGTGGACCATCCGGTCTACTTTACCAGCCAAAAATTGTCTAATGCAGAAAAAAACTATACCACTACTGAGAGGGAGGCCCTGGCAATGGTGTACTCACTCCAGAAGTTCTGCCACTACCTTCTACGAGGAAAATTCAAGTTCTTTACGGACCACTCTGCATTGAAGTACTTGGTGAACAAGCCTGTGTTAGAAGGACGGATCTGTCGCTGGCTTCTACTCTTCCAAGAATTCACGTTTGAGGTGATTTTCAAGCCTGAGAGGTTGAATGTCGGGCCTGATCACTTATCCAGGTTGGAGACAGGGGAGAACGACAGCTTTCTTAATGATCAGCTGCCGGATGCTGACCTCTTCCGAGTCGAAGCTGTACCAGACTACTTGGCCAACATCGCCACCTATCTGACCAGAGGGCAGTGCCCTCAACACCATACCACACTCCAAAAATGATATTTGGTCATCCGCGCCGCCGAATACCAGCTGATTGCAGGGTAGATGTACAAACTGGGCCTCGATGAGGTACTGCGCAGATGTGTACTTGACCACGAGCGTGAAGCTGTGATGTGGGAGTGCCACAGTGGGGTTGTGGAAGGGCACGTGGGAGAAAAACCCATTGCGAGGAAGGTACTCCAGATTGGACTATGGTGGCCGACGGTCCATGCAGATTGTAAGACATTTGTGAAGCGTTGTGATGTCTGTCAATGAACGGGGAGGCCCTCGCACAGGGACGAGATTCCGTTACACCCAGTGCATGTATTACAACTGTTTGAGAAGTGGGTTGTCTAATTTTTTGGCCCCATAGCCCCAGTCGCCAGGAACTCCAAGGCTCGTTACATCATTACCGCAAATGACTACCTCACCAGGTGGGCTGAGGCAGCGGCGGTATGCGACTACACGACGGATATAGTAGCACGGTTCATCTTTTAACACATTATCAGCAGGTTTGGCTACCCAAGAATTTTAACCAGTGATGAGGGCACGCATTTCATTAATGACACGGTCAAGTCGCTGCTGGAGACCTTTATGATTCAACATCATAAAAGTAGCCCATACCACCCGCAGGCTAATGGTACCGTTTAAGAATTCAATAAAATTCTTGAAAGGGGCTTAACTAAGATCTGCAATGCCCAGCGCGACGATTGGGATGAGTGCCTACCCACTACATTATGGGCCTACTGGACTACGGTGAAGCGTTTGACCAATCAAACACCTTTCCAATTGGTGTATGGCCGGGAAGCTGTGGTTCCCACCAAGTTCACTGTACCAAGTCTTTTAATTTCCACATCCCTCAAGTTTTCAGAAGAGGAGTCGCTTCAGGAACGCCTCCACGAGCTATAGGAACTGGACGTGTCCCGGTTCTTGGCCGAATTTCACCAGAAGGTTTAAAAGGACAGGCAGAAAGCGTGGCACGACCGCCACATCAAGAACAAGAAATTCGAGGTTGGCGGAAAGGTCCTCTTATATGACAGTAGGTTTCAAAAGTTTCCAGGGAAGCTGCAGATGCACTGGGTACGACCTTACTTTATCATTGAGATTAGAGAGTCCGACACCGTTCGGTTGGCTTAGCTGGACGGTACTATTTTACTGGGATGGGTGAACGGCGCACGCCTGAAACCCTACCAGGAGTAAGTTTATTCCAAAATTCATCAATGAATCCTGCAACCGAGAGCACCCGTACAGTAGCGTAGTCGAATAACTCTCCCACAACCAGGATGAGCATAGGTAGTGTTTTTCGTTCCTGCATTAACTGTCAATAATCGCTCTGTTACGGGACCGCACCGCAACCGACTGTGGTCGGGGAGGGGCGCGTCCAGCGTGTCATCCCCGTAGGATTCATAAATGTGTTAGTGTTAGTCCAGGTCATTTCAGTCAGTACTTGTGTCATTTTTTAGGATCGTCTAGATTTGAATCATAAATTACCATAATTGGAAGTAACCTTGCCATAATCATTTTTCCATCACCCGCAGTTACCTCAACCATCGCGTCCACTCATTTCCCCAGACCACTGTCAGCAACTTTCAAAATACCCATTGGCATGTGATTGATCGCACGATTATCGCAGAAAAGAATGCCCGCATGAATTAACTCGTTAGGGGGTCTCATCACCTCCACTCGTGCCAGGTGATTACATAACTTGCATGAAAACCAAAAGCACAAGAACGCTGGACCAGTTCGAATTAGCAATTGCAGCAGCACCAGAGCAGTTGAAGTCTCAAAATGCACAGAACCAAGAGAGGACACCAAGGCGAATTATGCAGGTCTATCAGCGCCGAGCAACAATGCCGAAGGCCCTCCCAGCCGTCACTGAACCAGATCTCGACAACCAAATCCAAAAGACCAAGTCCCTTGTCGAGAAATATGATAATGTAGCCCTGATCGATGCCAACCTTTTAGACGCTTCTGAATTCCCGGCCCTCCATTGGCAAGTGTACATGGAGCACTATTACACCACAGCTGGAACCTCAGCCAGCCAAATGTTACCAGAGTTTAGGGGCCTTCAGCAATCGTCTCTAATGAACTTAAGAAATCTTTTGGTCTTCGAGACTATAGGACCGGCTCTGTAGTGCACACGCTTCCTCCTCAGTCGCATCCAGAATGGGTCCTTGTGGCTGAACAACAAAATTCCCATTCACGCTGAGGACATTCATCATCTCACAGGGCTTTTGCAGAATTGCATAGACGTCGCGACTGCCTATCAGACCTCCTCCAAGCATGCATGAAAGTCGGGAGACACGAACCTCTATGTCAAGTATGGCACCCACCGGGGGGGGAAAGGAGCCAAGATAGACCTCATCAATAAGCCCAAGATTAGATTCTCCTGCTACCTCATTTCCAGCAAGACAATGAGGCACTACACCAAAGGCGAATGCACTCTGGACACTATCTCCATTGCAGAGCACTATGTCCAGGGCACCAAGCTGAATTGGTGCTCCTTCTTGTTAAAGGAACTATTCGACACGTGTGAGGAGAACTATAAGCGCGCTACTAGTTTTATTTATGGATATTTAATCGTTGCTTTTGCCATGTGGAAATGGCACACTCCCCTCATTTGGTTCCTTGTGGACATTCCAGAGGGCCAGCCTTTAGCGCTTAAGTTTGCTCCGTGGAAGGTGTCATCCAATCCCAGCACTAAACAGGCGAATGCAGAGGCGTTTCAGTCCTAGTACAGTCTAATGACGGATGTGGTGGCTAGCCAACAATGGGTGCCCAGGAACCTGTTGGATGAGTATAGCGAGCAATTGTGGTTCGGGGTCAATCATAGGTATACCTACCTCTGACCCACTTGCGTTCCAGGGAACACCTTTTGCATGAAGCCACTGAAATTTCAGCTTGAGGATGCCGCATTCCACCGTGAATTCTGCTCGTGACTGGGGGCTGCGATGGAAATCCGGGCCGGGGTGCCCAGGTACAATTTTGAGAGCATGTTGCCGCAGAAACAGCCTGCCGGACCTGATGCGGAGGTGACACCACCGGAACTCCCTGAGTCGCTCGTTCCCATCGTCCACCACTTGAACACGGAGGTATGAAATTTTAATGCGGCGACCCAAGTCATTTCTAGTGGTGCTGCCCCTTTCCCTTTATTTTCTGAGTTCCTGCTTTCTCGTTCCACCTCACAACCCCCTACAGCTCCTCTCACCTCCCCCATCCCTACTGTCCTCTTTACCTCAGCAAACCCAATCACGACCCCGATGGGAGAGAAAAGCAAGCCTACGGATCAACCAGACGCCCCTCAAGCCAAGAGGGCCCGCACCACCGAGGAAAATCCAGTGGTGGACCTCACTGGTGATGATCCACCACTGCCACCAATCCCAGGGGTGCTGGTTCAAGAAGAAACCCTCATTGAACCCTCCGAGTTCATCAATATTCGCTTTCCACATCCCTTCACCACCTCGCCCACCGCTCCACCCATCATTCATCCGCCTACCACATCATCCGCCCCATCCAATTCATCTGCTATCGTGTCCGACCCCATTATCCGGGAACTCCTTCGTGGGGAATGCGGGGCCGAAGTTGACTCTATTACTACTGCTGTAGTACCACCGGTCGACCCAATAGGAGATCCCCACCTTTCTCTTACTGATATATTCACACAGAAGACACACATTGTGTCTGACTCCACTGAGGCTCAGCCCGAGCCAACTATCCCTCCACAAATGGACCACATATATTAGCAAGAACGACTGGATCTGAATATGGCTGGCTCAACGCACCCAGAGGCCACACCACCATCCCCTCCCGAGCATTCCAATCGATCAGTTGCCAGTGGGAAAACCCTGCAGGAAAGGATGCCGGAACATGGCACTTCAGGGCTGCCAACTTAGAGACCTGGGGTACAGCTCAGATATACTTATTTATTCAAAGGGTGGCCTAGAAAGCTGAAAGGCTTCATTCGGAGCTCCAGCAGTGGTGCGATGAACAACAACAGCAACTAACCACGCTTACTGAACAACGCGACCAGCTCCGAAAGGCACAGGAGCAGCTGGAAGGACAGCTAAGAAACATCACTCAGGTGTTTTCCGAACTATGGCCACATGTCAAGGATCATTACCCTCAGTTGCCTCCCGATGTCACGAAGACCAGCCTCGTCATACAGGCTTTCCACCTTCGAATCGTGTACAACGGCCTACACAGGGAGAACCAGGAGCTTCAAGCAGCATTAGCCGCACGGCCAGCGCTACCCGACCCTGAGATTGTATATTACGCACAGGTTGTAGCTACGCAGGGCCAAGCTGCTCAAATGCAGGTGACCCTTAAATCTACGGCGCGTGAGTCTTACGACCTCCTGAAAGGTCTGCAGTAGTGTTCACTAGCCCTTATAGTCAAAACGCAGCCCTTTTTCGCGCAGTTGCAGCAGATTTCAAGGGAAATTCAGGAGACTGTAGACCCCGTGAGGTTGGACCAATTATATGCCCAAGCGGACAAGCTCGAAGTTCAGATTCAGCAAACCGAGGCCAACTCAGCGATGGCCAAATGGGTAATTCGTGAACTCTGCCCGCCCATTCAATCCAGTGCCCGATCAATGCAACAGCTAGCTGTCGAGGCCGAAACCTAGCTTAACACGGTGTTTGGGGCTGTCCCGGTGCACATAGAGGAGGCCGCTATCACCAAGATCGCTGAAGAAATGGATTCACTGATGCAGCGGTGGCAGCAGGCTGTGTCGACCTTCACTGAGCTCAAAGCTATAGCATTCCGTAGAGTCCTGGAGTTGGGGCCCTTGTTTGAACAGGAACAAGATGAAGGTACACAGGGCGAACAGGGTACGGGATCAAGTGGGGCAATGTAGATAGAGACTTTCATTTGTGATTGACTCAGGGACGAGTCAAGAAACTGTGGTGGGGGCCTATTGGGGCCCTTGTTTTGGAAACCCATTTTGAATATTTTTAATTTTGAAAACAGAAGGGCTTTTTGGGTTGTGGCATGATGACACATGGAAATCGCGACCATGTCGCAACTACAGCAAGTCGCAGAGCTATCAAGGTGGCGTAGAAGCAAGAGATAGCTAAAAAAAGCAGATGCATGAGGATATACAGCAGAAGACAAAAAGCGAAACACGCAGACAACAAGAGAGAAGCCAAAAGCAGCTGAAGAAGAACACAAAGAGGAACTAACAGTTGCGATAGTGGGTGAATAAATAGTAGTCACCCAGCCAAAAGAAGATATCTGCAATAGGAGAAGGAATGCCGAGCGACTGAAGGAGGTCGGACAAGATATCTCTGTAGTTCCTAGGGTTACCTCATTTACCTTTCTGTTATGTAAGGCATATGTATCAGACTGTAAGCTCTCCTTGTGGAAGCTATGTAACTATGGATGTGGATGAAGATATCAATACAATTGCAGGTTGTTTTCCTATTGTGTAATTCATATGCATGCATGATGGTTATGGTGATTTAAAATTTTATTTTCTTGATACCTACTCGCTCTATGAATGTTCTTGTGTATGTACCTATGGTTATGAAATCAACTCAATGATAATCATGAGATGCGGATCCTTCCCCTTCTATCGATCTATTCCCCTTCTGCATGTGGTTGCGGCACGCCTCGAGTGAGACTCTCTGCTCCCCGGAGCAGGGTGATAATGCCGACGTGGTTCTAGACTACAGTGGTTTCCTTTGTTGGCCTCAACCCCTGAACCTGGGTCTTTCCTGCGAGACCTGTTTCCTCGCCAACAAGAGATCACATGAAATCTACCACAGTCTTCGAGCATACTTTCATTTGCATTAGTCCAGCCCTAGCCTCTCAAGATTTCTTCCAAGAATAGTGCACAATGGATGTCACATAGGGTGAGTGAAAATCTCAAGGAAACAAGGGTTTATTGAAAATATCTGGGAAGCGAAGGAGGCCCAGGGAATATATCAGACTTGGATAGGAATCCAACACCATATAATATCTATATTTCTCTCTCTCTTCCTCCCTTAGGCCATTCCCTTGAGGGGATTTTATACTCCCTCAAATTAGTTTTTGTAGTAGGAAACAGTTAGGCCACGGGCTGGGGTAACTAAGTTATAGGAACAACCCTAAACCCCGCCTCTAAAATAGGGAATTTATATATTTTTTAATGTTTAAAAAGGCATACGTGGTTCTCTATGTATGGACTTGCATGGATACATGGAAAAGTCTTGGCAGAGTTTCGTATGGGTTTTAAGAAACTATTTTTTGAGAAATATGTCTAATTCTGAAGGGAAGGGTTTTCCAAGTCCAATGTATAAATCATCAAGTATATGCTGGTGATAAATGATGTTATAATAGATGCCCCCTAATATATGAGGTCAGAAGTGGTACATGATGGCTGAAATGTATTATGTGCATATAAAGAACCTTGTGAGGACTAGAGAGGACTTCACCAGATTTCGGCATGCCAAAAAACCAATGAGAGAGATGAGAAATATAACTCATATCTGAGGTGAGCATACCCATGCTCAGTAAAAGAAACGCATGTCCGCATATGAAGTATAGAGCGGATCCAATACGTATACAAGTATAGCTAAAATTTAAAGTACATATTGAATCATCTGATCACTACCTAGAAGTAAAAGTCAAAATCAGGTCCAAGTATCACATATAGAAGCTTGATCAATGATGTTGCAATAGATATCTGATCACAAAAATTCAAAGTTGAATCTCCAACTACTAAATGATAAGTGGTGTAACAAATGGTACAAGACGCAACTCGGGAGCCAACCTATAAGATGCTCTTGTCATGAAACTGCAACATATAAGGGTGGATACTTTCACTGGCATAAAAAATAAAGGAGCTGTCAAAGTGAGCCAAAGCATGCTAATGTAAACTCGAGGTCTTCACCAATCACCATGGCACAATTCTACACAATGGGAATAAATGAGCTGAAGTCAACCATGTGAGAAATCGTTTGATTACCATTCATTGATGTATACCGTTAACAAACGCGAGACAACCCACTGATAATGATAATGAGTGTTAAGGTGCCCCAGTACAATCTAGAAAGTGTGAATGAATGAGTTGAAGTGGAACACTTGAAAGAATCTACCTATCAGGAGTGTTGTCTAGGTAAATCCCCTCTGCGAAAAGAGGCAATCCCTCTAGCCCTAGGGTGGGTCTAGCAACTACGGGAACATACTAACATGTACCTTCCTAGATTGTAAATGAAATTCAGAGCAAGGAAGATGACCTACCTCATTCTGATGCTATGTTTTCTTCTTTCATCGAAGCCTCTTGATCCGTCACTCTTCTCAAGCTCGATACATCCTGCTACCAATGTTCGATTACCTGTACAGATAGTCAAGACACCACGAAAAACGTAAAACTAAGACAAAAATAAAACAATTACAACCTATATAACTGATCTAGGAATGTTATAAATCTCATTATAAATATAAACGAGAGTGCAAGATAAACATCAGATGCATTTTATTATGATAAAGACAGGGGGACTTTACAACCAAGCCTTGATGTTGAGGCTCTCCTTCGGCAGTTCTGTATCCAAGCACATTTGTCACACCCTCATGAACAAAGTTCCAATATCTCACTATGTTCTCAACAGACACAAACAATCACACTCTGCACTATTCTCCTGAAGCTATGATTGCTTCTTCTCTATGCTAACTTTTTCAGCTATCTGTTCAACTAGAACATGTTAAACTAGCACATCAATGGAAGATGGCTATATTTATAAAGGAGAGGAGGATGTTGGGATCCCTACAATAGTGGAAGGGAGGCCTTATCCCTTGGGAGGTTCCCCCATAAGGTGGAAACTAGAGGCCAAAGGAAGAAGGCCGTGGTTATTTAGTCGAACCACTCCCTATGACTTATCCACGAAGTTGTTGTGATCGAAACTTCACCTCTATTTTAAAAAAAATTTCCATAAACAGATTGGCATGAGTAGCTCATTGAGATAGAGCACCAACTCCCATGGGATCAATGTTAATTTTCCTCATTGGCGTGAGGGCATAACGGGCTACCAGCTCGAAGGAAAAAATAAGTGTTTTTAGTGGTTTTCTCAGGAAATGGTCAACAGAAGGATTGTTGTCCTCATGGAAAGGGATGCAATGATGGTATTTGCAAGGCATGACACTACTTATTGGTCACAAAAATGACCCTCCAATGGGTGGTATGGGGATTTCAGGGACAGTGGAAAATTACTATGTAACAGATGCCCCCTAAAGTATGAAGTCCAAACATGAGTGAGGGGTGAAATGCTTTATAAGTACGTGCAAGGAACCAAATGTTGCTATCAGGAGAATTACAAAGCAAGCATAGATACATATACATAACTGAAATCTCTGATGAATATACATGAATCCATGGTATAATCGTAGCTATCAATCAAGAAAAGGATCATGTGAATGGATCCTTGGCCTGGACGCAGCCATCTGAATGAAGGGATCATATGAAATAGATCCATGGTATGGGCGCAACCATCCGTATAGAGATGATCAAAACAAGATAACCCACGGTATGGTCACAACCATCTGTATAAAGAATCATGTATGTAATCATGAATGACTCATCACTCCTCGCAACCTGGACTTTTGTGATCGAAGCCCGGGGTCTTGCGCTCCAACACCACCTGATCAAAGTACAAATTCCAACATGTAAATAGACATGTTGAAGTCGAACATGCTATAAAATCACTTGATTACCTTTCAATGATGTGAACTATTAAAAAGTGTGAGAGAAACCACCCATAATGTTAATGGCTCTCAAGGTACTACTAGTACAATCCACGGAATTTGAATAGTGAGCTGAAGTCGAACACCCGTGAAATCACCCGATCGAAGGCCAACGATGTGAACCTGTCATCGAATGTGAAGTACTTGCTATTAGGGCATGCAAGTTCTAAGGTACCAAAAAGGAGTCTCTAGATCAACTTCTCGGATAATGAGCTGAATTCGACAGGAAGTGATCCGTCGAAGGAGGGTCACAATGAATCCCACATCATTGACACGAAATAGAGAAGGTAATATGAGTGTGAATCAAGACTAAAACAGAGGATCAGGGAATGTACAAACTGCAGAAGGATTTTCTCTTGAACATATCAGCAACACGACTCTAGAATTTGGTAGCATTTGACTAAAATATGATCAGAGGTCATGTTGACAAAATTGGTAATCGAATGAGAGGCAAACAGATTTCCCAAACCCATGGAGGCAAAGTGACAGAGTGAAGATATCCCAACCAGACACGAACTGCAGAAAAGTGTCATGTTCAAGAGTGACATACTACCAACACAATTGACGAATAACTTCCATTTTCCCCCACCATTTCTGGCAAGTACCTCTTTATTTTTACACAAGCTTGAAGGGGATACCATATACTTGTCATATAAGTTTTTCCTTCGGACAAATCCAACCTTGTACATTTTACGAGCCCTAGGAAGGAGGAACTCGAGTAATGTTATTATGACGAAGTTTGATGTCATCAGTTTTTAACGAGTTTGACAAAGGAAGAACTCAACGTATTTTCATGTTTAGAGAGTTTGAAAAGATAACAGAAAAGAAAACTTCAGCAGTCCCTTTTCATAAATATTCCCACAGATCCGAAAAGGTAGAAAATTATGTCTAAGAGAACCTCCTAGTTGCGATAGGCTAGGGTATTCCTTTTTCGTAAATAACCTATCCCAGCCCGAAAAATGGGTAAACGTATAGTGGGTGGATATTTCTTTATAGCCAATTAAATGAGCTCAAAATGACAAGCGACTTGGCAATCTTTTCAGTTTCAAAGAGTCAGAAAAGAGCTGAAAGTTGACTCCTCCTCGAGGAATGAGTGGTATAAAGGGTAGCCACTAGTTCCCGTGATGGTGGAACTGCTCAAAACAAGATAAAGGTCAAAAGGCTGGCTAACAAGACCACTCATCACAGCGGTTCCTCAAGAATGGCTAAAACAAACAAGTGAATGCATATGATCGGCCAAGAAGATAGTGACAGTGGAATGAGAAAACCAAGGCTCATCTGGAAAAACAGGCTGATAAAATGGAAATCATGAGAGGTAAAATGGGAATGGTTTCATTTTTACACAAGATTGAAATCAGAAAACTATGCTTGAAGTTGGTTTCATTTTTACAGAAGCTTCAAACAAAGATAAACTGTGCCTGAAACCGGTTTCATTTTTACGCAAGCTTGAAACAGAAACAAACTATGCTTGAAAAATTTTGCATGCCCCTAGCATGGTGACTCAATTCAAGGTACAAGCCCCCCAAGCTTCAGTCCATATGAAAGGTAGATGGAGTGAAGGTTCAAGTTATGAGATCAAGAGAAAGACTTGACTGGGATTTTACAAGATCGTATCAAAGACTCGAATTGAACAGGAAAGTGTTTCATTTTTTTTAACAAGGTTGACACACTTAAAAGAATTGTCCTCAAAACACATGGTTTCATTGTTTAACGAGGTTGATACAGAAGACAAACTATCCTCGGAACAACTTGTTTCATTTTTTAACGAACTTGACACAAGAAAATGAACTATGCTCCGGACACCTTGTTTCATTTTTTAATGAGATTGACACAAGAAAACGAACTCTGATCCAAACACCTTGCTTCATTTTTTAACGAGTTTGACACAAGAAAATGAACTCTGCTCCAGAGACAACTCATCATGATGAATAAGAAGTCATGGCTTCCAAGAGGTTCTCATCCGATGGGAGAAAAACATCTCGAAAATCAGGACTCAATGCCCCCGCACACGATGCACAATGGCACTATCACTTAATGTAGGCATGGGGCAGGTAGCCACATAATTGACCTATGACGGGGAAGACATAACTGGTAGATAAATACTAGGAAGGGAATATGGTGGGCTACCTGCCATATTAGGACCAAAGAATGAAAGCTGATCAATGGTCACGATCTAACCTTTGTGTGGAAAAAAAATCACACGAAAGAGGGAGGAGAAAGTGCACCCATGGCATAAGTATAATCGTTCCCCAATAGTAAATTGAAATCCAAGGGACCTAGAACAACCATCATTTCTATATAGATGGTTTTCCCTCCCAAAGTAATAGGCAACTTCGGAAGGATCCCTAATGGTTGATTGGTTCCTCTATTAAAAGGCAATAGATTCTAAGTAATAGGCATAAGCAATGGAGAACCAAAAGCCTACCAAGTAGTGGAAGACAAAATACTAACAGACGCACCTTCATCTATAATGGTGTTGGGTACGACCAGATCAAAGGTTTGTACCGTTATCTCAAAAGGCACATAAGACAGAAAGCGGTATCCGGAAAATCGACTCCAATCAAAGGAAGCGACAAAACTACTTGGAGGGGGTACCATCGAACTGAGATGGTCTTCCCCTAGTGTTACCAGAGTAAGAGGAGCATCCTCCTGGACAACCAACATGGAATCAGGAGGAAAAAATTCTTGAATTACAGGAACTGGATGATCTTTCTCCAAGTCTGAGGAATCTGAAGAAACAAGAGGAATGTGAGGGGGATGAGATCCAGTCTCAATGAAAAAGACATGGATTCCTTAATTTGAATTTTGATGGGAGCATGATTGACCAAGGATGATCCTTGACTGATCGTGGAATCAACTAGGGGAGGACTCAAAGAATTTTTTTGGTAACCAGCCGGAAGGCAAGGTGCAGAAACAATAAATTTGTCCAACACTCTCTTAGCTTCATCCATGTATGGACAAAGGTGAATGGGATGATGCCCTTCACACAAATTACAGGGATTGGTAATCTTACCCAGTTTCTTATGAGTCTTATCAACACTAGTTGAAGATGTGCCACCAAGATGACTTCCAGAATCCAAAGGCAACGGCGGACGACTGTTGGACCATACTTCAAGTACCTTAGGAATGCCAGAGAAATATTGAAGAAGATGGTCACCTTTGCACAACATGCAAGGGAATCTGACTTTCCATGGAAGGTTGGATGGTTTATCGATGGATGGTTTCTTAGGTGCAATAGCTGCAGAGCTAGCCTCTCCTTTATCTAAATTATTCTTCTTTGTCTTCTTCTTCTTCTTCTTAGCCACCTGGTTACTAGAATCCAGACTTTCACCAAGCGAAGTAGAAGAGGAGGATGAAGAAACAAGCGAAGAAGGGGAGGGGTCCACTATAGAATCAACATGATGTTGTTCAGGTGGAGGAGATGGTTGAACAAATATCAAGGCATTCAGGACCACCGAGGTTGAAAATAACCAAACAAGCAAACCAACAGTTAACCCAGGAAGGGACAATGTTGCCATATAAGGAGCACCAACATTCCCAAAAGTAGGAAAAGGACTAGGATTCCCTTCAGAGGGGATTCCTTGGTTGGTAAACTCTAGAAATGTTGCCATTGGAAACAACCATAAAACAAAATGCTAAGGAAAATAACTTTAATCAGGAATATTTCGTGGGCGGTTAATATTTTAAGACATTGAAACAAAGCTCTACCATTTCATATTTGAGTCAAGAAACAGGCAAAATATGACTCTATCACTTTCAGGCTGAAACGAGCATGAAAGGACAAGAGCTCGATGATCTTTTCACTTTTAAAGAGTCATGAAAAGACTAAAATTACTGCTCAGGTAATGTAAGCAAGAGGGTATACCAAGTTTTCGTGAACTGCCATATACACCTTGGTGATCAAATGAAACAGAAATGACCAAGGAATTGACGTACGTGCAGGTAGTCTCCCCAAATGTTGTGTTCGGTGTGTCACAGTTACAAGGCAGAAGACTCGGCTTCCTATGGATAAAGGATTGCAACCTAAAAGGGTCTCCCTTTATATACTTGATATTACAGGGAGCACAAGTTCGTACTAGTGATGTCTGAAGCCAGATGGCGATAAACAAATGCTAGGTTTAAAGACACCAGAACACGTCTCTAGCGTAGACCACTAAAAATGTTTCGTTAGGCTTCAATGATTCCTTAGGTTAATTCAATAAATTTTAAAGTTGATCTTGAATTATGTCTCGGTTTCAAGGCCCTACCACATGTCATCTGACAATATCCTATATGCAGCTATGTGAGGAAAGAAATATTTCAATTCGATGAATTTTATCTAGTTAAGGGAAGAGCTTTAAATAATGATGAAACAAACAACAACACTGCAAACGAAATTTTTCTAAACTAGATGAATTTCACTATCGAAAATTAATCTAAAACATTCAATGATGCAAATTATGCAATGTAATCTATGCAAAATCCTCTTTTTTGAAAACTATGAAATTGTAATCTACGCACAATTTCCTTTTTTTTTTTAAAGAATAACAATGCACTCAATGCATTTTTTGATGAAATGAGAATCTACTTAATGCATGATTTTAATGAAAGAGAATGCACTTGATGCGATTTTTAGCTTTCATTGATTAAACAATGTGATCTAAGTTCAATGATAAATCTCAAAAAATACTTTTCAATGCGATGTGATCTAATGCATTTTAACAAAAATCAAACGCTAAGACAAAAACTAAATGAACAAAAATGTTCTCAATGAAGGATGAATGCAAAAGGGATGCAAACAAACACTAAGAATGAAATCGTTGTTTTAAACACTTTGTAACGAAATTCCTAAAAATTCTACAAGACATATGAGGTCAAGCACAAAAAGGACTTCCAAAGCATGAGCTTGAAACAAGGCATTCATTCCCTTTTACATCAATAAATCATAGAAAGAATACTTTTGAGCTGAACAATGAGCAATGTAATCTATGCTCACAAGTTAAATAGTAGAGGGGAGAACGTGTAAATCATACAGAGAGAAGGACCAGAAGGGAAAGACACACTAGTGAAGGATTTAGGGAAGAAACCTCAATTTTTCATACACCCTGAAATTCGCACAACTTCGGTGGGTGAAACTAGCGCCAAATGGCATGACTTGCTCACTGACAACTAGCGCCAATGTCCAATTGGTGCAAGTTGCTAACTGAAAACTAGCGCCAATCGCGCTACTATCAGAAAATAAAAGCACCAATGCTTGAATAGGAAAAAACAAATAATTTCTTCCAACCAAGACCAGACTCACCACTTGAAGCAAAATCTAAAAGATTGTAATTGATGAAAAACATAGGAAGAAATAGGGAAATGGTCGTTCGAATAAATTCATCAAATGACTAAGACCTCAAAGAGTGAAAAACTCAAAAGAAACTCCGCAGTGGAGTCACCAGTTTGTTGTCTTGGTAAATCCCCTTTGTAGACAAAGGCAATCGCTCTAGCCCTAGGGTGGGTCTATCAACTACGGGAACATACTAACATCTACCTTCCTAGATTGTAAATCAAAATTCAGAGCAAGGAAGATGACCTACCTCATTTTGATGCTATGTTGTCTTCTTTCGTCGAAGCCTCTTGATTCGTTGCTCTTCTCAAGCTCGATACACACTGCTACCAATGTTTGATTACCTGTACAGACAATCAAGACACCAAGACAAATGTAAAACAAAGACAAACATAAAAAAATTACAACCTATCTAACTGATCAAGGAATGCTAGAAATCTCATTATAAATATAAACAAGAGTGGAAGATAAACATCAGATGCATTTTATTATGATAAAGACAAGGGGAGTTTACAACCAAGCCTTGATGTTGAGGCTCTCCTTCGGCAGGTCTGTATCCAAGCACATTTTTCACACCCTCATGAACAAAGGTCCAATATCTCACTATGTTCTCAACACACACAAACAATCACACTCTGCACTATTCTCTTAAAGCTATGATTGCTTCTTCTCTATGCTAAATTTCTCATCTATCTGTTCTACTAGAACATGTTCAAATAGCACATCAATGGAAGATGGCTAAATTTATAGAGGAGAGGAGGAGGTTTGGATCCCTAAAATAGTGGAAGGGAGGCCTTATCCCTTGGGAGGTTTCCCCATAAGGTGGAAACAAGAGGCCAAAGGACGCAGGCTATCGTTATTCAGTCGAACCACTCCCTATGACTCATACATGAAGTTGTTGTGATCGAAAATTCACCTCTATTTTTTTTTTAAAATCCATAAAGATTGGCACGGGTAGCTCACTGAGATAGAGCGCCAACTGGCATGGGCTCAATGTTAATTTTTCTCATTGGCACGAGGGCATAATGGGCTACCAGCGCCAAGGCAAAAACAAGTGTTTTTAGTGGTCTGTTCAGGAAATGGTCAACAGAAGGATTGTTTTCCTCATGGAAAGGGATGCAATGATGGTATTTTCAAGGCATGGCACTACTTATTGGTCACAGAAATGACCCTCCAATGGGCGAGATGGGGATTGCAGGGACAGTGACAAATTACTATGTAACAAGGAGGAAATGATGTATCCTCACTGTTGATATTGAAGAGTCTGCCACTAATGAATGAAAACCCTAAGATACTGACAAAAGGAATATAGACCTTATTCCTAGAGCAATGAGTCGGAGTCGATGGGAAAAGATCTGCTGGAAGGAAGGCATTAAGGCATCCCACATTAGTCCAACACGAGTGTAACCCACAGGGCAAGATTTGGAAGGAATCAGACGAAGTAAAGTGAAGTAACCAACCTGAAGTACGTTTCTAACATGCACAAGATGAAGCTAGCGCTTGGCAGAAACCCTTTGAACCAACCAATAATGAAAGTTGACAAAGAGGCGAGATATCCACCGATAGGGTCAAATGGAAATCAAGGTACTGCACTAATCCTAGGTGTGATAATGTAAAATGAATTTGAACACAAGGGAAACCACTCAGTCAGAGACCCATGATGATGATCAAATGGAAAGCTCAAGGTCACCTATCAATGATGTAAATAGGGCTAAGGTGCAGCTCTAGGTTTACTCTCAGAGAAATACATCATAGTTGATGAGAGACAAACCTGCGAGTAAGAAGGCAGTGGAGACCTTCTCAAACCAGCACGAGAAAAGGAAAAAATATTTGATGTGATAGAAGAAGGTATTGACAAGACCAGGAAGGCCGACTGAAAAATGAGTCAAGAGACACCGCAGAAAAGCCAACTCAGGTTAACTTCCCTTGAACAAAAGCACAACTCATGTTGACTATGGCAGCAAATGATAACTTTGTATAATTTTTTCATGTAGGAGGCATAAAAATGCCCTCCATATGATTGGAAGAGATAACCAATGAGGGGAGAACTGACTTATGAAACAAGGTTATGGCTTCTCCTAAGTAAAAAAATAAAACCTTCCCAAATGGAGAAAAGACTTAGCCTTTCTGTGCTTTGTTCAAGGGTGACACAACTGACACTATAGCTGCCATAAAATATGGAAGTAATATCTTGTTCTCTCTCTTTTTCAAAATATTTAATTTTTTTGTCTTTTTCATATTCAAAGCTTGAAAAAGAATAAAATAATGCTATAGTACAATGGATAGAATGAGCATCATGAAATATATGCAATAGATCCTGGGATAGGAAAAATCCTATGCTCAATGCAAGGTGGCAAAAACTTGTAAGTGACACTCAAAGGAATGTTCCATCCATGGGTAAAGGTGTCAAGTTGTAGAAGCTACGTGATTGCATGGTTAACTTATACATAAATTCATGGTCAAAATATGGCCTAAACATGAGTCCAAATGAAGCCAACTAAAGGCCAAGATAAACAAGTAGCCAATATGCAATGCAGTAATACGACTTGACAACATAAGGGAGCCTCTAGGGTAAATGACCAGAAAAATGATAGCGAAGAAGGAGAAGAACGAAGCTTCAACACATAATACATGGCGGGACTAAAGAGGACTACCAAGCTTACATAAATTGCAGCATGGGCGACAAATGCTAGTGAGGGACTAACTAGTAAGCCCATGTAAAGGAAGGCTCTACCACCAAGTCATGATTAAAAAATTGGTGAGTGAAATGGGTTAAGTAGTCATGACATGATCGGATTGAACCTATGTCAAGTGATCAGAATAGACACTAGTATGCAAATATGTAATGGAAAGTGAACTCACTAACCTATATGCCATTTTGAAATCAAATACTTCCTATGATAGGTCAGTAGTCATGGATTCGAAGAAAAACTAGGACAATCTCGAATTTAGCAAAATGTACCTGAAAATTTACCTTGCCCAATGCTTACAAACCAAATGTTTATATAGCCTTAGTCAAATTCAAAAAATAAGCACAAGTAAAATTTGTAAAAATTTTCAAATTTTGGGCATAAATACACAATTTGACTCACATTTCGATCATTTCCACATTGTAGAAGTGGAGAAAGAGCTTTGGGGAAAAAATTCCTTTTCTCAAATACGGAGAAATCGGCCATCAAGTCGCACCAAATCAGACAAGTAAGCTCTAAATTCATTTTTTTCATCAATTTTGTTGCTTTTTAAAGAATTTTTTTGGAGTTTTGACTGTAGAAAAGATTTTTTTTGTTGAAACCCTCTGCACATACACGGGGTCGTGTGGACGAACCTACATATGATATGCGACTGTGTATGAACAAGGTCGTGTATGCACAAAGAGAAAATTTAAAACTTGTATCTAATCAGTCATTTAATGATTTTTCCCAGGATTTCCATCAGCTGGAGAGAGCGTGAGCATAGTGCAATTGATAATGAAGTGATGGAGGATCAAACTTCCTTAGGTATTCTCTGAAATTGTAGATTTCTCAAATTTTTCAAAATGCCCAATCTAAAAAGAAATGTTTGTTTGATTAAAATTTTGGTTGATCATTGGGAGCCGGAAGAATATTGTTTCATAATTGATCAGATGCCACTACGCATAGAAGTGAAACATATATATACTTCATCACTGGACTCTCTCAAAGGGGAGACCCAGTAGACTTTCATGGAAATCCCGTTGGAGGGCTTACCGTAGACGTTTATGTCCAAGTCTATTGCGTAGAGGATGCACAAAAGGTAGCAACACAGATTCATATCAGAGATCTGAAGGATTAATATATGAATATCCTTCTCTTTACCATTGGTAGAGTAGAAGGATCAGCTTCTCTACATCAGGCTTCACAGACACAAATGAGCATAGCAGTGGAATGCATGATTCATCTCTTTGACTGGTGCATAGCCTTGCTGAGAAATATGAAGAAACAATTTACTTCAATCCAAAAAGTAAAAACTAGATACTTTGGATATGGTACAATATTGTTGACATTCTTCTTCGAGAGGGTCCCCGGGCTTCGGCCCAAGGTCATCTCAACTATCAGTAGCCCGAGAGATCTACGAATAGCCTGATGGGCATATCTGATGAAGAGATTAGGGAAAAGTGAAGTCCCTGGATGACTTGGGAGGATGAGTTCTTCCAATGGTGGGAAGAACAGGTCATCATAGTGGAAGATTATCCTTATGCTGGGATGGACTTTCATTTAGATCCAGATCTAGTCCTGCCACCCGGTGTAGCATGGCACACAATCGATGAGATTGCATTTTTTATTTTTGATTATGTAATTTTTATGATATTTTCAAATAATGAAAATGAAAAAATGTTTTTGATTGGACTAAATTACTTACAAAAGTATGATTATCATGATGCAGACATGGGACCAGTCAGGCCAGAGGGTAACCCAAGGCATAACCACCGCAGAGGTGAGGCAGATGTTGAAGACCCTGGTAGGACACTCCATGCAGTACATAGGAACTCGGAGAGCTTGACTCGCCAAGTGCCTATGGCCTCCATCGAGGACCTATGAGAGGCTATCCAGAGACGAGTGGTAGGAGTATGACGAGACTAGGTGCGGTTATTCCGCCGTGTAGTGACTACCATTGTGTTTTATAGGAACAATAATGTTGGGCAGGGACCTTAGGAGTATATCATAGATATGATCAGATGGTTGTAATATTTTTTGATGATAGACATGATTGGGTATAAGCCCTAGTTTTGTAGGACATGATGGTCTAGATTTTGTATATTTTTGAACACTCTGATCTCTCTCTCTCTCTCTCTCTCTCTCTCTCTCTCTCTCTCTATATATATATATATATATATATATATATATATATATATAGAGAGAGAGAGAGAGAGAGAGATTTATATGATGTGATGACTCAAATGTATGATTAATGAATGATGTATTTGATATTTTTTTAAAGTATTGAATGATTAGCCAATAAGTCTACCATCCAGTTTTCATCTCGAGGAATATGAATGAATGTGATAAATTGAAATAATCATTGTAACAAACGTACCCTAAAAAATAATCGATGTAAAAATGGGTCTCAGACTAGATATTTTTTGTTCAACAGCGAAACCACCAGCTGTGAATCCAAGAAAACTAATAACGAATCAAAACCCGTAGATATTGCTTCCGAGAGTAGGTTGACCACTGCAGTGTATTCTGCTACGTTGTTCGAAGTAGAACCAATGTAGACACCTCTTGAAACTAACAACTGACAGGATGGATAACGTGTTAGCTCCCTGTAATTTCAGCAGATTGGTGAGACTAAAGATGCAGGGAGAACACTTGAACCACTTTTGGATTCTAGGATCTAGCCCTCCTAAATCCAGAGAGGGATCTCTCTTATAAGTGCAAAGATTGATTTATCTTTAAAGCTTTTGGGTATGATATTAGGCTAGTTATTAAGAACAAGGTTTTTGTTTAGTTTTGGATGGTTCAACATGATTTTTAGTTGAGTGGAAAGTCATAAAACGAAAGAGTTCCAAAGGGGTGAAGGTATAAGTGACAAGAACAAGATTTGGCTGATAGGATCGATATGATGCTGGTTTTTAGTCCATTCGGCTATGGAGTCATAAAAGGGTTTAATTGTGCAACAATTTCAAGAGTGGTCCAAGGGGAAAGTTATCTATATCACAATATATTTTAGATAAAATGATGGAATGGAACAATACAAGTGTTGAAAGGGTGGAAAAAGACAATAATTTCAACTAGGATTTATCAGTATTTCCAAACAAGAAAGGCCTTTTAAGTAACTGTTTAAAACCAACCAAAGGATAGGGCTAACCATAGAATTCTTTGGACAAGATTTTATTAAATCTAACTTATCAGACAAACAATTCAGTATTCCACATAATTACTTTCAGAAGGGATGAAAACAGATAAGAAAAAAAAAGTGCAACCTAAGATCAGATAAGATACTTTTAAATCTAAAATACTTTCAGCATACTCTTAGGGAAACTTTCAAAACTACCTTTGGAGAAAGAAACTAGAAGACAGGGGAAACCATAAAGTTTTCTAGTCTAAATTTACTTAGAAGTTAATGAAAATATCACTCAAGAAATTATTTTCAAGCTTTGCACATCAAGATAGGGACAAACCCACATTCCTTGATAATGTTTACACTTAGCTAAGTCATTATTAAACACACAATTTGGAGGAAAACATTGAGATAAAGCTTATCAGTCAGAGAAGGGTACCGTAAATAGTAAATCCTAAATCTATGCTTGTTGTTCTTTATGAGAGAATAAGTGGAAAAAATGGCATACATGAAAGGAAAACAATAACACAGAAAGAAGCACTTCACCAATGATATAGACCAGGATCCCAAGAATCAACTTGCATATTGATGTAAATCTAGTTACATTCTTCAAGTCCAATGTTTCAGTTCAACAATCATCTTCTCTTCTCAGCGTAACTTATTTTATTACAAACAGAGCTTCAAGAACCTTTGAACGCTATTTACATGTAGAAAGTTTTGAGCACAAGTATTACATCAAATTTCTGCAAGCAACCCTTGTCTCATCTTCTACAGAAGTATTTATAGAAGAAATGAGGAGGTCGGGTGAGATAAAAGATCTTCTAGGTTCAATTAATACATTTTAATGCTTCTCGAAGTTTGAGGGGCTCAATGGAGAAAAATTTGGATATTTCCTCTGTATTAATTGGTTTACATTAAGTATTAAGCTTATGGGGAATATTTTATTGACTTTAAGGCTCTTTCTTATCCTTGTAATAACTTTGCTGACAATTTACAATAAGTTCTTTTGGTTGAATTAATTGTTCGGTTGTATTGGGGCAAATATCTTTTGTTCTGGTCATAACTATGCGTCTTTTGAATGCTTTGAGGCTACAGGTGGCCTTTGGTAGCTGGTGACGATTCAATTAGCCTCTGATGTGGTGATGGAGGCTTTCTCAGAATGGTAGATCTAATTGGCCTTCTTTAAACACTGTTAATATGATTTAATTCTATGTGTTAGGCTTAATCAGGCCTAATTTTTGTCTTCTTTTCTTCAAACTATTTTTAATTGAATGGATTAGGCTTTAGATAGTCGATTTGGGCTGTAATCCCTCAAAAATGTGTAAACAATCTTTACTTCTTCATCTCTACTGTGACTGGATCATTTAACACTGATACTCTCTATTTGATTAAATTTTGTTGTGTCTTGTTGATGTGTAGGCATTACAGGGGCATTATAATGCCGTCAGTGCTCATGAGGCACTAACGAAACATGGCGCTGAACCCTGTAGAATGATATTCTTGATAAATAAAGGCCTGGGGGATCGTCATCCCCAGCCTTCAAATTTTTTTTTTTTAAATAATTGAAAAACCATTAAAACCTGCACAATAAAGAAAAATTAGAAAAAATCCTGTGGGGAAGGTTAAAACTACTTCATAAGTTTAGGTTTAGAGCGCAGCCGTTGGATGAAAGCATCCAATGGCGGGGATTGCCTACAGAGGTTAAACGGAGAGGCGTTTGGAGGGGTCAACGATAGATTAAGTCTGAGCCATCGATGTATGTTGATCAATGATCGAGATCAACCGAAGATATTATAAGGTGGAAGGGGGAAAAGTCATAGTGAAATGGTGGAAAATATAAGAATAATAGGTGAAAAACCTTTGACGGTGGAAAAAGGGTTAAAAATGAAATTGGGGTTTCTAAACAATCCTAGGTCATCGGATTGGTTTAATCCATAGAGATCAATGATGGAGGTTGATCGATGAAGTCTTATGGAGGATGGGAAGAGGGCGATAGTTTAATGGTCAGATGAAATATGGGCCGTTGGATGAATGTGACGAACGGTGGAGATTAAAACATGAGGAAATGCCGTGGAAACGGGAAAAGTGGTTTCAAGTAGAGAAACCACGAGTTTCAGGCAACAAAAAGGTGGATAGGTGGTATTACCTTTTTGAATGTGATATACGTTAGAGCTTGACACATGGACTTTTAAAACCGTGTACATTGTGTGATTCTGAAACATTAACCTCTAGGCTTAAATTTACGCGAAACTATGCACTGGTCATCAAATCTGGAGCATTAGATCGGACGGTCGTGCGGAGAGTGCTATAGCGACAAGATGTAAGTGTTACACCATTTTTTTGGTCATCTAACTCATTATCATTAGATGAACCCATGTACACCATGTAAGACTAATTTTACCCTAAGTAAAATTGCTTTCACCATGTCAAATAACATTTTTCCATATTTCCTGGTCATATTTAACCCAAAACAAGGAAATTAATTAAATAAATCATTATTTATTTAATTATTTCCTAGGAATAAGTTATTTAAACCATTATTTAATACTATTCCTAGTTAAATTTGACTAAATCATTTTTAAATAATTAAATAAACCATTATTTATTTAATTATATCCCCATCATCTCCATAAAATAATAAATAAATCATTTATTTATTTATTGTTTATAAATAAAGGAATTGACCCAAGTCAAAAGACCTTTTCCCTCCAACAAATATAATAAAATATTCCTAAAGAGTGGTTCTAGAATTTGATTAACAATATTTTATTCATGCAACAAGTTCTAGATAACCCTAATATTTTATTATAAATAGGAGGGTTTTCCCCATTCATTAGTCACCTCCATTGCATTAGATCACTCTGGATCTACTCTTGGTCACCATTTTCCATTTTTTGCTTTGTGAGCTCCCATTGAGTTCTATGTTTGTCTGGGTTTTCTACACCAATAAGAGAGAGGAATTTTAGATCTGAAACACTGAGGACTTTCAAGAACCCATCCCATTGAGGAGAACCGGAAAACACCTTTCTTGTTTTCCTCTCAGGTGCCCCATTCTTTAATATAATACAAATCATTCTTTTAAACACTTTGTTCTTGTCTTGTCTATTGGATACATGGAGCCATATTATATTTTATCTGCTTAATGTCTTTTGTGCTTAGATTTGAATTTGTGCAGCAAACTTAAAGATATTTTGCAGCCATAATCGATTTTAGGGCTATTTGTTATGCGTAGCTAAAGTGATATTTTACGACGAAAGATTCATACTAACAATTTGTGACTCCACACGGGCTTTCTTTTGCGACTGCTGTCGTTTTACATATTACTGCATATCCAGCTGTTTCAGACGCCGGGTTTTCTCTTCCATTTTATCTTTTTCCTATTTTTATCGTGCTTTTCACCTCTAAAACCCTTAAACAGTCAAATTTTTAACTTCCATGTGTTTCCGGCCGTATTGCGCAGGTGACAGAAATCAGCCGCCGCTTAGACGACAATTTTTTCTGAAATCTACTGCCGAGAGTGCCATAAGTGTAGGTTGCACTTTTTGGCCCAAAAAACTGCGTCCTGGAGCTTCAGGTCACAGAAAACAGCCCAAAAACTGCGACCTGAGCGAGAAACAGGTCAAAAACTATGACCTGAACTTTTTTCTAGAATTTTTCTGAAATTTCTCTGGGTTGTTGTAGCTCCTAGAGACAGCCTCGAGTTGTGATAGACCAGTGCCTAGGACATCTTAGCATAGCAAGGAGCATATAATGTAATGTAAGAAGTTGTCAGCTTCAGCTCACATGCTATCTCCTGTAAACAGGGAAATGAAATAGAATGGGACCAAACTCTTAGAAACTGACACAAGCAAAAGGATACTATAGAGGAAAAATGTAGAACTCTTAATACAAAAGCAACAGATAATTCAGAGACAGTTTACTGCAAAGTGGGCCGATTCAGAAATAAATTATCAGAAGGAGTATGTAGTGAAAGAAATATCAAGAAGATATTAGTTAGCCTTGAACTGATACCCAGATATACAATACCACCATGCATGGGCTTACCAATCTAAGAATCCATACATGATAATAGCATTTTAAAAGCATCCTCCCAAAGCAACTAATATAGCAGAATCATGGTTCAGATGAGTAATGAAACAGAATATCATGCATGAGCCATATTTAAAGTGCTTGAATGATCTAAGTATGGGCATCAACTAGGATGAATCCTTACCAGCAATCAGTGAGCCACTCGCATTCCAAAACATGATACAGGAAAGATGGACAAGATGGAATGATATATTAAATTACACATAAAAAGAGTTACAGACTGTGAAATACCAAAGACCAGAATCCTCTTTGACATATAGAACTCCTCCTCACTAAAACCCTATGGGCTCTGAGCCTTCATACAAGTGTTTTACAAACTGTATACAAAAAGCCTTTCACTGCGTAATTTTCTGATAAAAATCTGGAACCTTTACAATGCGTTTCTTCTTGGTTTTTATAGATGAAACCAGAAACATAGTAAAAGAGGTAGGTGATGAACATTTAATTTGCATAATTAAATAAAAATGGTGGAAACATTTGCGCCCATACTGCTGAATGACTGTGCTGTGCTGTTTGTATTCTGTGGCCTGTTAACTGAAATAAATGCACTGGGCAAAAATCTCTCCCGGGACACGGTAAGGTAGTACAATCACACAAGTATCCGTCCTTTCCTGGGAAGAAAACTTCGTTGAAATATAACCTTGAGGACATTTTTTTCTGTGTATAAATCTTCCAAATGATGTGCAGGATCTTCAATTTGGTACTCTGCTTCAAAAGGCTAGGACAAGGCCCTCAAAGTCTTCAGCTACCTGCGTTTAATTCTCTGCCGAACACTAATATTTCTCATCAGCCCCATTAATATCTCCATCTGTGAAATCAGTGCCTTGAATGTCCTTGCAGGGTTTGACAAATTTGAACCCTGCCTCTTAAATTGGAGTCTTGTCGATTTGGCTTCCGGGGACTTTTTCATAATTCTTCTCTGAACGTGGTCTTTTGACATGTGCTCGGCTCTTGTAATGGATGCGGCAATTTATGATAATTCTCCACTGCTGCGAACCTGCAAAACCCACGAATTTGTTAAAGAAAACCATGCATGGAATGGTGAACACAGTGAGGATCATGATGAGACAACGCGGCATGGTGGAGCGGTCGAGAAATGCAGAACAATGGTGGGGAATGCAGCGTGAGGGAGGGAGGTTACAATGGAGAAGTTTTGCGAAAAGCGATCACGATCATGGAAATACATAAGAAATGAAGAAATGAATCAATATAGGTCTGGGCGGTGGAGAACACGTGGGGAAAGACTGGGGGACAAGTGGTACGACACTGAGACAGCGGGAACGTATGACGTGGAGGACTGACTTGATCAACGACTGGTCATGTGGATGATCTGGGCCATACACTCTCGAAACGAAATCAACGGTTAAGAATGCGTCGGACGGTGGTGGAATGGCGGGCTAGGGGCACTATTTCCCCATGCTAACTTGCGAGCAACTTGGATGAATGATCACCATTGGATGGGATGTTGTAGATCGGACGGCTTACGCGCATATCATGCCACGTCCCCTATCGAACTATAATGTGCGATGGGGTAGTGGTTTTGGAACATTGACGGAGCCACGTGTCACGCAATGTATGGCATCGCTGCGATTTGAGGAATACCGCCTGCCCTGGATAAGCGGTACGATAAATACTACCAGTTTTATAAAGCGTTTTAGAGCGCGGGGACCACCGGGACAGATGGGCTGCAAACCATCGATTTTATGATTTGATCGGATGGCTTGGAATACACTCGATGCACTTTGATCAACGCCTTTCATCCTAACGCATGGTTATAGCCTTTGGTCATGCGGAATAGAAAAAAAGAGGGGCTAGGGCCAAAAGGGCTGAACCTTAGATAATTTTTAAATGCGGGCTTTCAGACTTGAGCAACGTAATTTGGAGGCAGAGAGAAGTCACGATAGGTAGAAAATGAATTCCTTAGACCACGATAGGGAATTTGAGAGGTCCAAGTGGGTCTAATGGCCAAGAATTTTAATGGGGGGGCTGATATTATCAACATTGGCTCCACCTGGGTATGGCACGTTCGTCCCTGGACGTGTTGAGAACTCCGCAGACCACCTGATCATACACCCTTGTCAACTCTACTATTCAGTCCCGCTGTATTTCACTTCATAATTCATCATAACACCCATATTATTAAAACAAAATCGAAAGAGGAAACTAATATACAATATAATACATCAGGTTGCCTTCGTCTGAATCAAAACTAAAAATAGGGCTTGAGAAATTGACCATTTACAGGGGCATCCAGCAGGTCGCCCTGTAAATTCTCCAACCTGAAAGTATTATTGCCCCCTTTTTCCACAATTTTGAAAGGACCAAACCAAAGGGGGTCAAATTTACCATATTTACCCTTCTCAGCTCTCCGGATATCCCATCTGAGCACCAAACCACAAATCTGCAGTTTCCTGTCTTTTGCGTGCTGATAAAAAATGTGTTTCATTTTCTCTTGATATTATATTAACCTCTAATTCACCTGGCCTTGTGTCTCTTCTAATTCCACCAATTGATTGATTCTCTTGACCATACTATCAGGTTCTTCCTGTCTTTCTTGCATGAAACGGGCCACTAGTAAAGCCAGTTGTACAGGAAAAATTGCTGCTCATCCATATACCAATTCATATGGGGATTTCCCAGTTGATCTCTTGTTGGTGATTATATTAGCCCATAGAGCAAACTTCAATTGGGAATCCCAATTCTTCTGATTTTCATTGATAGTCTTCTTCAAGGCCCTCACCAGAGTTTTATTTGAAGACTCTGCCAAGCCATTTCCTTGTGGATAGTAAGTTGTAGAGTGACTCAGTATGATGTTGTATTGCTGGCAGAAATTCATAAATTTTGTAGACTTGAAGGCCTGTGCATTATCAGTCACAATTCTAGCAGGACAGCCAAACCTGGATATGATGTTTTCCTCCATGAAATTTATGATCACAGTATCTGTAGCATTCCTTGCAGGTATGGCTTCCACCCATTTAGTGAAATAATCAGTGGCCGTTAAAATCCATTTATGTTGTCCACTTGATGGAGGATGTATCTCACCTATAAAATCAATACCCCATTGTTTGAATGGTTCATCTACGTGTACTGGAATCAGGGGATACGGTGCAGATTTATGCCTCTTAGCAAATTTCTGGCATTTATCACATGCTCTTACCCTTGCAAAAAAATCTCCAAAAATTTTAGGCCAATAGAAGCAAACTTTCAGAATTTTATGAGCTGTGGTTCTCCAGCTGTAATGGCCTCCATAGATCCCTTCATGGAATTCTTCTATAATACTCTCTACTTCATTTTTTGTGAGACACAAGAGTAAGATACCTAAGGGATCTTGCCAATATAGCTGGCCATTGGCGACTATATACTTCTATGATTTCAACTGTAATGCTCTGTATTTTGCTTTATCACAACTTGGAGGGTAGCTAAGTGTAAGGAGATATTCTACTATCTCTTTGTACCACAGACTGGTGAGGTACTTTACATGTATCTCTGGAGTAGCTACCCCAATTCCTTGTCTCTCCTCTTTCTCTTCAGATTCCTCGCCTACTATAATGGAAAAATTTATGCCCAGGGCTTGGTGGTTTGATTCTGATAAAATTTTGGGGAGCCCTTGTCCTTTAGTTAGCTTAGTAGGGTGGATGTCCAGGTCATATTCCTGTATTTTAGCAATCCACCTCCCTCTTTTTCCTTCACTATCGCCCTGAATAAGGATATCCTTTACAGCAGCTACAGGTACAAATGTAGTAATCTGGGACTGTAAGATATATACACGGAATTCTTTGAGGGATTTTACTAGGGCATATGCTTGCTTCTCCAATATGTTATATTTTAATTCTGCATCCCGGAGCACCTGACTGAAAAAGGCAATAGGCTGCTCATAACCTTCCTCATTTTTCTGCAACAAAATTCCTGCTATTGTATGAGGTGATGCAAAAGAGAAAATCAGGAAAGGTTTATCATAATCTGGTCCAGCCAACACAGGGGCTTCTGCAAAATAATTCTTTATCCTGGTAAATGCCTCCCATGATTCTTGTGACCACTTTACCTCATTATTCTTTTTGAGCATGTCTGTTATATGCCTAACTATCTCAACATAGTTAGGGATAAACCTTCTTAAGAAATTTATGCGTCCAAGGAATACTTGTACCTATTTCTTATTTCTGGGAAAATCAATACTATTTATAACATATACCCTCTTAGGATCTATCTTCACCCCATATTTAGTCACAATAAGGCCCAAAAGCTTTCCCTCTTCTAATGCAAATAAATACTTTTGAGGATTCAGAGAGAGACCATACCTTCTGCATTTCTCAAAATTTCTCTGCAGGTGTTCAATGTGCTCAGCATCGTTCTTAGAAAATACAGTGATATCATCGAGGTAGACTACCAAGAACTTTTCTTTCTCCCCAACAAAAGCAATATCCATTTCCCTCTGAAAAGTGGCCCCTGCATTAATCAATCCAAAAGGCATCCTAGCATACATGAATGTACCCCACGGTGTGGTGAAAGCAGTCTTCTTTTGATCCTCTGGAAGTACAACCACCTGGCTATAACCAAATAATACATCCATCATTGACATTCTGGAAGCTCCAACCACCTTCTGCAGAATGTGATCCATTTTAGGCAGTGGGTAATTATCCTTTAAGGATGCTCTGTTTAAATTTCTAAAATCCACACACATCCTTATTTCTCCATTCTTCTTGCGTACAGGGACAAGGTTTGCCACCCACTCAGAGTACCTTAGTGGTACAATTATCTTGGCTTTCAATAGCTTCTTAATTTCTTTCTCAATGGAAGGTAGCAGCAGGGGATTGATTTGTCTGAGCTTCTGCTTATGAGGCTTTGCATCTGCCTTCAGTGGAATTTTGTGTTGCATAATATTGATATCGAAAGTTTTCAAATCCTGATAGCACCATGCAAACACATCTTTGTAAGACTGAAACAATTTCTAATATAACTTTTTATATTCTCCTGGGATCTTCTTAGACAGTTTCACAATTTTGGGGTCAGCCTCAGTACCTAAATTCAGGTCTTCAACCTGATTTTCTTCTACCACTTTGCTTGGCTGCAATGAGACATCATTCTTGTCAAATAATCTCTCTAGAGGTACCAGCCCTCTAGGTATTACATTTCCCTTTAACTGCAACACTTTTTTGCTAGCCACTTTTTTCTCCCAATTTCTCTCTGAAATATCCTCGGGTTCTACCTCTTCTTCATCATCAATCTCCATATTGGAGAATTCCCCCACTGTTTCCAGGAATCTCTTCATCTGCTCTTCATCTTCAAACACCTGCCAGTGTTTAATGTTTTATAGGATTGAAGGTCGATAACGCACCTCAACTTCATATTTTAAAAGGGGGTTCTGAGGTGATCGAAATGTACTAGCCGCCACAGCAAGGGAATCAACCATCCTATTCTGCTCTCGGGGCATGAACTGGATATTGAATGCCAAGAAGAAATTTTCTACCATGTACCAAACTTCATTCCTATAAGCCCTCAGCCTAGGATGTTTGGTCTAACACTAATTCCTGATTTTTCTAACCACCAGTTCTTAATCTCCCAAAACTTTTAAAATTTGTATATTCATATTCCTGGTTGTCTACAATCCCAACAGAAGTGCTTCATATTCAGCCACATTATTTGTGCCTTCATATTCTAGTTTAAAAGACAGTGGAATCCATTTTCCTGCAGGAGAAATCAGTAGCACTCCAGCTCCATTTCCTTCTCTCGAATTTGCTCCATCAAAATGGAGTGTCCATATTCCTACTTCCTTGTTTTCTGATGGATGCTCACTCTTGATCTGGAAGAAGGATGGTTCATGAGCATAATCTTGATCTTCTCCCAGCATCAAGCATGAAAATTCTCCTTCCTTACTGTAGACTGGTGAATTCACAGAATTGTCAGCCTTTGTCACCATCTTGACAAATCTAGTCTCCCTGTACAATCTCCTCTCCTGGCCACCAAAAAATGGGATAGTGGCATATGTTAAATCCATCTTAATTGATCCACCAATTTTTGTTCCCCAGGACCTTGACAGCAACATGCCAAAGCGCGCTAGAATATTAGCCACCACTATGTCCATTACCACACTTTTTGCTGGGATTTGAGCCAAATTGACCACTAAATCCTTGATCATCCCTAAGCATTTAACTCTTTTGGAATAAAATGAACAGAGGTATTTATATGGACGTGTGATTTGTAAACCTAGTTGTTCCATGATTGACAGGGGCATAAGATTATGGGAAGCTCCAGAATCTAACATGCAGTTATGTAATAGTAGGTCATGGATTACTAAAGACAAATAGAAGGGAGGAGTAGAGGGATCTATCTCCTCAACATGTGGGCCAAAAAATACCATGGGTCTCTCTTCTTGGAGGTTGAGACTATCTAGGATGATTGGTGCTTCTGGAGGGAGCATGAAAGATGTGACTTGAGATTGATATGCTGGTTGTTTCAACAGCTCAGTCAAGGGAACTGGGATTTTGACTTTTTCTAGTTCTTTTTGCAGACTGAAAGTAGGAGGGGATTTTTCTATCACAAAATCTTTTGACTCTTTATTATAAACTGGGGGGTGGGCTTCTTTTGACACAGGTTTGGCATTAGGGAAAGTGACTACTTTTGAAGAAGAAGGAATATGGTCATTAGACTGCAAAGGTTTATTTAGAGGTTGCTTACCTTTGGCTATAGCTTTCTGCATAGTAGCCTCCTTCTGAGCAGGTGCTTCCTCCTGGGGTAACTCTTCTTCTTGCTCTTGGGTACGAGTCCTCTTCCTAGAAGATCTGAGATCATATCTTCTATTGAAATGTGCTTGCAGGAAATCATCAAATTGTTTGCAATAATGATCAAAAACTGCTTGATCTTCATCTCTGATCTTTTCTTCTTCTTGCAATGAGCACCCAGCTTCATCATTCCCTTGAAAAGGGCATTCTTCCCCATCACTATTTGAAAATGTAAGAGTTGCATCCTCCAGTATATAAGCAATGTCCTCAGTAGAATCATCTACCAGGCCTTCCAGGTACAATGGGTGTGGCACTTGATTCTGTTGCTCCTTTTCTTCCCTTGGCAATATTTGCAAGGGTGGTTTCCTATACTGTGGATTGTATCCTCTGTTTGGAGCATTCTGGAAATTTCTGAAGGCTGAGTTCTTGGCTTCCAATTCAAGCTTGACCATTTTCTTAATCAATTTGCTCATTTCCTCCATTTTTTCTGAGTCTCTATCTAGGTTAGAAGTAGGCACCTCTTTTTTACCCCTTCTTCTGGAATCTTTTTCTGATTTTCCTTTTAATTTACCGGTGGAGGAAAAATTTCCTTCCAACTCTATTGCATCTTCCTGAGCATCATCGAGAGTAGCAAGCTTTATTTCTCTGAGAGAGAAGCCAAATTATGAATCAAAGGCTGCTACAAAAACAAATTTAGCAGCAGTTTGGTGAGGTTTCATATCAGCAGGGAGACTCCGATAAAATTTATTAAATCTCTTGATAAATTCTGACACTCCCTCATTGTGTCTTTTCTTTAGTGTATTGAACTCAATGAGACAATTTCCATGATCTTTCTTTTCTCCCCATTTTCTGAGAAAAGTGTCTTCCATGTTATCCCAGGTGATAATAGAACGACCAGCCAATGTCTTAAACCATTTTCGAGCTTCACCATCCAAAGATTGTACAAAAAGTCTTAAAACTACATCCAAATGTTCAACATTAAAGTTCTCTGCAAAGGAGAAGAAAGTCTCAAGATGTTTTTGAGCATCAATTTCATTTTCTCCATTGAATATGGGCAATACCTTCAGATAATCTTGGGGCATATCATTCAGCACTTGGGGTAATGCCAGGGGAGCATATTTATTCATCAAAAAGGCCGGAACATTAACCATTGGAGGAGGTGGAGGTAGTGCAATGGTTTGATTAGTCAGAGGAGGAGGAGGAGGAGGAAGTATAGTATAAATAGTGATAGGAATATACTCAACTGCAGCTTGAGGAGTTGAGGGGAACAGAGGTCTATTAACAACAGATACTTCGGTTACTTCCTTGACCTCTTCAAACTCTAGAGTAGAATGGAGACTGATTTTATTTCTGATACCCTCTCGGGGTCGACTGTCTGAATAATACTAATCAGTATCTCCTACAGTGGAGTCGAGAATTTGAAATTGAGCATCTTAAGAGGAGGAGGAAGGAAAATCTTCTATAGGCACTTCAGGAATTTGGGAATGGGTTGATTTCCTCTCCCTCTAATTTCTTCTACGTATAATCTGGTCAAGGTCAGACACTGAAGGTGTCTTTGGCTTAGATGATTCTGACCTTAGGTGTGGCTTACGAGGAGCCAGGACTACAAATAGATTTATCAAATGACAAGTGTGGAGTCGCCAAGGTGAGGGATTTACAACTCTCAACTCTCTGTGCTCACCTACTCAGAGAGTGAATATGATTTTGTCGAGGCCCAAGGATTCTAATTTTCTTAAATTCGTCCCCGGAAATGGCGCTAGAAAGATGTTGTAGCTCCTAGAGATAGCCTAGAGTTGTGATAGACCAGTGCCTAGGACATATTAGCATAGCAAGGAGCATATAATGTAATGTAAGAAGTTGTCAGCTTCAGCTCACATGCTATCTCCTGTAAATAGGGAAATGAAATAGAATGGGACCAAACTCTCAGAAACTGACACAAGAAAAAGGATACTGCAGAGGAAAAATGTAGAAATCTTAATACAAAAGCAACAGACAATTCAGAGACAGTTTACTGCAAAGCGGGCCGATTCAGAAATACCTCACAGACATAAGTTATCAGAAGGTGTATGTAGTGAAAGAAATATCAAGAAGATATTAGTTAGCCTTGAACTGATACCCAGATATACAATACCACCATGCATGGGCTTACCAATCTAAGAATCCATACATGATAATAGCATTTTAAAAGCATCCTCCCAAAGCAACTAATATAGCAGAATCACGGTTTAGATGAGTAATGAAACAAAATATCATGCATGAGCCATATTTAAAGTGCTTGAATGATCTAAGTATGGGTATCAACTAGGATGAATCCTTACCAGCAATCAGTGAGCCACTCGCATTCCAAAACATGATATAGGAAAGATGGACGAGATGGAATGATATATTAAATTACACATAAAAAGATTTACAGACTGTGAAATACCAAAGACCAGAATCCTCTTTGACAAATAGAACTCCTCCTCACTGAAATCCTGTGGGCTCTGAGCCTTCATACAAGAGTTTTACAAACTGTATACAAAAATCCTTTCATTGCGTAATTTTCTGATAAAAATTTGGAACCTTTACAATGCGTTTCTTCTTGGTTTTTATAGACGAAACCAGAAACATAGTAAAAGAGGTAGGTGATGAACATTTAAGTTTCATAATTAAATAAAAATGGCAGAAACATTTGCACCCATACTACTGAATGACTATGTTGTGCTGTTTGTATTCTGTGGCCTGATAACTGAAATAAATGCACTGGGCAGAAATCTCTCCCGGGACACGGTAAGGTAGTAGAATCACACAAGTATCCGTGCTTGCCTGGGAAGAAAACTCCGTTGAAATATAACCTTGAGGACATTTTTTTCTATGTATAAATCTTCTGAATGATGTGCAGGATCTTCAATTTGGTACTCTGCTTCAAAAGGCTAGGACAAGGCCCTCAAAGTCTTCAACTACCTGCCTTTAATTCTCTGCTGAACACTGATATTCCTCATTAGCCCCATTAATATCTCCATCTGTGAAATCGGCGCCTTGAATTTCCCTGCAGGGTTTGAAAAATTTGAACCCTGCCTCTTAAATTGGAGTCTTGTCAATTTGGCTTTCGGGGAATTTTTCATAATTCTGCTCTGAACGTGGTCCTTTGACGTGTGCTCGACTCTTGTAATGGATGCGGGGATTTATGATAATTCTCCACCGCTGCAAACCTACAAAACCCACGAATTTTTTAAAGAAAACCATGCACGGAAGGGTGAACACAGTGAGGATCATGATGAGACAATGCAGCATGGTGGAGCGGTCGAGAAATGCAGAAAAATGGTGGGGAATGCAGCATGAGGGAGGGAGGTGACAATGGAGAAGGTTTGCGAAAAGCGATCACGATCGTGGAAATACATAAGAAATGAAGAAATGAACCAATATAGGTCTGGGTGGCGGAGAACACGTGGGGAAAGACTGGGGGACAGGTGGTACGACACCGAGACAGTGGATCGGATGACGTAGAGGAATGAATTGATCAATGACTGGTCATGCGAATGATCTGGGCCATACGATCTCGAAACGAGATCAACGGTTAAGAATGCATCAGAGGGTGGTGGAACGGCGGGCCAGGGGCACTATTTCCCCATGCTAACTTGCGAGCAACTTGGATGAATGATCACCGTCGGATGGGATGCTGTAGATCGGACGGCTTACGTGCATATCGCACCACGTCCCCTGCCGAACTATAACACGCGATGGGGTAGTGGTTTTGGAATAGTGACGGAGCCATGTGTCACGCAATGTATGGCATCACTGCGATTTGAGGAATACCACCTTCCCTGGATAAGCGGTGCGATAAATAATATCAGTTTTATAAATTGTTTTAGAGCGCGGGGACCGTCGGGACACATGGGCTGCGAACCATCGATTTTATGATTTGATCGGATGGCTTGGAATACGCCTGATGCACTTTGATCAGCGCCTTTCATCCTAACGCATGGTTACAGCCTTTAGTCATGCGGAATAGAAAAACAGAGGGGCTAGGGCCAAAAGGGATGAACCTTAGATAATTTTTAAATGCGGGCTTTCAGACTTGAGCAACGTAATTTGGAGGCAAAGAGAGGTCACGATAGGTAGAATACGAATTCCTTAGACCACTATAGGGAATTTGAAAGGTCCAAGCGGGTCTAATGGCCAAGAATTTTAATGGGGGGGCTGATATGATCAACATGGGTTTTTTCTGAACCTCTGTCAAGGTTGTCTGACCTCCTTCTTCGCCCGTTTAGACCTATTCTTGCTCCATTTTACTCAATTAAGTGGGAATATAGCCCCCTAGGGCTTCAGTACCCTCCACTTTTTGTGGGAGAGTTTTCTCTGTTTCAGAAGTCTGAATTTCTAGAGTTTCAACCTTTTTTCTTTTTGATCTGATACCTCTTTCTCATATCCCTATAGATCAACTCTTCCCCCTTTCAAAACACCTCATATAGTTTTGTTTGGGTTCATTTTTAGGGCCGCCTCCTTGTCCCTTCTACCTTTAGCTGATCCCCTCCCTTCTAGCAGCAACCTTGCCTCTGCCTCTTTGCTGTTATTTGCACCTATTTTCAGCATATTTCTCCTTTAGATCCCCGTCCCTCCTGACCTTAGATCTATTGGCCTCTTTTTAGCGTGCTTTGATTAGGATTTTCCCTCTTATAGACTAGTTTTTAGCGACCCACCTCCTTGGGTTAGATTGATGCATTGTTAGCTGTTAATTTTCTTTCAGTCTTATTTACTGCAGATTTATTTTTCAGTTATGCAGCACACTTTTTCTTTTACTCTCAAAACGTTTGAGTTTAAACAATTAAAATTAACGCACGCCACATACTGACCCTAAGTGAAGAAGAGCTTGGTTAACACCGCTTGGCAAAGACTTTAAAATAAATTGACACTGCTCCTCTCTGCCCTTGTTTCGACATTGACCTCACTCGATCTTGCACCGCCCTACCTTTGTCGATTTTTCTTCTTCCCGTCATCATTGTGCCTCCAAGGCGTTTATCCTGGAGACTTCTTAGCCTTCACCCTCAGTTTCCGATTGGTCAAATTTCTCCTTCTTGTCGTCGTCGAGTTAGTCCTCCCCTGAGTCCACCCTCTCACTCATCTTCTGATTCTTTGGTTTCTCCCCCTACTTCTGGTTCTCCCCCTATTACCTTCACCATGTCTTGTCCAAGGCCTAATGCTAGTGGCAACCCCGGCCCTAATGCTGGGACTGTTACTAGCGGAACCGCCATAGGAACTACCTCGACCGCTCCCTTGCTCCCCTTCATGGCAGGCCTTAGTCTCCCTGATTTCAATCAGTTGATCAATGATCCTATCCGCCATGATGTTAGTAGGCCTGCTATGCCAACCAAGCTCCCCTCTGACATTCCCAAGTTTGAAGGCCTTGCTGGAGAAGATCCCTCCAACCATATCTGATCTTTCCACATGTGGTGTTCATCCCATTCCATTATTGATGATTCCATCCGTCTTAGATTGTTCCAACGCACTCTTATAGGTGAAGCTTCAAAGTGGTATGTTGATCAACCCACTTCCTCTCATACCACCTTTGAGACTCTTGCCAGGGAATTTTTATCTTACTTCTAGCTTCCCCTTCGTTATGACACTGGTATCAAAATTTTTACTTCTTTCCGTCAATATTCTGCAACCCACCTATCCAATCATGTCCAGGAATGGCGGAGAATAAAGAGCCTATGTCAATCTCCTACCTTCGAAGACCATGTCTACATGGACTAGTTCCTTAGATCTCTCTTGCCACCTATTGGGAAAGACGTCGCATCGCATTTTCCTCAAATTGAAGAAGCTGCCCTCCAAATGGCATTAAAATATGACCTAATCTACGCTCAAATGGGTTATGTTTATACTATTCTACCTGATCTCCCCAGACCTGGTCATGCCCATGCACAGGGGGTACCTCCTGCCACCGACAGTATCGTTGGAGCTATCTATAATCCATCCTCTCAACCTCCCATGAGATATGGTTTTCCTAGGGGAGGGGCCACCACTTCCTGCACTCCTCCCCCTCCTAGTAGCACGCATCCAAGATCCGGCATGCCTCCTCTTTTTTCCAAACCCCCTGTTTACCACATTGTTACCCAACCTCATTATCATCCATATCCACAGCCTAGTGCTCCAAATCCTATAGCATTAGCACCCCCGCCTCCCTTTCCTTCTCAACCCCCACAACTGCAGCCACCACCCCCTCAGGGGAAGGTGTATGCACAACAGAGCGCGACCAATCCTTTCCCACAGCAAAGCTTCGTGGCTACCCAACCACCTCACGGACCGGTACCCACTCAAACTCCTACATCTGGTACCTCTGATTATCAGATCCTCATGATGAACTCTGACCAACCTACAACCATCGACCTTAACCTTCACACTCAGTCCCATCCATACCCCCAACCTCTTGCTCCATCTGTCCCCGAGTTACCTTCTTCAGGTTCTACAGAGCCTCTTTCGACAACTTATGGTCCCTTGCATATCCCTCTTCCCAAAGCCGAGGTTCATACCAATATTCCTAAGGGACCATTACGCCGAAATGTTGCTTCTAACCGAGCTGCCCATTCGTTTAGCATAGTAGATGAGCTAGCCCAATATTTTGTTGCCATTTCAATGCTGGAACTCCTCTAGTCGTGCCCCTCCCAAAGAAAATATCTACTATGTGCCTTGGGCACTATAGATCCAGCAGATGACCAATTGATTGTTTTCGATGCCCATCATTCGGAGTGTCCTCCTCTTCCTGCTTCCGTAGCTTTCCAAATCTCAGTCAAAATCCAGAACGCTAACATTTCCCGATGCATCATTGACGAGGGGGCATCCACCTGTGTGATGTCCACTTCTATTTGGAAAAAACTTAGATCTCCTGAGTTGGCCCCTTCCACGATCACTCTTCAAGCGTGGGATGGCCATGACTCCCAGCCCATTGGCCTTTTCCGTAATTGTCCCATCACTCTTGCGGGCAAGACTTTTTGTGTTGACATTGAAGTCATCGACATCCCTCTTGATTATAACATTATTTTGGGGCATAGTTACACCTATGCCATGTCGGCCGTCCCATCCGCAGTCCACCGCAAGATGTTCTCTCCTCATAATGGAAATATTTTCACCATTGACCAGTTGACTCAGACCTCCCCTAAGTCCACCATCTCTTCTGTCACCAATAAGCCAACTATTGATTCTTTGACCAGTGTTTCCCCTGGCGTCTACAAAGACTCCTCCCTGCTTGGAAATTTTCTTGGTCCTCCTCCTCCTCCTCTCTCTGACCCCAGCTTGGCGAACATTTGCATGATGCAATCATATTGTGCCGACCTTAAGGAGCCCACTTTGGCTAGCCAACAACCTGAACCTCAACCAGCTCCTAGCCCTTCGCCCTCACTAGCTTGCCTTTTTCCTTCTAAAAATTCTTCTACACACACTCCTCTTGGGTCGATTCCACTCGATATCAACCCCCTTGGCACCATTCCTCCTGGCCATTTCCATGCTGGTCAGATACCTTTCCTTGCTCCCCCTCCCGGAGCTTATTCGGTCCCTATCTTGGCCACCCTATCCCTTCCCAACCTGACCCTAGGTATACCCGTTTGGTATCTTGACCCTCCAGCCACTACCCCACCTGGTCAACCCAAACCTTATCTTACTTTGACCCCAGTTCAACCGGTCCCCATGACTTCTCCTACTACGACCGTGCCTTAGTCACCTCAACAGGAACCACCTTCTGTTGTGACCACTTCGAGTAAGAATGGTAAAGCTCACAGGGGGGCATCAAAGGACAAAGCTGCCCCGATAAACCCTGCCCCTCCCAGACCTCCAAAGCATACCATCCATTGTGCTTTGTGTGATGTTGTCGGTCACGCCACCCATACTTGTCCTGAACTGCCTCTTCTAAAACCCATGGTTAATGTCGCATTCCCTGAGTCCCCGGTCCTGGACGCCTTTGTTTCTTTCGTGACCACGGCCAAGAACCCCAAGACTATTCACACCAACCACCCCTGTGCTTTGTGTGATCACCATGGCCATTGCACCCACCTTTGTTCCCGCCTCAAGGACTTCCGCACCTCTCTAGCCATGATTCGCCAATTCGAGGCCAAGCGCAACGAGTCCAACTCTCCCCTATTTGTGCATTTTGTTTCGGTAGACCTACCAAACATGACTGCTCCCATTGACATTCCCCCTCCTGATGACAAGATGACAGAGCCTTCATCCACCATTTTCCACCTATCATCATCCATGAGACCCTCGAGAAACATTCCCTCTGAATCCTCCCCTGCTGTGCGACCTAGCCTGTTCATGAGATCTAGGTACCTGTTAGTTTTTAGTACCTTGATACTTCACCAGGACCCATTATGTCCAGGAAGTGTCTATTCACCTCTCCTCCTAATTGAATTTCCTCACTTACAACACTTGTACTGGGGGCACCACTTTGCCTCCTTACTTGTCCTTGTTCGTGGTGATTTTCTTGATGAGATACCCTATTGTAATCATGTTTTTATGGTCCCCCATTGGACCTTTACTGTGTAGAAGAACCATCAAGTTGCCCTTTTTTAGATCATCCGAGTTGAGTCAACATCACATTCATGGAATCTATCCCGAGTCCCTTTGTATCCCACCATCCTTCATCGCTTGGTCCCTCTCTCATGTCACACATTATGGCCTTCAGTCCCACTATCCCCTATCCCTCATGATATTGTGTCAGTTGCTGCCAAGCCATTCATGCCCTTTATGCTCTAACAAGGGAAGTCGTCCATTCGCTACTTAGTATCCCCTATTTCATCATCATCATTAGTGTCTGTCTCTTAGTCGCTCTACTATTTTCTCCCATGCCTTAGTTGGGGTCCCCTTATCACCTCACCTATGCTGGACCTACTTCTATCGACATCAGCTCATTTACTCCAAAAGCCAGGTCTGGGGGGCAGTGTACCTTGTTTCAAGCTCTTTTCAGCATAATCGTGATCTATACACTTGCTAGTCCAGTGATGTAGCCACAACTATTGGTGATTCCCGGGCGTGTGTGAGATGTCTCAACCCTCATGAGGGGGTGGCCCTCCAGGTAGCCTCCCACATGCCCGGATGACTTCTTCATTTCCGCCCTTGATGCAGATCCTCTCATTTGATGATATCGGCCTCAACCGCTTGCATCGCCTCTTCGATTTGCACATCCCAGTCCGATGTTGCGAGCCCTTCCCCCTATGTAGGGGGCATTTGGGTATATTTGTATCTCATGTACTGAAATCTTCTTGTGTAAGTCCTAAAGGTTATTCCAGGCATCACATGTATGTGGGATTCATCATTTTATTTATCTGGCTCATGTTTAGGCTAGCACATGCTTCATTATTGCATTCCGTGGTTTTCCGGGCGCCTTATTCTTTGTGCTATTATCTCAGCGGGCATAGGTATGCCTCCCCCGTCGCCTTTAACACTGGTACCACTTCATCACCTAGAGATTTTTTGCACCTGTAAGTCTCATCTCCTCCGGTTCTAGTCCTTTAGCACATTAGACTACCTTATATTTCTCTCTCTCACTTCCCTCTTGATGCCTACTGATTGAGTTCTTACAACGTACTTCGGTCATATGATTTTCTCCTAACACTCGTACGTTGGGGGGCAATCTGTTACACCATTTTTTGGTCATCTAACTCATTATCATTAGATGAACCCAAGTACACCATGTAAGACCAATTTTACCCTAAATAAAATTGCTTTCACCATATAAAATAAAATTTATCTATATTTCCTGGTCATATTTAACCCAAAACAAGGAAATTAATTAAATAAATCATTATTTATTTAGGTATTTCCTAGGAATAAGTTATTCAAATCATTATTTAATTAATATTCCTAGTTAAATTTGACTAAATCATTTTTAAATAATTAAATAAATCATTATTTATTTAATTATATCCCCATCATTTCCCTAAAATAATAAATAAATCATTTATTTATTTATTATTTATAAATAAAGGAAATTGGCCAAAGTCAAGAATCCTTTTCCCTCCAACAAATATAATAAAATATTCCTAAAAGGTGCTTCTAGAATTCGATTAATAATATTTTATTTATGCACCGAGTTCTAGACCGCCCCAATATTTTGTTATAAATAGGGGGTTTTCCCCATTAATTAGTCACCTTCATTGCATTAGATCACTCTGGATCTACTCTTGGTCACCATTTTCCATTTTGCTTTATGAACTCCCATTGAGTTCCATGTTTGATTTTATACACCAATAAGAGAGAGGAATTTTAGATTTGAAACACTGAGGACTTCCAAGAACCCATCCCACTGAGGAGAACTGGGAAACACCTTTCTTGTTTTCCTCTCAGGTGCCCCATTCTTTAATATAATACAAATCATTATTTTAAACACTTTATTCTTGTCTTGTCTATTGGATGCATGGAGCCATATTATATTTTATCTGCTTAATGTCTTTTTGTGCTTAGATATAAATTTGTGCAGCAGACTTAAAGATATTTTGCAGCCATAATCGATGTTAGGGCTATTTGTTATGTGTAGCTAAAGTGATATTTTACAACGAAAGATTCATACTAACAGTAAGGATGGAAAGAGGTGGAGCAGGGTCAAGGTGGTTTTAACTTGGACCGTCAGATCAGGGAATGGACAGTGGAGATTTGATATGGAGAAAGGTAGGACCCAAAGGAGTTGGGCCTATCTGGTTGAATCTGGACCGTCGGATGAAACATATCAATGACCCAGATTAAATCTCGGGGTTAATGGAATAAAAATGAGGTGAGGGTAGGGCGGAGTTTGTGTTAATGCGAGCTGTTGATCTGTTGAGATCAATGGTGGAGATTCACTTAAAAACATTACATAGCGGGGTTTGTTATGAAATTAACAAAGGTTGCAAGGATTGATCTAGACCGTCAGATCTTAGTGTATGGACAGCCCAGATACAATCGGAGGAGGAGAGAGGAAAGGCGCAAAGAAAATCTCTGATGCAATTGAACAAGGACCAGTGATCTGAGGATCAGATCGACGGTGGAGATTTGTTTATGAATGTCGAAGGTGGAAGGATGGGCTTATGAACAGAGCGATGTGAGTCGCCGGATCTAGTTATGGTGGAATAGATCGACGGTTGGGAAACCATCGGAAGGTTGTCATTGGGGGTAGGCAAAAAGTATTTGTAATGCATCCAATGAAAAACTCCGATGTGATGTGCCGACACTTTTTGATAGGTTTTAGATCAACGGTTGATAATTCATCAAACCATGAACTGTCGGGTTTTCCTTTTAACATAGAAAAAATGGGTTTTTATGAAATAAAAAAGAAACTTTGTAACAAGGAGGGGTTTTATAATGCTTTAGCACCTGATTTCAAGCTATGGGTTATGTGAAAAGACGAAGGGATCGAGGGTTATAAAAGAGGAGCCAATCGCAATCGGAGAATTAACGCAACGAAAGAAATGCATTTCACATGAATGCCCCGATTGCGATAAGCACCTACGGGCTTAGTGCCTGGTCTTTTCACCCGGTTGTATGGTGGGAAATTTTCTTAGGGCTTAGCCAAAAGGGGCTTAGGCCTATAATGTAAAAGTGAGTTTTTTATGATTTTTCAAGGATTTTCAAAGGATTTTGGGGGTTTTGGTAAGGTTTAAAAAGGAGTTTTAAACCTTTTTAAAGGGGATTTTATGAAGGGAAGAAGAGAAATGAGGGAAAAATAGAGGAATTTCATGGGTAAAAAGGGGATAAAATGGAGGTCAATTATGAGTGAAAGGAGGGGTAAAATGAGGGGAAAAATGGAGTTTTTGCAGCAGTCTTTTCTTCAGAAAAATAGCAGATTTTTAGAATTGAGAGGGAAACAGCAGTGAAGATTAACTCAAGGATAAGTCATCTTCACAAGACTTCAAGAACTAACAATTTGGCAATAAAATTGTTTCTTGAAGGCTTTCAAAAATGATTTAGCCACCATTTGATATGACAGATTTTATAGGTGGCTAACAATGGCTCCACATGGGGATGGCACCTTCTTGAAGGTATCAAGAACTTCAGACTTAAATTCTTTGGGGGTTGATCAATGCCTCATCCATTGGGCTACAATTTTCTTCACTTGGATGGTCTTCTTCTGTTCTAATAAAGTTAGAAGCCATGAAAAACAATGGAACTCTATCAAACAAGATTTCTACCTACCCAATCCTACTGATCTAACATTTTTTCTTCTTTCAGAGTGCATTTGGATTGGCAAACTCTTTTTACAAACATTTTTTTCCTTTGAAAGAAAAAAACTAATCTAAGTCTACTTCTTACTTCTCCATGAACTCAGATTAAACAGTTGAGTTCATAAGCTTCTCTACCTAATCTACTATCTATTAGGATTAAACAGTCTAACAATTTTTTATTCTCTAACTTCTAAAACAGGAAAATTAAAAACATACAAGTTAGGATTGAACAGTCTAACTTGTTTCTAATCTATGGCATAAAAACAAGCTGCACATAGATAATTATTTGTAGAAAATTAAATCAAAATAGTGAAGGCTTAAGATCTGAAAGTTTTAAACACATCCTTCTCTTTTCTACAGCTCTCTTTTTAGGCTTGTTTGAGCTGTTTTTCTTTGTTATCTAGTTCAAGTTTCAAACTTATTAGAACTAGTTTACTTCTGTCTTTGACTCATGATTTAAATAGATTAGAGTCATTCTTCTTTTGAAATCTTAGGTTCAGATTTTGAGCTTGTTTGAACCTTTACTTTTCTATCCTAATCTATCTAACTGATAAGCCAAGATTAAGCTGTTTGGAAATTCTAATTTCACTAACCTATCAGCAGTAAATTGAAAACTAATTAGTCAAGATTAGGTTGTATGACTAACTAGGAGTGTGTTTCTTAGGAGTGGCATTTGAGCTTGCACACTTTCAGAATTTGTTTCTCTTTTTTGGTATGGGGATGTACCTTTCTTGTTTTTACAATCTGCCCTCTTTTCTCTTTTTATTGTTTTTGTATTTTTTATTTTTCTAACTTTGAATGCAATGATGGATGAAATATTTATAATGAGAAAAAAGATGAAAAGGCTTCCACACTGATATGGTCAAGAGAAGTAATGTTTGAACATCTTGCCATTGACAGGACCCCCAAAGAATTCAGCTCCATTCAATTCCTACAAGAAATAAGCATTGTTACCAGCATTAGAATGAATGAGATAGGGCCAAGCCACAAGTTATCAAATTTTCCATGCTTGCCCTTGTCTTCTCTCCTTGAGTCCCACTTTAACACTTTGTCCCCAGTATTGAAATTAATGGCCTTTTCTCTTCTATCAAAAAGCTTCTTGATGCTCTCTTGTTTTTGTAATGCTCTGTTGTAAACCTCCTCTCTGGTTTGCTGAAGATGTATAGTCTGATTAATCCTTCTGATCATGTCATTGTCTTCAGACTATACTTCTTGAATCAACTTCATAACTCGTACACCAAGGCTGGTTAGAAAAATTGCATCTGTACCATACAAAAGCTGGTAGGGTGACATTCCAATAGATTTCTTAAGTGTCAATATGTCAGCCCATAGTGCATGTACTAGCTTTGTGTGCCAAGACTTCTTGTTGTTCTCCAGCAACTTCTTGATTATGTTCACCAAAATTTTGTTTGAGGATTCTGCTAGCCCATTACCTAGAGGGTAATAAGTAGTAGAATGACCCAATGTTATCTGATATTTGTGACAGAATTCAACCATCTTCTTAGATCCAAATGCAGCAGCATTATCAGTGATGATCTTCCTAGGACAACCAAATCTAGAGAGGATATGAGTCTCAATGAATTTTATGATGACAAAATCATTGGCTTGCCTAAAAGGGACGGCTTCTATCCATTTGGTAAAGTATTCTGTTGCAGTGAGAATCCATCTATGTTGGGCAGATGATGGTGGATGGATTTCTCCTATGAAGTCAAGTCCCCACTGTTGAAAAGGAGCTTCAACAGTGATTCGATGTAAAGGTAAGGTAAGAAATTTTCTTTTGCCTTCAAAAAGTTGGCATTTATTACAGGCAATTATCATCTTGTGTAGATCTAGAAAGAGGGTGGGCCAATAGTAACTAGCTCTAAGGATTTTGTTGGTTGTAGTCTTCCAGTAGAGGTGGCCTCCACATTCTCCTTCGTGAAACTCGCACTTAACCTTCTCTGCATCATTCTCAGGAAAACATTTAAGCAATAACCCACTTGCATTTTTCCAATAAAGACATTTATCTATACTGCAGTAGTTTACAACTTTTAAATTTAAAAACCTTGCCTTCGTTTTTGATAAACTAGGAGGTGTCTTCAGATTGAGAAAAAAATATAGAATATCAGCATACCAAGGAGAATTCATAAAATGGTCTTCAATAATGGGAGTTGACAGTTCCTCTTGTTCATCTAAAGCATTTATCATTCTTATATCAAGAACTTCAAAATTGGATTCAGCCATTAATCTAGCTAGACCTTGGCCTTTAATGAGTTTAGTGGGCTTGATTTCTAAATCATATTCAAGTATTAAAGCTATCCACTTACCTCTCTTGCCATCTGGGTCCTGTGTTATAATGTCTTTCACAACTGAATTTTGGACAAAGGAAATAATGTGGGAGTGAAAAATGTAAACTCTGAAGTTTTTTAAAACTTTGACTAAGGAAAAGGCTTGTTTTTCCATAATGTTGTACTTCAGAGGAGTATCTCTCAATGCCTTGCTAAAGAATTCAATGGGCTGCTCTTGTCCTTGTCGATTTTTCTGCAATAGGACAACAACTATTTTATGTTCTGATGCAAATGAAAAAATGTAAAAATCTTTTGAAAAATCAGGACTTATTACAACCGATGTTTTGGTTAACGCTTGTTTCACCAGCTCAAAAGATTTATTTTCTTCCAAGGTCCACTTAACTCCTTGTTCCTTTTTCAGCATGTTTGTAATGTTTCTAAGGAGCTCAGCTAAGTTGGGTATGAACCTTCTCAAGAAATTAATCTTTCCAATGAAATACTGAAGTTCCTTGATGTTTCTAGGATGAGTGATTTGCAATAAAGCCTCGATCCTTTTTGGGTCTCTCTTTATCCCCTCTTCTGATATGATTTGCCCAATAAGTTTAGCTTCTTGGAGACCAAACAATGTTTTCTTTGGATTTAAATCTATCCCAAAATTTTTTCATTTCTCGAATAATTTTCTCAAGTGTTTTAAGTGCTCTTCATCTATCTTGGAAAAAATAGTGACATCATCAAGGTAAATAATGATGAAGTAGCCTAATTATTTCGAGAATGCAATGTCCATGGATCTCTGAAAAGTAGCACTAGAATTCATTAAACCAAAGGGAATTTTCACATACATGAAAGTACCCCAAGGTGTAGTAAACGTTGTCTTTAATTGATCATCAGGATGTACTAATATCTGATTATATCCTGAGTAGTCATCTAGCAAAGAAATTCTTTTAGAACCAACTACCCTTTGTAAAATATGGTCCATCTTGGGTAAAGGGTAGTTGTCTTTCAATGAGGCTTTGCTTAAATCTCTAAAGTCTGTATAAAGCCTTATTTCTCCTGTTTTCTTCCTAACTGACACCAAATTAGACATCTACTCAGAATATCTAATAGGGACAATAATACCAGCTTCATACATTTTCTTGATTTCCTTCTCAACCAAAGGTAACTGAACATGATTTATTTTGCACAGTTTTTGTTTAAATGGTTTTTGGTTTTCCTTGAGAGGTATCTTGTGCTGAATTATTTCAGTATCATAGGATTTCAGATCCTCATAACTCCATGCAAAAACATCAGAAAATTCTTTAAACAGCTCTATGTATTTTAGTTTGATGTGAGATGGTAAATTTTTAGACAGTTTGATCATCTTTGGTTTTAGTTCACTACCTATATTACACTCTTCAACTTCAATTTCCATAGGCTCCAGCTTTGGCTTCTTGGCCACATCATTGAAATCAAACAACTCTTCTAAAGGGACCAGACCTTTTGGCAGAATTTGATTGTTAGACTGCAAAGTTTCTAAGTCTTCTATTTCTAACTCTGCAACAATTTCTGTTGTATTTTGAAGTTTTTTAGATAAAATATTTACATCAGCCGTCTCTGGACACTCTTCTTCTTCATCAAGTAGATTTTCTTCACTAGGACAGTCTGTTTCATAGTCTGAGTCTAAACTTGGTAGTTCAAATTCATTTCTAGACTGCAGGAAGTCTTCTATTTGTTTGTCTCCATAAACACTTGCCAATATTTCTCGTTATCAGGGACAACTGGTCTGAATTGAATTTTATTTGTGCATTGTTTGGTTTCATAAGGTGTTAAGCACGTTCTAGCAGCAAAAGCTAAATTGTGGGCGAGGATATTCTTTTCTCTTGGGACAAAAATAAGTTGGGATTCCTCAAAAGTTTTCAAGAAATCCATGACGTCGTTCTTGTAGGCTCTAAGTCTTGGGTGTTTGGCGCCATATTCCCCATTTACTTGCCTAATGATTAATTTTTAATCCCCGTGCACTTTAATTCTCTTGGCTCCTAATTTCTTCAACAAGTGTAAGCCTAAAAGAAGGGATTCGTATTCCACTATGTTATTCGAACACTGAAAATTTAATCTATAGGAATGGACTTCTATGTGGTTATTCTTGGTGTTATGTATCCAGATGCCTGCACCAGCATTGCTCCTAGTGCAAGACCCATCGAAGTTCATACTCCAAAGAGGACTAGTTTCAGGTTCAGTAGTTCGGTTACTATCCTCTTCAACTAGTGTTCTTTCGGATTGTTCTTGAGTATCAGCACTTCATTGAATTTGTTTTAGTTCCTCAGGTTTTTCATTGCATTGAGGATTTCTTTCCTGAATCCCAAGGTTTAAAAGTAAAGGATGAATTATTTGTAGCTCTAGACTCACATTTTGTTTGCTGTAGTTTTCGAGTTTAGCAAACTGTTTTGACACTTTTGTCTTTTCTTTCTCCTCCTCTCTATCTGCCATTAATTTAGTTAAGGTCACTTGTTCACTGAATGTTTCACCATTGAAAAGGATAAATGAGTTAAGGCCTATATTTATAGAATAAAGGGGAGAGTTTTGAGGTCTCTCTTGGCTAGTAACCATGTATTGCATATGAGACTCCCTGTAAAGTCTTCTAGTCTGATTGAAAACAGGGATGGTTGCATATGTCATGTCCATCTGCATAGTTCCTTGTAACTTAGCTCTAGAATATCTTGATAACAGCATACCGTAATTTGGGGGTACATCAAACACAACAATATCCATGACTAAACACTTGGATGGAATTTGTGCTAAGTTAACACAGAGGTATTTAATTAATCTTAAAAATTTCACTCTGCTTGAGTCAAAGGAGTAAAGATCGTTATAAGTTCAGGTGATTTCAAGGCCTAGGCTCTCCATTACAGCTTTGGGCATTAAATTTTGAGAGGCCCCTAAATCATGCATAGCATTGTGCAAAATTTTGTCATGAACATTTAAACTAACATAAAAATGAGGAACTGGTCCTTCTTGATATCTACCCTCAATCTTAGGACCAAATATGAGCTCTGGTTGGTCATCATTAAGATTGATAGTGCCATTATTATCTTCTATGTTAAAAGCCTTCAAAATTTGGGATCTGTACACATTTTTGGTGGCTAATTAAGTAAGGGGAACATAGATCTTTATCTTGGAAATTTCCTACTCCAAACTGAAAGGTAGCTGACTTTTTACAAGGTTTGTTTCAGCTTTGTTAACCACCATTTTCTCAGCAAGATCAGCTTGCTGATTTCCTCTATTTACATTTGTTAGAATTGTTTTAACAGGAGCACTAGCTGAGGTACTAGTACTGCTAAGATCTGCACTCTGTTTTACATTGTTTTGAGTGCCTTTCTATTTGTTTTTATCAGAATTTACAGCCACTATTTTGTCTTTCTGCTTTGTGACTTTAGGTTTATTGACAGGGCTGTTTTTTGAAGAATTTTCAGAGGTGTTAGTCTTGGGAGTTTCTTGATTTCTTTTACTCCTAAGGTCATATTCTTTTGTGGTTTCTATGATGACATTTTCCATTTCCTGATAATAAAATTCTTCTTCTGCTCTTTTTTCATCATAGGGTGTGTATAGACCTTGTTTTCTATTGTAATGAACTTCAAAGTCATCATTATCTACTCCCAAAATGTTTATGTCATCTTCCTCTGTTTGTTCTATTGCTTCTTCAACCTCACCTACATAGTTTTGATGAAAAGGAGGAGTAATCTGTTGATCATCCTCCCTTGGTCTGTTTTGAGGCTGGTTTCTCCTAAAATTTTGATTTTGGTTTTGATTTACGTTTTGAGGAGCTAATTGGTTTTGAGTTGCTTGTGCTTTCTCAAGTATGCTCATCTTTTTCATCACCTCCTCCATCATTCTCTCCATCTTTGAGCTAGATGTGGAAGGTGTGGATTCCTCTCTAAAGGACACTCTCTTTTCATTCTTGATTTTTTCTCTTTTCTCCATTAAATTAACTTCCACAGCAAGAGATCCCTTTTCCATATCTTCAAGAGTTAAAGGATCTCTCTCTCTTAGCTGATAGGCCATTTCAAGATCCTCCAGGAAACTTGTTTAAAGTTGAGCCTTGTGGAGGTTTTACGTCTAGGGGAAGGGCATTATAAACATTGTTAAACCTAGTGCAATAAGCTTGTACACTCTCCCCAGTGTTTCTTTTGAGATTCTTGTAATCAAAAAGTATTTGAAGAGGGTTTTTTCTCACTTCCCATTTGTTTAATAATAACTAATGTAAGGCTTGGAGATCATTAATACTATGAGGGGTTAAGCCTTTAAATCATTTTCTTACTTCTCCCCCTAAACTCTGAGAAAATAATCTAATTTTGATAGTTTCTTCATCAATCTCATTTTTGTCAAAGTAGTCATTAATATTATCCACATGTTGTGAAGCAGTAGTAGCATTACTGGCATCATACAATGGTATCTTGGACTGATAGTCCTGTGGAAGATTGACTATAGGTAAAGGAAGGACCAACGGAGCATACCATGTTTCCATGATAGGGGGTGGAGGTGGATTTACAAGAGGTGGATTAACAAGAGGGAAAGTGGGATAGAATGGAGTGGTTTGGAAAGTGGATGTATGAAAAATAGATGTGGATGGACTAGCAATAGATTGTTGAGTTGATCTTGGATGAGAGAAACCAAAATTATGAAGGAAATGTAGATCTGGTGGTGTAGTTTCTCTACTACCAGGATGTTCACTTCTTTCTAGGGATGAAAGTGAAGACTCTGAATCTAATTGATCTAAATCATCAAGTGACTGCGTTCTGAATGGATTTGTTAAGTCAAATTTCGATTCTTGTAGAGCTGAAGGTTTTCAGGAACAGAATTAGCTCTACGGGGTGATCTGAAAATAGTTGAAGATTTAACCTCTAGAGACTTCCTAAGGATTATTTTATGGTTATCAAATATCTCAGGAGGGTTTGGGTTAGGATAGGATCTAGTATGAATCCTTCTAGGAGCCACTATGCTGTGTTTTTCAGACCCAACTAAACAAGAAAATTTTAACCGAATATGACAATCTTTAAGAGGCTAATTGATATTTTAACAAGAAAAATTTAATCCTAAAGTCCTCTTAATTGAGTTTAAATGATATTATGATGATAATGGGCCTTCCCAGTGGATTCTTAAGGTCTGTTTAGGATTGTGGAGTCACCGGGTGGAAATGTTTAGCTCTTTTGGAGGTAAAAGGTTTTATGGTCCACCACCATGTTTATTTGAATACCAATCTGAAATATTTTTGGGTTTTCTGAGTTTATTTTAGTCCTACAAGTTCTAAGAGTGTCTTAAATCTATTTCAACACTTAGCTACGATGATGAGACAAAGATAGTGTACTCTTATGGCTAAGCTAGCTTATCCTTCAAGGTTTGATAAGATCTTATGAGAATCCTAAGGTTTCCTTAGCTTGTCACTGATTCACACAAGTTTTATCATGATTACCATTTGCTTGGTAGTGCTTGAAGATGGCTACTTGTATTGCACTGAACAATGTTCTTGAATCAAGGGCTTTCTAGAGTTCTAAGGTGTACTTATATTCTCACTAACTCAGAAGTCCCTAGTGGAGTTGCCAGAAATTTTATACCTGGTGACTCAACTGGAAAATATACCAAATATTCCTGAATCAAGGGGTTTCTTGAGGTTCCAAAAGTATCTAGGATGAATTTTTCTCAGAAAATCCCCAGCGGAGTCGCCAGAAATGTTATGCCTGGTGACTCAACTGGAAAATATACAAAATATTCCTGAATCAAGGGGTTTACTGAGGTTCCAAAAGTATCTAGGATGAATTTTGCTCAGAAAATCCCCAGTATGGTCGCCAGAAATGTTATTCTTCATGACTCAACTGGAAACTATACCAAATATTCCTGAATCAAGGGGTTTCCTGAGGTTCCAAAAGTATCTAGGATGAAGTTTGCTCAGAAAATCCCTAGTGGAGTCGCCAGAAATGTTAGTTGCCTGTAATTTCAGCAGATAGGTGAGACTAAAATTGTAGGGAGAACACTTGAATTACTTTGGGATTCTAGGATCTAGCCCTCCTGAATCCAGAGAGGTATCTCTCTTATAAGTGCAAAGATTGATTTATCTTTAAAGCTTTTGGGTAAGATATTAGGCTAGTTATTAAGAACAAGGTTTTTGTTTGGTTTTGGATGGTTGAGCATGATTTTTAGTTGAGTGGAAAGTCCTAAAATGAAAGAGTTCCAAAGGGGTGAAGGTATAAGTGATGAGAACAATATTTTGCTGATAGGATAGATATGACGCTAGTTTTTAGTCCATTGGGCTATGGAGTCATAAAAGGGTTTAATTGTGCAACAATTTCAAGAGTGGTCCAAGGGGCAAGTCATCTATATCACAAGATATTTTATATAAAATCATGGAATGGAACAATAAAAGTGTTGAAAGGGTGGAAAAAGACAATAATTTCATCTAGGATTTATTAGTCTTTCCAAACAAGAAAATCCTTTTAAGTAACTGTTTAAAACCAACCAAAGGATAGGGCTAACCATAGACTTCTTTGGACAAGCTTTTATTAAAGCTAACTTATCAGACAAACAATCTAGTAATCCATATAATTACTTTCAAAAGGGATGAAAACAGATAAGAAAAACAAAGTGTAACCTAAGATCAGATAATATACTTTTAAATCTAAACTTCTTTCAGCATACTCTTCGGGAAACTTTTAGAACTACCTTTGGAGAAAAAAACTGGAAGATAGGGCAAACCATAAACTTTTCTAGTCTAAATTTACTTAGAAAATAATGAAAATATCATTCAAGAACTTCTTTTCAAGCTTTGCACATCAAGACAGGGACAAACCAACATTCATTGATAATGTTTACACTTAAGTCATTCTTAAACACACAATTTGGAGGAAAACATTGATATAAAGCTTATTAGTCAGAGAAGGGTACTGTAAACAGTAAATCCTAACTCTATGCTTGTTGTTCTTTATCAGAGAAAAAGTGGAAAAAATGGCATACATGAAAGGAAAACAATAACATAGAAAGAAGCACTTCACCAATGATATAGACCAAGATTCCAAGGATCAGCTTGTATATTGATGTCAATCTAGTTACATTCTTCAAGTCCAATGTTTCAGTTCAGCAATCATCTTCTCTTCTCAGCCTAAATTATTTGATTACAAACAGAGCTTCAAGAAACTTTGAATGCTATTTACATGTAGAAATTTTCGAGCACAAGTATTACATCAGAGTTCTACAACCAACCCTTGTCTCATCTTCTACATAAGTATTTATAGAAGAAATGAGTAGGTGGGATGGGATAAAAGATCTTCTAGGTTCAATTAATACAGTTTAATGCTTCTCGACCTTTGAGGGGCTCAATGAAGAAGATTTTTTATATTTCCTCTGTATTAATTGGTTTACATTAAGTATTAAGCTTGCGGGGAAGATTTTGTTGACTTTAAGGCTCTTTTTTATCCTTGTAATAACTCTGCTGACAGTTTACAATAAGTTCTTTTGGTTGAATTAACTGTTCAGCTGTATTGGGGCAAATATCTTCTATTCTGGTCATAAATATGCCTCTTTTGAATTCTTTGAGGCTACAAGTGGCCTTTGGTAGCTAGTGAGGATTCAATTAGCCTCTGATGTGGCGGTGGAGGCTTTCGCGGAATGATAGATCTGATTGTCCTTCTTTAAATGCTGTTAATTTGATTTAATTCTATGTGTTAGGCTTAATTAGGTCTAATTTTTGTCTTCTGTTCTTCAAACTGTGTTTAATTGAATGGATTAGGCTTAGATAGTCGATTTGGGCCATAATCCCTCAAAACTGTGTAAAAAATCTTCAATTCTTCATCTCTACTGTGACTGGATCCTTAAACACTGATACTCTCTGCTTGATTAAATTTTTCTGTGTCTTGTTGATTTGTAGGCGTTACAGGGCTTTATAATGGCGTAAGTGCTCATGAGGCACTGACGAAACATGGTGCTGAACCCTATAGAATGATATTCTTGATAAATAAAGGCCTGGGGGATCGTCATCCCCGGCCATAAATTTTACTTTTAAAATAATTTAAAAACCATTAAAACCTGCAGAATAAATAAAAATTAGAAAAAATCCTACGGGGAAGGTTAAAACTGTTTCAGAAGTTTAGGTTTAGAGCGCAACCATTGGATGAAAGCATCCAACGGCAAGGATTGTCTGCAGAGGTTAAGAGAGGCATTTGGAGGGGTCAACGACAGAATAAGTCTGAGCCGTCGATGTATGTTGATCAATGGTCAAGATCAACCGAAGATATTATAAGGAAGAAGGGGGAAGTGATAGTGAAATGGTGGAAAATATAATAATAATAGGTGAAAAACCTTTGAAGGTGGAAAAAGGGTTAAAAATGAAATTAAGGTTTTCAAACGATCCTGGGCAGTTGGATTGGTTTAGTCCTCAAAGATCAATGATGGAAGTTGATCGATGAACTCTTGTGGAGGATGGGAGAAGGGTGATAGTTTAATGGTCAGATGAAATCTGGGCCATTGTATGAATGTGACGAACGATGGAGATTAAAACATGAGTAAATGCCGTGGAAACGGGAAAAGTGGTTTCGGCTAAAGAAACCATGGGTTTCTCACAGCAGAAAGGCGGATATGTGGTAATAACTTTTTGAATGCAATATGAATTAGAGCCTGACACGTGGCCTTTTAAAACCACCTACATCGCATGATTTTGAAACATTAACATCCGAGCTTAAATTTACGCGAAACTACGTACTCGCCGTCAGATCTGGAGCATTAGATCGGATGGTCGTGAGGAGAGCGCGATGGTGACAAGATGTAAGGATGGAAAGAGGTGGGGTAGGGTCAAGGTGGTTTTAACCCGGACCATCAGATCAAGGAATGGACGGTGGAGATTTGATCTGGAGAAAGGTAGGACCCAAAGGAGTTGGGCCTATCGGGTTGAATCTGGACCGTCAGATGAAACAGATCAAAGGCCCTGATTAAATCTCTAGGTTAATGGAATAAAAATTAGGTGAGGGTCGGACGGAGTTTGGGTTAATGCGAGCTGTTGATCTGTTGAGATCAATGGTGGAGATTCACTTAAAAACATTACATAGCGGGGTTTGTTATGAAATTAACAAAGGTTGCAAGGATTGATCTAGACCGTCAGATCTTAGTGTATGGACAGCCCAGATACAATCGGAGGAGGAGAGAGGAAAGGCGCAAAGAAAATCTCTGATGCAATTGAACAAGGACCAGTGATCTGAGGATCAGATCGACGGTGGAGATTTGTTTATGAATGTCGAAGGTGGAAGGATGGGCTTATGAACAGAGCGATGTGAGTCGCCGGATCTAGTTATGGTGGAATAGATCGACGGTTGGGAAACCATCGGAAGGTTGTCATTGGGGGTAGGCAAAAAGTATTTGTAATGCATCCAATGAAAAACTCCGATGTGATGTGCCGACACTTTTTGATAGGTTTTAGATCAACGGTTGATAATTCATCAAACCATGAACTGTCGGGTTTTCCTTTTAACATAGAAAAAATGGGTTTTTATGAAATAAAAAAGAAACTTTGTAACAAGGAGGGGTTTTATAATGCTTTAGCACCTGATTTCAAGCTATGGGTTATGTGAAAAGACGAAGGGATCGAGGGTTATAAAAGAGGAGCCAATCGCAATCGGAGAATTAACGCAACGAAAGAAATGCATTTCACATGAATGCCCCGATTGCGATAAGCACCTACGGGCTTAGTGCCTGGTCTTTTCACCCGGTTGTATGGTGGGAAATTTTCTTAGGGCTTAGCCAAAAGGGGCTTAGGCCTATAATGTAAAAGTGAGTTTTTTATGATTTTTCAAGGATTTTCAAAGGATTTTGGGGGTTTTGGTAAGGTTTAAAAAGGAGTTTTAAACCTTTTTAAAGGGGATTTTATGAAGGGAAGAAGAGAAATGAGGGAAAAATAGAGGAATTTCATGGGTAAAAAGGGGATAAAATGGAGGTCAATTATGAGTGAAAGGAGGGGTAAAATGAGGGGAAAAATGGAGTTTTTGCAGCAGTCTTTTCTTCAGAAAAATAGCAGATTTTTAGAATTGAGAGGGAAACAGCAGTGAAGATTAACTCAAGGATAAGTCATCTTCATAAGACTTTAAGAAATAACAATTTGGCAATAAAATTGTTTCTTTAAGGCTTTCAAAAATGATTTAGCCACCATTTGATATGACGAATTTTATAGGTGGCTAACATAACGAAGTCCCTAAGCCATGGAAGCCAAGTTTCGGGTATGTCTACTAGCACCATCGGCGATTCAACCAAAGTGACTCAGGTCATCCAATATCACCTACGAAAGAAGATCCAATTCTTCAAAATCACACCAAAATCAAAACCCAGATATGTACAAAAAATAAAATATATATAACAAGGAAAGATGTTAGGCCAAAGCCTAGGCATAATACTTTTTCAAATAGAGCCCATTTCTAGGCTCTGCCAACTCATTTCCATCAAAGTCAATCAAGGAATAATCTCCTTTCTTCAGGACCTTTTTAATGATAAAGGGACCATACCACATAGATTTGAACTTGTCTTACCCCAAGACATCCTTCTCTTGGGCATAAACCAAGATAAGGTCACCTTAAGAAAAAAACCTAGGTTTGATTGCCTTATCATACTGAACCTTTACCCATTTCTTATGTGCCTCATTCATCGTAGATGCATCTCGATGATACTCATCGAGATGTTCTTTGAGACTGGAAGTGTCAGGAATAAGCTCAACGTCTATCTTAAGAGATGGAATTTCTCATTCAATAGGAAATATAGACTCAAACCCATAAGCCAGTTGAAACGGAGTAAAACCAGTTGTATTTTTTACTCACATCTGGTATGCCGAAAGAGTAGGATATAGCATAATATGACAATTGGATCTAGCTTTATCAATTGTCCATGTTGAGCCTCAAATTTGTGCTTTCCTTCACCTCATTTTACCTCATTTTTCCCTTGTCCATTTCCATTTTAAACCCAATTGATCAATAAAAATAGTTAAAATTACTTCTAGAATGGTTTACATGACTGAGTTGTTGAATTTTGTGATTGTTGCCATTGTTAAGCATTTTGACCGGAACTAGCTGCAGAATGCAGGCATTCTGTAGCTAACCGGCGATTCTGCAGCTACCTTTATGTTTGAGCATGTTCCTGGTGGCCTCTTGAGGAAAAACGCATATGGGCATGATCCACGTCGTGCCTACATGGTGTGTTGCTCGTCATGGAAGAGGAAATGAATTCTGTGTACGGTTATGCACGTGGGAACACATTTGTGAAAGAAGACTCCTACTAGGACTGTTACAGTCCAGGTGTCTTTTCTCTTTTACGCAGCCACCTCAAAGACTCCTAAGATGATTTGGATTAGGAAGACATCATTCCTAAATTTTTGTAAATATTGTTACTTGCATTTACTTTATAAACTCTTGAGTAGGCCGAGAGCTTAGTTAGAAATTTTGTGTAGATTTGCTGCTAGATTTTGGTGTAAACTCTGTGTTACGTCTTTTAAGACACAGAGCATTATGTTCAGACTATTGCATCGTTAATGGAGCAGACAAAATTATCTTGAAGGCGTGATTTAATTGTGAAGTCGAATGCCGTCAAGTGGTAGAGGGCCCCTGCCCCTTGAACGGAGTTCCTTAGCGTAAACTAGATAAGTTTTTCCTAGCTGTCTTTACGTTCTGCATATTGAATTAGTAGTTGTTGTGTTTTATATACTGTGGTCGTACTCATTCAAGTTCTTCCATAAGAAGACATTCTTCCAACAGACCAAAATGATGAATGATTGATGACTATGGTATTGTAGGATATCAGTTAGATTTGTATTTGTTTTAAACTAGCTACTGTAGCCATAATTCGTTCCAGTTCTTCCACAAGAAGACACTTTGCCAATAAATTAAAACGATGAATGTTTAATGACTATGGTACTGTAGGATAGGAATTGTATTTGTTTTTAACTAGAGACTGTAGTTATATTCATCATAGTTCTTTCACAAGAAGACATTCTTCCAATAAATCTTAACAATGAATGATGAATAGCTATAGTGTCATAGGAATTAGTTGTAGTTTTTAGTCTTCACTATCATAGTTGCACTTGTCCTAATCACTCTTCCACAAGAAGAAATTCTTCCAAGACATCTTTAAGAAGTTCAAGATATAACTGTGATGTGACAACTTAGTTTCATTTGCTTTCAGTTCATTTTCTTTCAATTGCATACAAGTCCACAGTCAAAATTGTTCTACTCTTCCACAAGAAGGAACTCTTCCAAAATATCACTCATGATGAACAAACTGATTGTGTAACTTCATAGGATAGTGCATGTTAATTAGAATGCTCCGGAGTTTCATTTTGCATTTAATTCATGTCCAGCTACTTCATTTCAAAGTTTGATGATGGCTTAGGATTTAACATTGTTCTAGTTTAGAAGCATCTTAAGCTCATGTTTAAATCAATTCATTGCACTCACATCTCATAGTCACACTGACACCCTTTGCAAAATAGATCATTTTAGTTGATAGGATTCCTAAGACAGCCTTCATTATTTACAAATATCTTTTTGTTCTGAAAACCATCAGTGATCCATAACTTTAGGAACAGAAGATAACATCATTACAAGGTCTGAAATATCTCTGCAAATTCCTCACCATAAACAGAGCTCTTCCTCAATAGAACTACCCTGAAAAGAAACCAATAACTCTTGGAGAATAGACTCTGACCTTCAATTGAAAATTGCAGAATAGAACTAGGAATTAGTCATGGAATAGATGAGTTTAGAATAGAATGTTGCATCATGATTAGTGTCTAATTGTCTAGTTAGAAAACTTGCATATTTAAGTGATCATTTCTCAAAGTCTAGTTTGTGTCATTTGTTTAAGAAGTCATCATTAAGCTCTTGTTTCTATTTAGTCATAGTTTAGATGTTGCTTCAGTATTTTTGATTACATTTGCCATTCCATACATTAGGCTCAACTGTGTTCTTGACCACCAATTTCTTTTCATTAGTTTTCTAGACATTTCCATTGTAAACACAAAACTTCAAAAGACCAAAAACATCATAAATCAACATAAAAAAAAATCAAAACATCACAAAACACTACACACAACGCACTAGGAAACAAGCACCTAGGTACATATGGTACATTTCACTTCAGCAGTTTACAAATCCTGGTTGACAATTAAATGAACTCAGTTTAGGAGACTAGATTGAGGCACAACATTTTGGCGCCGTTGCCGGGGAAATCAGAACTATAGATGAAGAGGAGGTCACTTTTCTTGTGAATGGCCATAGACTGAAGCTATACCACAAGCCACTCTCAAGAGAAGAGTTTGTCAAGAAGTTCCAAGGAGACAATGATGTGAAGTTAATGAAGAAGAACCTCTCTTCTTCATCAACTTGATTAAATTTTCTGAAGCATTTCTCTTTTGAAAAAAAAATAAAAATAAAAAATAAAGGTATAAACATGAAAACCAATCACTGATTGGCATGTTTATACAGAAAAGATAGGGTGAAAATCAGAGTCTCTCTGACACTCTAACTTTTCCCATTTTTGTTTCTAAGCAGTTGTTATAAATCATAAGTTCAGTGCCATAGTACTTATGATTCATTTCATCTCACTCCATTCACTATCCATCCATACTTCATCTCATCCATCATTCACATTTCACTCCATTCCATTTCATTCATTTCACTCCATTCCATTCCATTCATTTCACTCCATCTTCCATTCTCATGTCAAAACATAGAATTTGATATCTTGCTGCAAGTGAATAAAAATATGCCATGAATTGCAGTACAGCCCTTATGTTCCTTCATTCCATGAACTGAATCCATTCTTATTCCATTATCCACTTTATAATCCATCATCCATTTCATCCATTTCCATAAACATTTCACCCATTTCCCAGAAACATTTCATTTTCATGATTAAAGTATTCTACAGGAACATTCTGCAGCTCAGTGGACATTCTGCAGCTGATCACCTTTTCTGCAGCTCGACAGTCTTTTTGGCAGCTACAAACCCTGAAGGCATCAACCAGCAGACATCAGAGTTACAACAAAGTGATCCAGTGAATTCATGAATCAAAAATATCAAGAAAATTGTGAAAGATTCCTCCAAAGATGAGCAGAGAAGACAAAGGCTACACAAACATCAAATAAAGGGCAGAGGTAATAAATTTAAATTACGATGGCAATTCATGAAAATTTAGCATAGTTTAGTTGTGAAATTATTCAAAGAGTTGTTTTAATTATTTTATTGATCAAACACCAAACAAAACCCTCTATAGACTTTGTATTAAATCTTCGAATTCAAATTTTCTATCCAATAGCATTTGAGCGGTGGAACGGCCAAATCATTTGAAATTCCCACGACTCTTAACCAAGTTCTTTAATGATGAAGATTTTTCCTGCCATCGTAAATCCTCCGCCGTCTCCTCAAATCATTAATGCAATCCTCCACCTCACTTCACCACTCTATGCCGTGACCATTTGCCATAACGTCATTCCGTAGCCAGTATTCCATTCTGAAGGCAGAAGCATTATTATCATCAGGGGCAGAACAAAAGAGGTACATTGGAAGCATAACGGTGTGAGAACTCAATGAACAGAGAGCATATCACTGAGAACAAAGTTTGGAGCATTTTCACTGTCAACACAGAATTGTGGCCGTGTAGAGTTTAAAGCCTGTTGCTACCAGAAGACAGAGGTGCTAAAATTGAATACTTTGCTACCAAAGACAGAGGTGTGGTAGTAATTGAAGTTTGAAGTCTGTTATTACCAAAGACAGAGGTGTGGTAGTGACTGGTTTTGAAGTTGTTGTTACCCGAGACAGAGAGGCTGTAGTGTTGAATTTGAAGCATACCATTTGCTATCAGAGACAGAGGTTGAGTTTGAAGTCTGTTGTTACTGGAAACAGAAGTGTTTTTCAGTGATTGAGTTTGAAGTCTTCTGTTACCAAAGACGGAGGTATTGCACAAAAAAAAATTTGAAATCATCTACCACTGTCTATCAGAGACACATTAGCTCGAAAATTGAAATTGCTTCCATATCATTCCAAAGTTCAACAGAAGTACATCAGTCCGAGGATTCGAAGGCATTTTTCAAACAGAGGCATACAAACCGGAGATTTTTAAGACTGTAGCTATTTCAAAGGTATGTTCTTCCAAAATTGAAGCCATTTTTATTTAGAGCTTGAAGCCATTTTAATCCGAAAGTAAAAGCCATTGTTTTGTGGATAGAGAAGAGTGTTAATTGATAGTGAAAAATCATGGGTTTCATCGTAAGGATTGGGCCTATAGGATCAAAATATTTAGAAGGTTATCCACAATGCAAGGAGATGCTACAACAAATAGGATGGCTCCAATTCTTGGAAAAGTTTAATGGTTGCCATAAGGAAGTTACCAAAACATTTGCTAGATCATTCCAAGGCACTGAGGTTGAAATAGGAGATGTTAAGTTTACTGTTAATGAAGTTTTTATAGCAGAGGCTACAGGATTATCCAGAGCTAGGGAAAGATGGTTTAAAAATAGGGAATTCCATAATGACTCATGGAAACAAATCTTAAAATCACCAAACATGGATGTTAGTGTGTTCAAGAAGGGAATTCCCAGTACAGCATTAAAGAGCAAATGGAGGAATATACTACTTCTTTTACAAAAATTTGTTACATGTGAGGGTAGATATGGGACATTTTATGTCTACCATATGAGACTAATGTTACATTTTCTAGGAGAAGATTTGAATTTACCATATTTCTTGTATCAAAGTCTGAAGAAAATGGCTTCCTGTGTTCAGAGAAGAGTTCAGTTTTTGGAAACAACCCTGTATCATCATGGGTTAGTAAAATTTTTAATTGAGCATCATCTATCTAAATCAAATGATACATGGGATGATTTCTTAATAAGAAATCATTTTGAGGAAGCAAAAGAACTATCACCTGAACCACAAGCCACAAAGAGAAGTAGGAGATGGAGGACTCCAACAGGTAAAATTGACAAACCGGTTCAAGAAAGCAGTGAAGAAGTCATTTTGGAGAAGTTGACTAGAATCAAGAGTCAACTCAAGGCAGAAAAGGTAATCAAGGAATCTATTATAGAAAAAGGGGAGGGTTCCTCTCAACTTAGGAGAAGCCACAGATTAAAAGGAAAACTGAAGAAAACATCAATCAAACAAACAGGGGTAATCAATATTGAAGATGAAGAAACATCTATGGAAGAGTATGATGATGAAGATTTTTATGAAGGCACCCCTGAGATTGATCCTGCTCAACAAGAAATCTATGATTATGTGGAAACTCTAGAGAGAACAGCTTCAGAAAGAGAAGAGAGAACCCCCAGTCCTCCACTAACTGAAATTGATATATTGAGGAGGGATAGGTATGAGTTGGAAGTGTTGAATAGACACATCAGAAATGAGAATGAAATTCTCAAAGATCAAATCAAGCTCAAGACTGACATGAACTCAACCTTATCCCTGCATATAGACAAAGTGGAGAGAACCAATGAGAAGATGAAGACAAGGAACGGAAAGTTGATCAGAGCACTCACAAACCTCAGGTTCAAACTTGTGATCAGGAAACCCAGAAGGCCTTTAGCATGCAGACAAAGGAAAAGAAGGGGATTAGATGTCCTTGCAGAAGCCTCAGAATTCATAGGATAATTTGCATGAGGACATGCAAAGAGACAGCAGTGGGGGTATGTTGAGCCTCAAATATGTGCTTTCCTTCACCTCATTTTACCTCATTTTTCCCTTGTCCATTTCCATTTTAAACTCAATTGATCAATAAAAATAGTTAAAATTACTTCTAGAATGGTTTACATGACTGACTTGTTGAATTTTGTGATTGTTGCCATTGTTAAGCATTTTGACCGGAACTAGCTGCAGAATGCAGGCATTCTGTAGCTAACCGGCGATTCTGCAGCTACCTTTATGTTTGAGCATGTTCCGGGTGGCCTCTTGAGGAAAAACGCATATGGGCATGATCCACGTCGTGCCTACATGGTGTGTTGCTCGTCATGGAAGAGGAAATGAATTCTGGGTACGGTTATGCACGTGGGAACACATTTGTGAAAGAAGACTCCTACTAGGACTGTTACAGTCCAGGTGTCTTTTCCCTTTTACGCAGCCACCTCAAAGACTCCTAAAATGATTTGGATTAGGAAGACATCATTCCTAAATTTTTGTAAATATTGTTACTTGCATTTACTTTATAAACTCTTGAGTAGGCCGATAGCTTAGTTAGAAATTTTGTGTAGATTTGCTGTTAGATTTTGGGTGTAAACTCTGTGTTACGTCTTTTAAAACACAGAGCATTATGTTCAAACTATTTCATCGTTAATGGAGCAGACAAAATTATCTTGAAGGCGTGATTTAATTGTGAAGTCGAATGCCGTCAAGTGGTAGAGGGCCCCTGCCCCTTGAATGGATTTCCTTAGCGTAAACTAGATAAGTTTTCTAAATTTGTCTTTACGTTCTGCATATTGAATTAGTAGTTGTTGTGTTTTATATATTGTGGTCGTACTCATTCCAGTTCTTCCATAAGAAGACATTCTTCCAACAGACCAAAATGATGAATGATTTATGACTATGGTACTGTAGGATAGGAGTTGTATTTGTTTTAACTAGCTACTGTAGCCATAATTCGTTCGAGTTCTTCCACAAGAAGACACTTTGCCAATAAATTAAAACGATGAATGTTTAATGACTATGGTACTGTAGGATAGGAATTGTATTTGTTTTTAACTAGAGACTGTAGTTATATTCATCATAGTTCTTTCACAAGAAGACATTCTTCCAATAAATCTTAACAATGAATGATGAATAGCTATAGTGTCATAGGAATTAGTTGTAGTTTTTAGTCTTCACTATCATAGTTGCACTTGTCCTAATCACTCTTCCACAAGAAGAAATTCTTCCAAGACATCCTTAAGAAGTTCAAGATATAACTGTGATGTGACAACTTAGTTTCATTTGCTTTCAGTTCATTTGCTTTCAATTGCATACAAGTCCACAGTCAAAATTGTTCTACTCTTCCACAAGAAGGAACTCTTCCAAAATATCACTCATGATGAACAAAATGATTGTGTAACTTCATAGGATAGTGCATGTTAATTAGAATGCTCCGGAGTTTCATTTTTCATTTAATTCATGTCCAGCTACTTCATTTCAAAGTTTGATGATGGCTTAGGATTTAACATTGTTCTAGTTTAGAAGCATCTTAAGCTCATGTTTAAATCAATTCATTGCACTCATATCTCATAGTCACACTGTCACCCTTTGCACAGTAGATCATTTTAGTTGATAGGATTCCTAAGACAGCCTTCATTATTTACAAATATCTTTTTTGTTCTGAAAACCATCAGTGATCCATAACTTTAGGAACAGAAGATAACATCATTACAAGGTCTGAAATATCTCTGCAAATTCCTCACTACAAACAGAGCTCTTCCTCAACAGAACTACCCTGAAAAGAAACCAATAACTCTTGGAGAATAGACTCTGACCTTCAATTGAAAATTGCAGAATAGAACTAGGAATTAGTCATGGAATAGATGATTTTAGAATAGAATGTTGCATCATGATTAGTGTCTAATTGTCTAGTTAGAAAACTTGCATATTTAAGTGATCATTTCTCAAAGTCTAGTTTGTGTCATTTGTTTAAGAAGTCATCATTAAGCTCTTGTTTCTATTTAGTCATAGTTTAGATGTTGCTTCAGTATTTTTGATTACATTTGCCATTCCATACATTAGGCTCAACTGTTTTTTTGATCACCAATTTCTTTTCATTAGTTTTCTAGGCATTTTCATTGAAAACATAAAATTTCAAAAGACCAAAAACATCATAAATCAACATAAAAGACCAAAAAATCATAAAACACTACACACAACGCACTAGGAAACAAGCACCTAGGTACATATGGTACATTTCACTTCAGCAGTTTACAAATCCTGGTTGACAATTAAATGAACTCAGTTTAGGAGACTAGATTGAGGCACAACAATCCATTTAATAATTTTCTTCAAGGATTTGTTCATGGCTTCAACTCACCCATTGGATGGAGGATAATAAGGAGATGAATGCTCCTGTCTGAAACCTAGTTTCAGAGCTAATTCAATCATCATGTTGTTATGAAAGTGACTACCATGGTCAGTAACGATCTCTTTGGGAATACCAAAATGAGAAATGACTTGATTGAAGAGGAAGAGAGCTACTATCTCACCATCATTCCAAAAATTAGGCATAGCTTCAACCCATTTGGTGAAGTATTCGACGACTATGATAATGTACTTGTGACCTTTAGCTGAAGGTGGGTTACAAGTAGTATAATCAATACCCCACTTTATAAAGGGGCCTAAAGTGATGACAAGAAAGAGCGGAGCTGGACAAGCACACATATTTTGACTCATGACATGGATCACACTTTCTGACCGATTCCATACAATCTTTGAAAATCGAAGGCCAAAAGTATCGTGCATGCAAGATGTTTTGGGCTGTAAGAAGCCCAGATAAATGACCACCACAAGCAACACTGTGGTAATAATTTAACACAACCTCAGCTTCTTCAAGATTTAAGCAACATCTAAGGATCTAATTGACCCCATGACAATATAAACTGTCACCAATAATCAAATAGCTTCTGGCTAAGTGACGTAACTTTCGACGCTCATCTTTTGAAAAAGTCAAGGGAAAATTTGTAGTCTTGAGACAAACTATGAGATTTTCATACCAAGGATCTTGTGAAGAAATGAGAAAAATATGTTCATCAGAAAATGGTTTCCCATAAACAATCTCTTTTCCACAGGGAAACTCAGAAATCAATTCCGAAAAAACTAATGGATTCTTGGACTTGGAAGACATAAACTCAAGATCAAATTCCTGAAAAATCACAATCCATTGATTGTATTTTCCCCAAATCACTAGCATATTGAGAACAAACTTAAATGGATTGACAGATTCCAAAACATATGTTTTGCGAAGGAGAATATAATGTATGAGCCACTACACAACATGGACAGCTGCTCAAGCAAGTTTCTCTATCAGAGAATACTGGAGTTCAGGACCTACCAAGCCTCGACTAAGATAGTGTATAACATGCTTGAAAAGAGCATCGTCTTCCTGAACCAGAACCATACCAATGGTAGATTCTGCTGCCACAAGATACAAGAGAAAATCCATACTATAATCAGGTGGACTCAGTAAAGGAGCAGAGGTCAATGCTTTTTTCAAAGCATCGAATGAGCATTGAGCAAAGTCATCCCAAAAGAATGGAACTCCTTTCTTTAATAATCTCATAAATACTTTTGTAATATCGACATAATTTATGATGAATATCCACAGGAAATTAGCTTTTCCTTGCAAACTTTGAAGTTTTTGAATTGAAGATAGGGGAGGCAACTGAATTATTGCTTAACCTTGAAGGGATCTACCTGAATCCCTTCCATAGAAACGATGAATACCAACAATTGATTGGATGTGATAGAAAAAACACACTTGTTTAGGTTCAACCAGATTTTGTAATACCGACATTGTTCAAAAATTTGATGGAGGTGAGAAGGATGATCAATTCTCTTGGGAGAATGAGCATCTAGATCATCCAAATATGCCTCGATAATATGTTTGATGTCGTGGAAGGCATAAAACATGGCCCGCTGAAAAGTAGCTCTATAATTTTTGAGGCCAAAAGGAATTTTATTGTAAGCAAAGGTAGCCCAGGGACAAATAAATGTACTCTTATGTTGATCTTCAGGACGGATAGTAATTTTATTTTATCCAGAGAAACTGTCCATGAAGGAGAAAATCTCATTTCTTTCACACTCATCGATGATATGATCTATAAATAGTCTGTGGTGGTTATCTTTAGGACATGATTTATTTAGGTCCTGGAAATCGTTGCAAACTCGAATAGTTCCTTGTTTCTTAACCACAGGAACTGGATTTCAAACCCACTAAGTTAAAGGAAAGGGGTAAATGAAACCTAGCTTAAGAAGCCTCTCTACTTCATCTTTGATAGTTGTTGCCTTCCTAGGGTTGACTAAACAAAGATTTTTCCTAATAGGCTTAGCATTTTTGTATACTTTGATCTCATGATGGACAATAGATGGATCTATGCCTGAAATTTCTTCATAAGGCCAAGAAAACACATCCCGAAACACTCGAAAAATATCAGTATAAGTATGAATCTCTTCAAGGGAACACTTGGCTCCGATGAAGAAATTCTCTATGATGTTGGGATCTCTGGAGATGTTCATCAGGTTAGTAGGAGAAATAACAACCATGTTCCCTTCATCAAAAACCTGTGATGGTGATAAAGGGTTCAAGACTGGGTGAATAGGACTAGAAGACTGAGGGCTAGGAAAACTTGATTCAACTTCGTGCAAGTCTGGTAGAAAGTAAGACCAATGATGCAAATAATCCCATGGTCTCTCTACACCAGTCATTGCTTCAAGGATGGCCTCTTCAAATGGAAGAGTGGTATCAAGGAAATCCTGAGCTGAAGATGAACTGAGTCCAAGATAGATCCACATCCCCATCCAATTACTCTGGTGAAAGAGAAACTGGAATGGAATCTGCAGAATCAACAATAGAGGTATAATAAATCTAAGTTGAAGACATAGAAAATTCCATTCCACCCACTTAACCTTCTTCTAATGTGGAGGTAGGAGAATGTAAGGTCCAATGGTTTGAAAAATAATGAGTTCTAAAGAACTCTCTTCGAATAAGAACCTTGAAGGATGAAATAGCATTGATATGAACCAAAGGAGGCGGAAGATAAAAATTACCCATCAAGGAAGTGTACATTCCAAGCCCCAGATTCTCAACAGGTGGCTTGGTATCCTTCAAAAAAGGAATGGTTGAGTCAAAAGATGCATTAGTATCTATAGGAGAACAATCCAGTTGGTCAACTGTGACAATTCTCCCTTCATGAGGGAAACAAACAATACGAAATAATGAGGATTCTATGGCATCCATCTTGTTGGATTGAGGGATCATGACCCAGGTTCGAAGGTTATGGTTTGCCAAAAAACCCCTATACTACTGGCCCTTTCAGCAGTGACCTGCTTGCACAAGCTAAAGTATCACCTGAAGCAGTATGGGAGGGTGCTGAAGCCAGGTTTCTGCACCCTGAGAGAAAGTAGGTAAGTCAAGGAGATATGTGTTCCCTGCTTATCGATTTCACACTAAAATAGATCTATTCTTAGGCTTATTGAAAATATTATCCACAATATAACAGAGTTATTCCTATGCATAGATCTAGTAATTACCTCCTCATCCACGTGCACAATACCAATTATTAGCATAGAACACTATAAGTGGAATAATTAATAGATCATAGATACATATACCAGAAACATAGATACTTTCACGGTTCACAAAAATTAAACAGTTACTTTTGTAACTTAATCATATAACCTAGGTTCGCATCAATCATAACCAAACAGATCCATATAGTCTCAGATATACAATAGTAATTCGCATATATATTAAGACCAAAATCCACTTACAATACCAAAATATTGCCTGTGCACACAACCAATAGGGTCCACACACATGAGGACTGAGGATATCCACACACATAGCCAGTAGGAGTCCTTACCCAACAACCTGACAACAGATCTAACAATCAGTGCGTAGCATCAATCTCAATTCTTTCCTATCCTAAGACTAAAAAAGGTTCATTTATTTATATCGATTTAGCCTATGATTCCAATGGTCCGCAAACTATTGTTTGTGGACTCTTGGTCTACCCTTGACCCATTACAATGCATTCGGGGCTTTGACCCACCCCAAAACCCCTGCGTTAGATTAAATAATACCAAAAATATACAAAAGTGGACAAAATTCACAACTTTAGGATACCCTATTCCAATAGTCCCCCAACACAATATTGTGACTCGTCCCAAGTCACTGTGATAGTGGGGTCTCCATCTGTGACTGTAGCAATCTGATTGCTTCAGCCAATGGGGGTAGCACACCTTCGCTCTGAGAAGTAGAATTTTGTGCAATGTCTACCAAATTCTGCAAATTCAGGCCTTCTGTTGCAACATTGACGTTCTCCAGAGTCTGGTTTAGTTGCTTAACAACAACATCAACATCCTGCGAGAGCTTGAGGGCTTTGGCAGCCCAAGGCTTGAGGCGATCACTGAGAAATTTCTTCTTATGCCAGAGTTGATCAATATCATTTTGGAGGGCATGGATGGTTCACATCCGTACCAAGTGCTGAGCAGGAACCAAGGTGGGAAATTTGGCCTCTATCTTCTCGAATGCTTCTTCCTTCTGCCGCAGGTCCTTGTTTATTTCTCGCAGGATCGGATCACGCTGGACCTTGGTCCATAGTTTCATGGTTTTTTCCAGTAATTGGGTGCCCTGAGCGATCTGTCCTATAATGAAATTTGTAGCTGCGGTAACCAGCACAACTCACTAGGCTTTTACCTCGAGAGTTGTTTCAGGCTGCAACTTAGCCTGCAAATCTACGATTTTCTGCTCCATCTATGTTTTGACCACATGAACTTCTGTCCTGGAGGCCTTCAATGCTGCGACCAACCCCTCAATCTTAGCCTGGGGGTGGTTTTGGACGGGATTTCTTCTGTAACAATCTCACAGAGTTGGTGAATCAAGTTTTCAAGCTCTGTTTGCTACATAGTGGCGAGGGACACTTCAAAATTCTTTGCAACGATTCTCTGCTCAGCCACACCAAGATGTTGGTGCACTTGTTGGTCCCAATGGTGAATTTCATGAAATAAGGAGGTGTAGAGACCCTGCAATTCCTCATGTGGTAGCCTGGCTAGATTCAACTGGACTTCTGCACTAGCCTGGACTTGCATTCCCAGGTTGGGTGGACTAATCACAAGGGCTACGCTAGGTAGAGAACAAAGACGACTTTCTTCTATAGCTAGCGTTGCACTATTGGTTGCCACGGGCATTCATACTTGAGTCACACTGGTCTGCAGCATGTATGTCTTTAGCTGTAGAGTGTGGAACTCAACCTGAGTTGCGTCGATCACATCTCTTTGTTTTTCTTCTAAGGCTAACCATCTATCTTCCGTGGCCAAAGTGATTGTGTTAGCAATCTGTTCAAGTTCCACATCAGTCAATGTGACTGTCTTGTCCTGTTCCTTCTGCTAAGAGCACTACTTCTTTTGGGGCCCTTTTCTAGGCTCACTTGTTCCCTTCGTGCCTCGAGGGGAGGCAGTTCCTCCCGCATCTAATCCCTTTGTACTGAGGTCTGGTAGAAAATCTAGCTGAGTCTTTGCTTCGGTGTCCTTCTCAGTGGTATTTTTCTACTGCGCATCCTTTTGTGCTGTTGTGCCCATGTCCTTCCTTGTACTCCTGCTTGGTCCTCCTGTATCCTTGATAATTATAGGTGGCATTAATTTCGGTGTGTTGGTTCCTTTGGTTCCCTTCGCACTAGTTTTGAAGCCGATCTTCTAGTTGTGAGGCCATAGCACAATTACATTGTCAATTTCTTCATCTACCACCATATAAGGGAGTGAAGTCTAGGATTTATCCTTGCGTGCTCTGACCTAGACGTTGTGCATGGTGATCTCGAATAATGCAATGCTCTTGTATCTATCATATACTACTAGAGACAACCGTGGTTGAGAATTAATGGCTACTGCCAAGCTACTTTGAAAGAGGACCTAGAATACTTGGTTGTCCTCGAGATGCTGCAGATCCTTAGAATCCCATAAGTTTGTATATCGGGTCCCCTCACACATGTTGAGGGTGAGCTCCGGGAGGACCGATTCCTCAGGTGCTTCAGTGCAATGATAAGTAGCAGCTACAAAGAGAAAAATGACCATCCCTGCTCCTGGGACTCACGGACATTGGCCAAAAACTCATTGCACAAATGTTTTGACCAAATGAAGCAGACTCCTTTCTCGCACTAGCCTGCTAACTGAATTACGTATGTGGGGACAGTGGTCACCTGAGATTTTCACATCAGATTACATGCTAATAACATGGTACCAAATTTCAAGCAGGACCACTGATGGTTTTTTATCATGAAGTTGCGAGTATTTTTTCTCCACTGTAATCTCCAAAAATGGGAACAACGACACTATCGAGAATAATTTTAGTTATTAACAATGTGGAGCTTCAGAAAACCATGAGCAGGGAAATGTAGAGTAGCTCATTATATTTCCAATAAAATCATACCAGTAGATGAAAAAACCTGAGCAACAATATGATCTATATTCTCCTTCCCGGGTGGGGAAATGCACCAATATAGAGCATAAAACAACTGTCTTCATAAAATAATGATATACAAGTGAGAAGTGGGACTTTTATCGCTTAGAAAACATGATATAAAACTCACCTGCATAATTTGAGGTGAAAACAATCACTCTAGCTCATATAAATAGATCTCCCAATTCTATGCAGCTAAAATAAGCCAAAACCCCATAGCCTAGCTCATGCAGCAACTACTGAAGAAAATATTGTGTTATTATAAGGAGGTTTTCTACAAAAAATGAAGAAATAAGTCTGATACAGAGTTTATATAAATCATGCATCAAAGAAATGGAGGTTTAACCTCTTATACAGTAGAAATAATACACCCGACAAAGGTTTTCGGAAAAATGCATGAATAACAAACAGTACTGTAGAAAATAACTTAGTTACTACATATTTGTATTATAAATGGAGGAATATGACATGAGATAACAAAATAATACAAATAAATGGCCCTAGGCCTCTTATTAGCACCCCAGGAGGGAAATAAGCACCTCCTCCTCAAAGACTAGCATAAAATAAAAGGGTGCAACCCTGTTGCTGCTGCCCCTGCATGAAAGATGTAGTTTCTTGAAGGAGACTGCACTGTGGCTGAGTATGGATGAATTTACCCAAGCCAAATACTTAAATTAAGCTCAAATGACTCCCCTTTGATCCGTTAAGCAAGCTGATCTAAAGAGAGGATGGAATTCCCGCAGAGGAATTCCTTGCACTAAGCAGTGCAGCAACTCCGGCTAAACAACTGAAACATGCAAGTGGTCTTAAGACCAAAATAAATGAATACATGAATGAATTCCCTTTGATGCTATGCCTTATTTTTATCTTTGGTGAGCCTCCTCACCCCAGACCCCACACAATGTTGAGGTGACTTATTCATGAAGCTTCCTATTTCAAAACTCCATTGCCCTAGCTAGCCTTCCTCCTCCTTGTAGTAGCATTGTTGACTTGGTAAACTGGAACTAATCCACCTACAATGCCTTTTTTCACACCAAGGGATCTTCAATCTGGTTCTCATATATGTTTCTAGGCTTATCCTTGTTCACATTGAGCTAGTTTACTTGAGTGATTTCTTCCTCCTTAAGAATGGATGTTGACTTAGTCAAACTTGACTATGTCTTCATCAAATTTGTCCTTGTTCACACTTGGAAGTGTAAAACCAGCTCCTAAGGTGATCTCCTTCGTCACTAAGGTGGAATTTATTCATATTTTAATTTTTCATGGGCTTCCTTACCCATTTATTCCTCTCCTAGATGAAAGTAGCAAAATCTAATATTCCAAATTGCGGTGTGAAAATTTTGGAATATTACAGTCCTCCCCTCCCAAATGTTGCTTGTACTCAAGAAACTGAAATGATAAGACTAAAGAGCATCCTATTCTCCCCTATAACAACCTCACAAGATGAAAGCCTCCAAAGATAAAGGTGCTACATCATCAACATATCTCCAAGTTGCTCCTCCCAAGTGTGTAAGCTATCTAAATAGCTGACATTATGTGACAGTGAAACATCTATGGAAGAAAAATGGGTTGCCTAAAGGTCCTCTTGAAGCATGAGGGCTGATATAAATTTGGATTCATCATCCCATTTTGAATCTCTTCCCCCCAAGCTATCAACGAAACAAAATGAGCCACCCTCCAAAATGGCAACTCATGCAAATCATCCTCCACCTAAAGCTCCGAAAAAGTAGGTGGGCTGAAATTCTAGTCATGGTAGACATAGTAGCCTACCCCACACTACCTTCCTCTCCACTTAAGACAAGTGTAAAGGATTTTTTGATCTTGGGCTGCCATCATGTTTCCCTCAAATGGCAAGGAAGGAACTAGACCTCCAAAGGCCCCCCTCCCAATACTGTGCATCAAGCTGGCCCAAACCATTTCATTCATGATGGACATGAAATTACCACCATATGGCATCCCCTCCATCTCACGGCCCTCCTCATTAAGAAACAAAGATGTTGCTGTAAAGGCCATGTCTCCTCCCATCCTCCCCTTAGAGCATGTAATGCAGAAAGTGTGGGGATGCTCCTCCCCCAAGAACACATCCACTCTATGTGATCCTCCTCCAGTCATGCTCCTCGTATAGGTAAGAATAATATCAGCAAGTAGGATCATGATTAGCATAATAATGAGAGAAAAACTGAAGGTTTTATGTAATGCTAGAAAATACCAACAGTCTCCCAAGTGGTCACAGCGTAGTGTTTCCCACTGCAGCTTCAGACAATAGCATTGCAAGTTGTTTCTTGATAGATGAATAGTTGTACAAGTCACCAAATATACCAGCAAGTAGTAAATGGCTGAGTGTATCAACTAAGCATACAAGTAGTAACAAAACACTTGCCCCAAATCATACAATAAATGGTTGTCTCCATCATAATAGCTGGCCAAAAAGTGTCCATGGAGCCTAAAGAGAAATTTTCCCCTTTATAGAGAAAGGCACTGTAAGGAAATGGTAAAAGTATACAAATATAGTGTTGAACAATCAATAAGTGCAACAACAGAGTTCTTACCATGTGATGGAAGCAAGATGGTGACAAGATCCATGGATGAATCCTCCATAGTGGTATGGCATACCCATCTGAAGAGGAATTAACCACATGCTCCTTGAAGATCCTTCTTCTTATGCTTGGACATCCAAGTCATGGAGAACATACCATAGTAACCAATGAGTCCATTCACCACTCTCTCAATCTCTCCTCCTCTATGCCCACGAAGTGCATCAAATATGAAGTGATCCTGGGAACACCTCATGAACAAGATCATGCTCCATAGTGACAGCGCTTCTGGCCTATGCAAATAGCCTCCTACCAACTCATAAATCCAACCTCTGACATGTTCAATGTCAAATACTCCTCTCATAATGTTTCCATATCCTCCCATTGCAACATCATGCAAAATGTGAGAGCAAATTCATCCTTTCTCTCTCTCAACCCTCCAAAGCAACAAATGTCTTTTCTACCCCGACATTCCTCCATCATACAACCCATGTGGTGAAAATATCACATCATCATAGTGCTTCCACACTCCTTGCCATATGATGCAAGTACCCTGCCAAGTACTCTCCTTCCACATACCCTTGGAAAAAGGATATGTCTCATGATGGCCGAACTCTCTCAAGAGTAGCCAACGTAGTTTTTTCTCCTCCTACCTAGTATCATACATTTGCGAGTATCTCCCTAGCTCCTTGCTCTCTATCCACATCCTCTTATCCACTGATGGATGCCTCCTACCATTCTCCACCTTGGTACTCCAAAGAAGATTACCATCCTCTCATATCAGATTTTTCTTTTTGCAGTTCATGGGATGCTGAAATGCAACTCCTTGGAGACCTCCTAGAGAAGTTCTCTCACCGATGATCATTTTGAACCCATAAGAATCCAAAAGGGCTAAAATAAAAGCCTCCTTGTTTCTACCTCTTGACAGCACTGTAACCCTCCTCCAGGGTGTTTTGGATATCTCATGTCTCAATTTCCGGATGAACATTTGACTCTGCATGAATTTTTTTGGAGAAAAGTTCACTTCATCCTCCAAGCATTCACACTCCAACCTCAAGGGTTGTGTGTAACTCATCAGGGACCCATCAGAATGATGGTTTCTTTGTTTCTTGAACCATTCAAGGTTGCACAGTGCAGTGAAATCTTGTTGCTCTACCTTAGCAACAATGTTTGATCTTGGGCCATATGAAAGCATATTTCCACCATTCTTAGAAGGATTTGTTGCAATAAGTAAAAGTGGAAATCTTCCCATACCTTGGTGAGATGTGGGAACCTCTTGTAGAGTTGCAAAGGCTCCTCCCTCCAATGTAATGGCTGCCCCAACTACTGATGTAGAAAGCTTCTCTTCCAAGGCTATGATAGCGCTGGTACTTGTCTCTTCCCATGGTGGTGTGGACCCTCTCTCTCTTGATCTCTCTTCATCAAAATTTCTGATCAGCTCTTGAGTGAACTTAGAAAAAGAAGTCACTCTTGTGTGGTTTAAGTGATTGCACCACCAAGTATTGGCTTCACCCTCTAGGTGCAGTACTACAACTTCTGCTGCCTCCCTTTCTCCCACTAGATGAAGTAGGAAGAATGCCTCAAGCTTCCTTGCCCAAGCTCTTGCTATAATTAACCCTTCAAATTTAGATAATATAAATATATTGCCTTTAATATCTCCTTTGTTGCAAGGTATTATTTCTTCTCTCAGTTGAATGAACTGAGGAAAATCTAGGGTGTCTTTGGAAGCCCTAGGTTGGCACTTGTATTCTCCCAAATACACACTCAGAATTTCATTCTCTAAGTGGTCTCCTTCTCTCCACTCCCTATATGAGAACAGGAAGTGCATGCATCTTCTTTTTCTTCTTGAAACCTTCTATAGGTCTCACTACAACTCTCTCCTCCTTGAAACCCTTTTGGAGTTTCAATGCATTTCTGTAATATTCCAAATCTGTAATTTAAACAACAATGAGAATACCCTAAGGTATTCCAAAGTTGGAGATGCAACAATATGCCTTACAACAAATGTCCAATGATAGATCCTTCAATTAAATGACTATGCAACAGCTTATAACTCACTTTGGACTCAAAAGGGTGGGGAAAAGAGGTGATTTGGCCCTAAAATGAGTGTATTTAGGTATCTGCATAAAAATAAGGTGGGCTAACGGTTGTATCTGATAGATTAGGTCATGAGGGACCTATGCTCTGAATTTCAGCTCAAACAAATAATTGTAGCTATCAGATCCAACCGCTTTCCCATCTTATTTTTATGGAGATATCTGAATACATTTGTTTTAGGGCCTAAATCATCACTTTTCCCCACTTTTTGGTTTATAAAATGTTGTATAAAGTTGTTGCTACATATTTTATTGAAGGATTTGTCATTGGACATCTGTTATAAGGCATATTTTTGCATCTCCAACTCTGTAATACCTTAGGGTATTCTCATTCTTGTAGAAATTCCAGATTTGGAACATTACAGTGGTATTGGAGCAAGATCTTTGGCTCAGCCTGTGGCTTCAGGCCAAAATGTTGTACTACAAGGAGAAAGGTCAGAATTCTGAAGAAGATGAGTTTTACCTCATCATATTCCAGATCCATGAAGAGCCTCTTCGAAGAGGGTAGACAGACAAAGGATAAAGAAGAAGAAAATGAAACTCTTAGAGGGTTTCAAGGAGAAGAAAGTTGCAGTGAGACCTACAGAAGGTTTCAAGAAGGAGAGGAAGACACATGAACTTCCTACCTTCAAAAAGAAGGTGAATTTTACAGAAAAAAAAAGAGCATGTCTCCACCACTTGAAAGAATGACAGAAGAGGAGACCTCCCTGCTCCTTTTCCAGACCATGAAGGGTATTGAAGAATATCTCAAGGAGATTGAAAGGGTGGAGACTTGTACCAGTGTTAGCACAACCTTGGAGGAGAGGCATTCAGTAATGGAGGAAGACTACATAGTTGCAGAAGAAGCTCTTTCTTCTACATCCAACCAAGGTGTGATAAAAAATTCATCTGTTGTCATTTTAGTGCATTGTATGAAGATATTTGCATTTTTGTATGCTGCTGATTTAGGGCAACAAAGTTGCACTGCCTTATGCAAAAGCAATAAGGAAGAAAGGAGGCACCATTCCTCATGGGGGAATTAAAATTGCAGCTTCATTCATGAATCAATGGAGGAAGAAATGATGAATGGTAGACATCTTGAAGTGAGAAACATTTTCTCCTTTCTAGATGCCTCTTTCTCAATGAACACTCCCCAGCTCAAAGAGAAACTTCTACCTACAGAAGATCCAGAACCTCAATGGTTTTTGAAGGGCATAAATGAGAGGTATTTTCTTAAAGTTCTCAAAGGGATTGCATTTCAAAATCCCTTGAAATGAAGAACGTGTAAAACCATGAGGACACAAAGAGGAGATGGGGAAGAGGGTTAGCCTCATTCCTATCCATTGCAGAAGGTTGAAACACCTAGGAAGGTGATTGGATTGCATAGTGGAAGCATGGAGGGTCTTCTCCACTCATGTATTCAGTCATCTCTCATTAAGGAGGTCTCATTATATGAAGATTATGGCACCATCCATGGGTAGCGTGTGGCATCACTATCAAAGGATGAGACCCTGAAGATTGCAGAAGGCAAAGAGGAGGGAAAGATTCACATGGTAAGAAACATTTGTCCCTCTTTATTTCAGCATAATAATGAAAAAATAAGGCAAAGTTATCTATTCAAGCAAAGCAAGGACACATCAGTCCATACATCCTTCCATGATCTATGCTATGATGTCTCCCTACTTGAAGGAATTCCACCAAGGAGTTCCCATGATGAGCAGAAGAGAAAAGTGTTCCCTCAACCTTGTGCATAAATGTCATCTATTTCTAAGAGGGAAGCCAACTGTAATGTTCCTAACTAGCCCAAGCTAGTAGGAATATTCAATGTCATTTTATTTTTATGTTTTATGAATAAAATGTAAAGGAAAACAAATAAAAAATCTTAAACATGAGAATAAATCAATGCCCAATGTGAACAGAGTCAAATCAGGGCTTGCTTAATAAAATCCACTTGTATGTGAAATAGGTTCAAGCTATTTGACCGATTCAATAGGACCAAATCATAAAGCAGACCAGACACAATGAACCTCCTAGATGATCAGTGCAGTCCTCTGAGGAGGTCATCCATGTGAAAGGGGACAAATGAATGAAGATGGTTTAGGGTTTTGAAAACCATAATCTTATATAAGGAGGGGAAAGACTCAAGAAAATGTTGTTGATGATATTTCAATTTTGATATTGCTTGAGCAACTCAAACTCTCTTGGCTGTTTAGCTAGAGACAGAGGAATTTCTTGTTTGGGAATTCCTCTTCTTCCTTGAGGGTATCTTGGAGGAGATTGTGCTGCATTGATCCACTATCTGGCATTTTGGCCAAGCTTCACCTTACATTACAACACTGCTCATGTTGAGAGTTGAGCTATCTTGTGAGCTACAACAAGTGGAATCAGATCTATTTAGATCTGAAGAGTTCTATTGCATCTTTTCAGTGGGGAAGTCATCTAAACCATTGGCAGGAGTGCAATAGCTATTTAAAGCTTCACATTTCCATATTGGCATGAGGCCAAAGGGAGATATACTTCATCTGTGTAGTTAGCTTCAGAAACTGCGTTATTTTGCAAGTACAGTTGTAGTGTCCATTTGTTAGCGGTTTGAAGGAGAGATCTCTGGTGAAAGGACTCCTTTCCTTCACTGAGGTGATCCGTGGATTTTCCAACCAATCCATGCTCTATTTCAGATATGATCTGCTGTGTAACATATTCTTCAGAAATTCTTGAAGTTTACTACAGATCCATGGTGTAGATCTCAAATCTATTCAGTGTTCTTCATGTTCTGCTAAGATCCCCAAGGGGAATGTACTTAAAAGTAATTTTTGCATATAGATCCCACTTAGATATATATTTTTTTACTCTTATATGTTCATAATATAACACTACTGTAGATTCCTGTAAATTACGTTTTCTGGTTCATCCTGCAATTCCTTGTGTTATAATGCTGGGTTTTGAGGCATTTCTTCATGTATAGAGTTGTATTTTCTCATGTAAAAATATTTGATCATATTATAAAATTTCCATACTATTATTAATATAAAAATACATCTAACCCTTCACAAAATCATGCTTCTGAAGCTTCATTCCAATCTGCATACTTTAAGCCATGGGGAATCAGGGTTTTCTAACCTAGTTAGGAATGGAGGATATGTTTAACATAGTAAAACGCCTTTGTTTGAGCTGAAATTCGGTATTCAGGTCCTTGTTAACCTAAGATATCATATCCAGCTGTCATCCTCCCTTATTTTTATGCTGATACTTGAATACATTCATTTTAGGTCATAAATCCTCACTTTTCCCCACTATCGGATGAAGGGATTGAAACTCTTTCTTTATGCTGTGTTTATAATTGGTATATGAGTTTCTATAAGAATATTTTATGTATTATTATCTCTCTTTACTTTCATCAGGTCGTTTTACTTTGCTGCAGCCCCTCATTGGGCATTTTCTTGAAGGTAACTAGTCGTGGGAGATCTATTTAGCCCACCTAGTATTATTTTCTTCAGCTCAAATATTGGAGTCATATTTTATGTTGCCTAATATAAAGGATCCAAGAGTTATTTTCCTGTTTCAATTTTTTTTTTTTTGAAAATGTGTTTTTCAATGCATGATTCATGAGCTCTTCCAAAAAGGGAAAATTACAGTGGTATCAGAGCTTGATCTCTGGCTCAGCCTATGAGATCAAATTTTCAGAGCAAGTGAGAAGATAAGAACAGAGAACAAAATTATGGATAGGGTGAGATTCCTCTCATCTATTTTCAGATCCATGAAGAACCTTCCCAAGGAGGATGAGAAAACAGAAGAGGAAGTACCCTGCACTTCCTATTCTAATCAAGAAGAAATAAATAGAAGCAGGAGGAATACTCCAAATTTTGGAGGAAAGAAGGAATATATGCTCAAAAATCTTCTTCCCAAATCTATTCATAGAATTCATGAAGATCTCAAGCAACTCAGAAGGGAGATGTCTGAAGAATCTCCAAAAGGGTTTGAACCTGAGGCAAACTCTAGATCTTCACACAGTAGGTGTGAGAATGCAGCCACACACTGTGATGTAAAATGAAATCTTAATCTCAGATCTGCCCTAAGACAGATAGAAGAAGAAGAAGAAGTGACTAAGGGGGAAACTCTTAGTGATTTCTTGAAGAAAGATGAGTCTCAAGCCCTGAAACTCAGAAATCAGTTCTATTTTTTAGAGCATTGCAAGGCCAAGGTGAAGAGCACAAAGCAAAGTGATAGATTCACTCTATCAACCTTTGAAGGGTCACCTATATGTTCATCCAAAGAATAGGTGAAAGAGCTGGACACCTTCCTATAGCTAGACCAAATTCCTGAAGAAGAAGCCATCAAAATTGCTACCTTACATTTGGGAGGTAAGGCCTATGCTTGGTTGAAATTTGAGTTTCCTTTTTGTAGAAATGTAAAAACTTCATCATGCATAAATTTCACTAAAAAATTAGTGGAAAGGTTTGAAAAGACACTTCATGAATAACATATGGTGAAGTTAAGCTAGAAAACTCAAATGAAAGCCCTGCATAAAAATGCAGATCCATTTCAGAAACACATGGAAAGGGCTGAAAACTTGCATGATGCCTTGCTAGAAGCAAGACTACCTTCCCCCAACTTTGAAAAAAATAATAGAGACATCTCTTCTTCAAAGGTGGATCATTCCATTGGGAGGTTGCCCCATTTTGTTGCAGAGATAAAGGGCAAGAAAATTGTTAGATCTAGATTTGATCTAGCACCTCAAGAAGAGGGAGAAGGAGATTTTTTTCCAACACGAAGGATTCTTGTGGCATGGCAAGAAAATCCCCAAGATATCATGTATGGAGATCAAGGCACAATTCATGATCTACATGTGCCATCGATGAGAAGGTGTGGAACCATGGAGACACAAATTGAAGATAGGGAAGAGAGCCCATCTTATTCCTATCCATTGCAGAAGGTTGATGCACCTAAGAAGGTGATTGGATTATGCAGTGGAAGCATGGAGGGTCTTCTCCATTCATATGTTCAGTAACCTCTTATTGAGGATGTCTCATTGCATGGAGACATTGCACCAAGGAGACCAATGGATTAGCAAAGGAGGATCAGTGCTTCACCTGTTGAGGCACAAATCATTGATTTGAGAAGAGTGGAGACCTTGGAAGGTCTTGATACAACGCTGAGAGTCTAGGGTAGCCTCAAGAAGGAGAGAAGAAGTCTCTCAACATCATCCACACCCACTCTCATTTCAGTTTCTGCGTTGTGGAAGGAGAAGTAGAGGAAGGGTAGCACCCTCCCACTTATGCATTTGGCATGGGAGCTATCTATGCACCTAACTCTTTGGAAGAGTTAGCTCAGTCACCTCCTTTCTCCTTGAGGATGGAAGGAGACTCATCTATGAGCTGCTCCTTTTGCATGAGAAAAAGATATGGTAAGGACATTATTTTTTTACTTGCTGATTTACATATTGATTCCTGAACCATATATGTGCATGATGTTGCTCCAAGGAGGAGCATTCTTACTTTGAGGTTGCATGCTCGACTTGAGGCCATGAGCAATGTTGATGACCACTCCCTTGCTGGACTTGGGAAAGATTTATATTTTGGAGGACATGCTCACCATGCATCATACATCACTCATTTTCTCCAAATACATGAGGAGAATGTAGCAGCAAACCGGTGGTTGAAAAACCACTTCTTTTGCCATTCTCTATTGCAGTTTATGCTCAAACTGCACTGGTTGCATATGAGGGATCATAGCCCTACTCACTTGCTACATATGGCAGCAAAAATGACTTTCATTAGGACTCCTTATGCTGCTATTGATCACATTATTGTTAGGAGCATGATTGGGAGAGAGGCACATGGGTTGAATGTGTCCTTTGGGGGAGAAGATCCCCATATTGTTTGTACGACATGCTCTAATGGGAGCATGGGAGGTGATGTGGCCACCATATTTCAGCATTTGTTCTTTCTTGAGGTGAGCCATGTGATCGATAGGGTTCCATATGATGATGATGACCTCCTGTCCATCACATATGAGAAGCATTGGGCCAGCTTGATTCACAATGTAGGAGGAAAGATCCTTGGAGATCTAAACTTCATCTTGCCACTTGAGGGCCACCTTTTTGCAGCCCAAGATCAACCTTCACTCTACATTTTCTATAAGTGGAGAGGTGAACAGTGTGGTGTAGGCTATGATGCTTACCACTTGTAGATTTTTAGCCCATCTTCTTTGCTGGAGCTCAAGGTGGAAGAAGATTTTCAGAAGTTGCCTTATCTAGAGGTAACTAGATTCTTATGGATGATAGCATGGGTGTGGGAGAAATTTTCCCCATGCTCTTCATCACTCCTACCCTAATGAGGCCATTGAGCAACAAGAAGATCACCAATCATTGGAGGGGGGGTAGTTATCATTTTCAGCCATGGTGGGGTCCATTGATGAGGCCACAAGAAGAGGGAAGGAGAAGTTTTGTTCTACTGTACAGTTGCTTGAGAACAAACAAAATATTAAAGGGGGAGGACTGTAATGTTCCTAACTAGCCCAAGCTAGTAGGAATATTCAATGTCATTTTATTTTTATGTTTTTATGAATAAAATGTAAAGGAGAACAAATAAAAACTCCTAAACATGAGAATAAATCAATGCCCAATGTGAACAGTGTCAAATTAGGGCTTGCTCAATAAAATCCACATGTATGTGAAATAGGTTCAAGCTATTTGATGGAGTCAATAGGACCAAATCATAAAGTAGTCCAGATACAATGAACCTCCTAGATGATTAGCACAGTCCTATGAGGAGGTCCTCCATGTGAAAGAGGAAAAATGAATGAAGATGGTTTAGGGTTTTGCAAACCCTAATCTTATATAAGGAAGGGAAAGACTCAAGAAAAGGTTGTTCATGATATTTTGATTTTGAGATTTCTTGAGAAAATCAAACTCTCTTGGCTGTTTAGCTAGAGAGAGAGGAATTTCCTATTTAGGAATTCCTCTTCTTCCTTGAGGGTCTCTTGGAGGAGATTGTGTTGCATTGATCCTCTACCTGGAATTTTGGCCAAGCTTCACCTTACATTACAGCGCTACTCATGTTGAGAGTTGAGCTTTCTTGTGAGTTGCAGTAAGTGGAATCAGATCTATTCAGATCTGAAGAGTTCTATTGCATCTTTTCGGTGGTGAAGTCATCTAAACCATTGGCAGGAGTGCAATAGCTGCTTAGAGCTTCAGAGTTCCATATTGGCATGAGGCCAAAGGGTGATATACTTCATCTGCACAGTTAGCTTTAGAAACTGCGTTATTTTTCAGGTAGAGTTACAGTGTCCATTTGTTAGCAGTTTGGAGGAGAGATGTTTGGTGAAAGGACTCCTTTCCTTCACTGAGGTGATTCGTGGATTGGCCAATCAATCCATGTTATATTTCAGATATGATCTACTGTGTAACATATTATTTAGAAATTTCTGAAGTTTACTGCAGATCCATGGTGTAGATCTCAGATCTATTCTGTGTTCTTCATGTTCTGCTGAGATCCCCAAGGGGAATGTACTTAAAAGTCATTTTTGCATATATATCCCACTTATATCTATATTTTTGTACTCTGATATGTTATATATCTGAAAAATAATATAACACTATTGTATATTCCTGTAAATTACGTTTTCTGGTTCATCTTGCAATTCCTTATGTTATAATGCTGGGTTTTGAGGCATCTCTTCATGTATAGAGATGTATTTTCTCATGTAAAACTATTGGATCATATTATAAAATTTCCATATTTTTATTCTTGTATAAATACATCTAACCATTCATAAAATAATTTTGTTGAAGCTTCAGTCCAATCTGCATACTTTAAGCCATAGGGAATCAGGGTTTTCTAGCCTAGTCGGGAATGGAGTATCTGTTTAACATAGTAAAACGCCTTTGTTTGAGCTGAAATTCCTTATGTGGGTCCGTATTAACCTAATATATCAGATCCATCAGTCCTCCTCCATTAATTTTACGCTGATACTTGAATACATTCATTTTAGGTCATAAATCCTCACTTTTCCCCACTATCGGATGAAGGGATTGAACCTCTTTCTTGCTGCTATGTTTATAATTGGTATATGAGTGTATATCAGCATATTTTATGTAGTATTATCTCTATTCACTTTCAGCAGGTCGTTTTACTTTGCTGCAGCCCCTCATTGGGCATTTTCTTGAAGGTAACTAGATGTGGGAGATTTGTTTAACCCACCTAGTCTTATTTGTTTTAGCTCAAATCTTGGATTCAGATTTTATATTTTCTAATATAAAGGATCCAAGAGTTATTTTCCTATTCCAAAGTACATTTTTCTAAAAATTAATTTTTCAGTGCATGATTCATGAGCTGTTCCAGAAAGGGAACATTATAGCGTAGATCCAACCACTACACCAAAAGCTCAAACTGTTAGTGAGGGTGAAATCCCAGGGTTTTATGGGTGCATCTAACCCCACCAGAGAATCTGAGGGTGGGGGCCCTTGCGCAACACCCCTTATTACACAAACCCAGACATGTGGTTGCGGGGCCTACTCGTACATGGGCTATTACAACCCACCACACTCCGCGAGTTTCGACCTCGAGACCTCAGCTCTGATACCACGTAGATCCAACCACTACACCAAAATCTCAAACTGTTAGTGAGGGTGGCATCCCAAGGTGTTAAGGGTGGGCCTAACCCCACCAGAGCATCTGAGGACGGGGGCCCTTGCGCAACACCCCTCATTACACAGACTCGGACACGTGGTTGCGGGCCGTACCCGCACATGGGATATTACACCAACAAAAAATTGGAGACTTTGGGTAAGAAGCATGCTTATGTAAATCTCATCTTATTTCATGATTGCATGTATTCTCTTACTTTACATTTGCATGCCATAACTTCCAAGGGGAGTGTTTTACCTTACAAGCTTCATGGCCAACTATGGGCCAAGATTATTTTCAAATATGGCCAATCCCTTGATGGGTTAAGGGAGGTGTTACAACATGATGGGTTCTTCCGTAAGGAACCAAATACACATTTCGCTTTCAGCCATGGTGAAATGATAAGGGAAGCAAGTAAGTGGCATGCAAACCACTTACCATATCTAGATCTGAAGCAGGGAGGAGATCACCTGCGCTTGTTCCTATTGGGTGAGTTTGGGTACCACCCAAGGTTTTGAATTTCTTGTCTCATGCCTTGTATTTCAAGAAAAGAATGCATAAGAAGAAGGCATGCTTGTTTTGGTTGATGAGGAGAGAGTATGGACACCCCATGATGAATTCCATGTCCATACATTTACTTGTATCCATGATGTATGTACATGTATTTCTATTTAGAATGAATATCATAATCATGTATGTACTTTGGGTTGGGAGAAGATGTTACCTTCTCATGGGATGGAATAAGGGAGCATGTTTATATCATGATGTTAATGATGCTCCAATCTTTATTGTAAACATGAGAGGAGGAAAGGTACAATGGGTGAATGTATCCATTGGGAATGGAATCTCCCAAATTCATTTATATTTCAAGAACAGGATAAGACCTTATATGGCTGCTGCATTATATATTTTGTTTTCTTATGCAAAAGGTCATGTGTTGGGCTTATGTCATGGGAAGGAATCTCTCACAAGGGAGAATGGAGCAAGACATGTGTTGCTTGAACCATGTGCAATCAACACCTATTATCCTCCATTATTTCTAAGCTTTGAAGAAGCTTATGGCGGCAAGAAGGTGGTGGGATGGCCATTTATTGTATCATGATTTGAGGCAGCTAGAGGATGGAAAAATCTAGTCTCAAAGGAGGGACTTGGGTCACCATCCAATGACACTTAGTCCATATTTCTATTGGAGCACCTATGGTAAAAATTATTTGTTCACTATATGCATAGGAGGTTGGGCAAGAAGGCTCACTAGAATCCATGAAGAGAATCATGAAGGTACAAGCTCCTCTTGGCTTCATGAGAACTACATTTTTGCAGCCCAGAATCAACATCTCCACATCCATCAACAATGGGAAGAGGAACAACATGAGTTGAGTGTATTTATCTCTCATTTCCAGCCTTATAGCCCCTACTCAATGCACATGATGGGGATTAGTGATTGTTTCTATGAGCTATCAAGAATGGATCCTTTTATTTGGATGATAGCATGGAGAGTAAAGGCTCTTAAAGGGGTTGAAGTACCCTATATTTACAATCTCTCATACCTTGAGAAGACCAATGGAAAACTTGTAATTATTCCTTTGTATCTCCCAATTCTTCATGATGACAGTTATATGGTTCATTCCAGGGAGGAGACAATTCCTTTGGAGATTTTGCAGCACTCACCTTGCAGTTGCTTCAAAACAAGCAACAATTTTGGAGGGGAGGACTGTAATATTCCTAATTAGCCCAAGCTAATAGGAATATTTCATTTATTTTCCTTTTTATTATTTGATGAATAAAATGTCAAGGAGGACATGAAAAACTCCTTAAATCAAAGAATACATACATGCCCAATGTGAAAAGGGATAAATTTGGGCCTTTGTAATAAAATCCACTTGCAGGTGAGAAAGGGGTTAAGCTGTGAGACTGGGTCAACCTTGACAAAATCTACAACGTTGTCTAGATTCAGTGTATCTCATAAAGGGAAAACGTAGTTCTAGAAGGAGGACCTCATGTGAAAGGAGTTAAGTGATTCAAGGTGGTTTAGGGTTTTGCACATCCTCATCTTATAAAAGGAAGGAGAAGGCTCAAGAGAAGGGTTGTTGAAGATTATAATTTATCAAGGTATTGTCTGCTTAGACATCCCTTGTTAGACATTCCTGTTCAGGAATCCCCACCTCCTTCCTTGAGTAGCTCTTGGAGGAGAATTGTTCTAACTTGTCCACTATCTGGCTTTGGGAAAGATTCACCTTAAATACATAGTGCTTCTCCTGTTGAAGGTTGAGCTATCTTGTGAGCTGCAACAAGTGGAAATCTAGATCTGCTCAGATCTAGATGATAGTTGTAGCTCTTCTCAGTGAGTGTGTCTTTTAACCTCATGGAAGAGTTCATTTTTTTATTTTTATTCATATTTAAACTTTGGCATAAGTCCATTCCATTCTCAGTGGCTACAATGTTTCTTCCTTCCCTGGAGATTTTTATTTTCAGATCTAAAGTTGTAGGGTGTTTTGCCTGCGTTTTGGAGGAGAGATCTCCGGTGTTGGGATTCTTCATTTCACTGTGGTGATCCATGGATTGGCCATCCAATCTGTGTTGGTTTCAGATCTGATCTGTTGTACCATTGTAACATTCAGAAATTTTTGAATCATTCTACAGATATGCATTCTTAGATCTCAGATCTACTTCCGATGCTTCATGTTTTGAGCAAAACCCCAAGGGGAATGTATAGATCAGCCTTTCTTGTACATGGATCTGTATTAGAAATAAATTTTTATGTACAGATCTGATATAGATCTGAATAATTAATAAAATTCTGCTTCATCCCTAGAAATAACGCTGTCATGGTTATGCAATCTTTTGTCATGGTTGTAACACCTCATTTTTGAGGATTCCTCATGTATTGCCTCATTCCTTCTTCTGTAAAATGTATGAGCTATGTCACTGATATGATTTATCAATTTTTAGACCATATTTCAGCTAAACCATTCAATAAATTATGCTCTTGTGCTTCAGTAAATTTTTGCATACTCCAGGTCATGGGAAATCAAGGTTTTCTAGCCTAGTTAGGAAGGGAGGAACTATTTAACATAGTAAAATGCATTTGTTTTTGCTAAAATTTGACATGGGAGTCCCTCATAACCCTATTTATTAGATACAACCACTTTCCCATATTATTTTTACGCATATATCTGAATACATTCGTTGTAGGGCCTAAATCATCACTTTTCCCCACATTTTTGTTTATAAAACATTGTATAAAGTTGCTGCTGCATATTTTATTGAAGGATATATCATTGGAAATCTGTTATAAGGCATATTGATGCATCTCCAACTCTTGAATACCTTAGGATATTCTCATTGTTGTAGAAATTCCAGATTTGGAACATTACAATTTCTCTTCTTCTTTATTCCTCGATCTGAAAATGGATGAGAGTAAGCTAATACTCTCCATAATTTTGTTCTCCTCTCCTTTTTATCTTCTAAACTGGATCGGAAATCCACAGGCTGAGCGAAGATGGCAGCTTTGATACCACTGTAATGTCCCAAAATGGGAACAACTACACTATCGGGAATACTCTGAGTTATTACCAATGTGGAGCTTCAAAAAAAAATGAGCATGGAAATTTAAATAAACTCATTATATTTCCAATAACATCATACTAGCATATGAAATAACCTTAGCAACAAGATGATCTATATTCTCCTTCCCCGGTGACGAAATGCAGCAATATAGAGCATAAAACAGTTTTCTTCAGAAAATAACACTATAAAAGTGAGAATTGGGACTTGGATCCCTTAGAATACATGATATAAAACTCACATGCAGAGTTTGAGGTGAAAAAAAGCACTCTAGCTCATATAAACAGATCTCCCAAGTCTATGGAGCTAAAATAAGCCAAAATCCCATAGCCTAGCTCATGCGACAACTACTGAAGCAAAGAATGCATTATTCTAACGAGATATTCTATAGAAAATGAAGAAATAAGTCTTATATAGAGTTTATATTAATCATACAACAAATAAATGGAGCTTTAACCTCTTATACAGCAGAAACAAGACAGTCGGCAAAGGTTTCCAGCAAAATGCATGAATAACAAACAATACTACAAAATATAATGTAGTTACTGCATCTCTGTATTATAAATTGATGAATATGACATGAGATAACAAAATAATACAAATAAATGGCCCTAGGCCTCTTATTAGCACTCCAGGAGGGAAATAAGCACCTCCTCCTCAAATACTAGCATAAAATCAAAGGGTGCAACCCTGCTACTGCTGCCCCTGCATGGAAGACGTAGTTTTCTGAAGGAGACTACGTTGTGGCTGAGTATGGATGAATGGCCCCAAGCCAAATACTGAAATGAAGCTGAAATCACTCCGCTTTGATCCCTTAAGCAAGCTGATCTAAAGAGAGAATGGAATTCCTGCAAAGGAATTCCTTGCACTAAGCAGTGCAGCAACTCCGGCTAAACAGCTGAATCATGAAACTGGTCTCAAGATCAAAATAATTGAATACATGAATGAATTCCCTTTTATTGTATGCCTTCCTTCTATATTTGGTTAGCCTCCTCACCTCAGAGCCCACGCAATGTTGAGGTGACTTCTTCATGAAGCTTCCTCTTTCAAAACTACGCTGCCCTAGCTAGCCTTCCTCCTCCTTGTAGCAACACTGTTGACTTGATCAACTGGAAGTAATCCACCTACAATGCCTCTGTTCACACCAAGGGATCCTCAATCTAGTTTCCATATGTGTGTCTAGGCTGATCCTTGTTCACATTGAGCTAGTTTACTTGAGTGATTTATTCCTCCTTAAGAATGGATGTTGACTTAGTCAAACTTGACTATGTCTCCATATAATTTGTCCTTGTTAACACTTGGAAGTGTAAAACCAGCTCCTAAGGTGATATCCTTCCTCACTAAGGTGGAATTTATTCATATTTTTACTGTTCATGGGCTTCCTTACCCATTTATTCCTCTCCTAGATGAAAGTATCAAAATCTAATATTCCAAATTGCGGTGTGAAAATTTTTGAATGTTACATCCACATGGTATGTTTGTCACACATACTCAATAGTTTCCCCATCATAATTCTTTCCAACGCATTCCAGAGGGTTTGGTCCTTCGAGAGGAAGACTAGTGATTCAATGGATGAGTGTAGCATCGATAGGGATTCGATCCTTGATCCATAAACACCCATTATGGACCAGGGAAAGTAACTGATGCACCAGATGATCCGTGACATTGTAGTGGCTGAAATGCGTCATCTTGATTAGGTTAAGGATCCCGGATCCTACCACTCCATGTACCTAGTTTACTGGGACAATTTTGATCCCATCATCCTCCTAAATTCGTTCAAGATATAACTCGAGCACTAACTCAGGGAAGGCCTCCAAATTGGCCAAGTCATGATCATCAAATTTGATCTCATGGAGCCTTCCAAAAGGTTCACCAATAATGAGGACCTCTCCTGAGGTCAGCGGCATCCGCAGGTAGGTGATCAGGCCATCAAGGATCTTCAGTGTGTGCGTCAATGGCCTTTGCGGCCAAACAAAAGGAGGTAACCAGTTGATTGGGTCTGCAGACTGATCTTCTTCCCGAGAAACCCATGCCTAGGGCATCGATTGCGGGGATATTACATTTCATGGGGAAGTACAAGGCTTCCCTCTATCCCATTTTTCTGGTTTCGGGGGTTTCCCTGAGCCTTGTTCTTTTTCCTTTCCCTTCTTCTTGGTTGGGCTTGGCGTGGAGATAACTTCTTCGGCCTCAGACTCAATCTCCACCACTTCCTCGGTGTCTGGCTTTGTCGAGGTCGCTAGTGCTGAGGATTCAGCATGATTAGTGGCCATCATTCTGGTGCGAAAAAGGAATCCGAACCCCTGGTGGCTACTATCAGAAGGAGTAGGTTTCTCAGACATGAAAGGGACAATATAGGCATATAAATTCTTATAGCACAAATTCCTGAAGGACAAAATTTCCAAGTACAAGATATTCAAGAGATATAGAACCCTTGTTTGATCTATCCTACCCTTTTTATAGCCTTTGTGATTGACCAATGTTAGGGTAAAATTCACTTGGAAATTACCATCAAGTAAATAGTAAAATATCTCGAGAAATTGCCCCATTAAATGCTAGTCGCCCACTCCTTCCAACGGTAAATTTTTCTTTTTACCCGAGTTGACTGTTCCAATGGCTAGTTTTCATACCCTTGGTATGCTCAGTGCACCCCTGTGCTCCCAGTGCACCCTTGCGCTTTGAGCATACCTCCTGCGCTCCCAGTGCACCTGCTGCGTTCTGAGTTTATTCCTGCGCCTCTAGCGCACTCCCACGGGCTTCCCATCCTGCGGTTGCCTCCTGCGTGGAGCATGGTACCTGCTGCACTTACCACCCTTGGTGGGTCTATTCCACTTCATACAGCTACTTCGACCATATAGTCATTTGATCCGATACGGTTTGGGCTGAATGTCATTGATATAGTCGGGTAGCATATTTCTGCAAAGGGTAGCTAATTGAATATCTCTGCCATCCGTGATTTATTTGACTGTATAGGGCCCAAGCCAGTGCTGTTGGAACTTCCCTAGCTATTTTGCAAACTATCTATCATGAAGTAGCACTAAGTTTCCCTCTGCAAAGGTCTTTCATCGAATATGTCGATCATGTCATGCCTTATCTTGTGCCTTCTGCACCTGCTGATGGAAGTTAGCAATGAAACGATCTTGCTCCAAAGCCACAAGCTGTGCTAATGACTCCTCCATGATATCAGGCTCTGCCATATTTGTGAAGGCTGCAATGCGCAGGCTAGGAACAATATATTCCATGGGAATGATGGCCTTCTTTCCATAGACCATCCTAAACGGTGTTTTCCCTGTAAAATTCTTATAGGTGGTATGGTAAGCCCATAGAATAGATAGAATGCAAACGTCCCAGTCGCTCCGATCAGCGTTACAGACCTTGGTAAGTGCATGCTCCAAGACCTTATTAAAAGCTTTGACCTCTCTGTTTTCCTGAGGATGATACAGAGTGATTTTCACATGATGGATATGAAATTCTTCTATCAAGGCCTGTATTTTTTCATTGACAAAGTGTGTACCTCTATCACTCATCAGGATTTTTGGACATCCAAATCTAGTCAAAATCTAGTCAAAGATGAAGTGCACAGCGGTATTTGCAGTGCAGTCATTCACCGCTTGTGCCTCGGCCTACCAAGTTACATAATTAGTAGCAGTTATAATGTAACATGCACTTGTCTTCTTTCCGGGCGGGTTGATAGGTCCTACAAAATCAATGGCCCACTTGTCAAATGCTTGCAGGGCCATTTGTGGTTGAAGGGCATTTCATCTCAGCAGAATGGTCTTCCAGTGCATTGGCATGTATCGCAGGCCTTACAATAGTCGTACAAGTCACTATGCAGGGTACGCCACCATAATCCAGCTCTTAAGATATTTCGTGTCATTTCGTTTCTTGGGTAGTGACCTCCTGCTACCCCACCCCGGGATTCAGTCAAGATAGCATGTCGTTCATGTTCCAAAACATACCTTCGAAGCACTTCATCTGCTCCCATATTATAGAGGTGGGCTGCGATGATGGTAAGATCCACAACATGGGTTACCAACTCTTTCTTCTATTGCACCAAATTCTCTGTGGGTTCCATGCCTATAGTCAGGAACTGAATAATGTCAACAAAGTTTGCATCAAATAACTTAATAAAAAATAGATGTGCATTAGGCAATCACTCTTTTACGTTGGTTGGTTTCTCGTCAGTCTCAATTTGGGATAAGTGATCCGGCCTAGCATTCAACTTCCCCAGCTTGAAAATGATTTCAAAGTCGTATTCCTGGAACAACAGAAGCCATCAGCATATTTCCCCCCCAGCACAGGCTTATTCACGAGGTACTTCAAAGCCGAGTGATCTATAAAAATTTTGAAGTGTCCTCCTAACAGATAGTGTTTATACTTCTATAATGCATAGACCATGGCCAATCCTTCCTGCTCTATGGTGGCATAATTACACTCCACACTAGAGAGTTTTCGACTAGAAAATGCAACTTGGTGATCAATGTCTCGATTTCCACATTGCGTAAGGACTGCTCCCAGGGCGATTCTAGAAGCATCAACGTGAACATGAAATACCTTTGCCCAATCAGGAAAGATAAGAATAGGCATAGAGACTATCTTTTCCTTGAGTAGCTCAAATCTCCTTTGACACTCGCCATCCCAAGAAAATGAAACATCCTTCTTAAGTAGCTTTTCCAGAGGTCCTGTGATCAGCGTGTATCCCTGAATGAACTTTTTGTGGCAGCCCATATGTCTGAGGATCAAACGTAGCTGCTTCTCAGTCATAGGGACTGTCAGATTGATGATAACTGCGACTTTTGCAGGGTCCACCATAAACCCTTGTCGGCAAACTATATGTCTGAGCAAGATTCTAAAGGGTACACAGAAGATACACTTCTTGATATTCATGTAAATTTGGTGTTTCCAACAGGCATCCAACATCATGCACAGGTTCAAAACATGCATCTTTACTAAGCCAAATATAGTCTAATCATCAAAGTATACCTCCAGAAATTTATGGATGAACTCTTTGAACACTGCGACTACTACCCGCGAGAAGATGGCAGGGGCATTTTTGAGTCCAAACGACATGACCGTATACTGAAAGGATCCCCATTCAGTAGAAAATGTAGTTTTGTTGCGATCTTTAGTTGTGATTATGATCTGATGGTACCCCAAGAACCCATCAGTGAATGAGTATGCTTCCTGGACTCCTAATCTATCCAAGATCTCGTCAGAGAATGTTGTTGGAAAAGGATCATGTACGCATGCATCATTCAACTTGCGCAAGTCCACGCAGATGCAGATTTCCCCCTTCATATATTTTTCCTGAACCACCATGGGACTCACCTAGTTCGAGTATTCGACCGGTTTGATGATAGCTGCGACAAGAATTTTATCGATTTCTTCCCTAACCTACTTCTTATACTTAGGGTTCAGCTGATAAGGGCGCTACTTCACAGGGCACGAATCTGGTTTCAGTGTGATGTACATAACCCCTAAGTCCCTCGTGATCCCCCTAAGCTCCAAAAAATTTGTCAGAAATAACTCTTGATATTCTGTGAGTAATTCCACAACCTTACCTACTATCTCATCATCCTAGTAATCCCTAATTTTAGCCAACTTGGGTTGCTCTTCCAAGCCAATGTTAACTTCCTACATCTTCAGAGGCTTCGTAACATCCACAGTGTGCAATGGAGGTCCTGCAACTACAGGCTCCCCTTCTAATTCTGGGATCGAGACATTGCATGGATCTTCATCACATTCTTCTATGGTGATATTGTGGTAGTTGACAATATCTCGCATCTGTGTTTCCCATGTTGGTTTCTCCAATGTTGCGCATGGGCTGGATTCACCAAATACAAAGGTATCTATATCCTGCAGAGCTTTTTCAAGTGCCTTCATTCCTCTTGTTAATCTGAATGTCCCCATAAATTCATCCTTTAAGGTTTCCCAGTGGCGAGTGTGTTGATGTAGCTCCGCATCCAATTTCCATGCAGTGGGAATTGGTCCAAAGGCATGAATAAACAAGTGAACCCATTCTTCTGTAGTGTGATCCCACCATTTCTCCATCCAAGCGAAAAAATGTTCGCACGAATCCCTTGGGCCAAGAAATATCTTGATGTTCACATTAGCCGAAGGCTTAAATAGTAGGATCATTATATCCCAAAATTCCTCCCAATACTGGAATGCTCCCTTATGCATGTCCCACCACCTTGCAGGTGTTGCGTGCACAGCTAGATTAAGGGCCCATAGCCTTCGTTCTTTTGGAACCTTAGCTTCAAATGTTCGCAAAAACTCCTTTATGCTACCAGAACCATCAAAGTAGGGAAGTTCTCTTACCTCTGAGTGTATGCATCGGAAGTCCCTTGTGATTCGTAGGCAGCACAACATAGAGACATCGTGTAACCAGTTTTGCCAATTTTCCATTTCTTCACCGGAGTGAAAAAATCATTTGCTATCCTTTTCCGAGCAAAGCACACCATTAGCCATAGGATTGATCCAGTCCTTGTCCCTCATAGTTAACTTATATATGTGATCCATATGTTCTTCCTCATGCACTAGTTTTGTATACCTTTCTCCTTTTGCAAGGTCTAGCGGTACTACCACCCATGTTCCTTCACTTTCAAACACCATGCTTCTCTTCTTCAAATTGATAGTACCACCGATATCTATGGCCCAGTCCAATCCTAGGAATGCAAGATAGGGGTTCGCATCTTCTACAATCTGAATGACCTCGAAGTTATACCCAACCTTAACCCCTGAGATATCTATCATGTTATTTGATACTTTTCCCAATGGTATGATATTTTGCTGATTAGCCATGTGCAGCTGGATAAAGGACCATTCCAACTTAGGTTCTCCCATTCACTACCAATTTCTCCTAGGTAGTACATTAGCATATGAGCTTAGGTCTAGGATAACCTGATCCATCTCATAATCACCAATATGCACAGTTAACCGCATCTCCCTACTAGTGCATCTCTTATGCTTATATAGCTTGTGCACATCCTTAATTTCCATGGATAGGGTTGTTCTTTTTGCACAGCTGTGTATCAAAGCTTGGAGGTTTTCTACAGCCCTTTGGTTGTGCAGTAGCTTCATACATGCCTGTAGGAATGGGTTGACCTCATAATCTACTTTAAGGTTCACAGGGACTTGAGGAGTAGATGCCATGACCTTAGAAAATTCTTGGCGAGCTGCGACAAAGGTTTCCTTTTCCTTCTATAAGTCCAAACCTTCTTGTTTAATGGTTTCTTTACAGATAAGGGGTTCCACCTCAGCTTTCTTCGCAGCTCCTCGAGTGGCCATGCCACTACGTGTTATAACATTAACACTTGGTCCTTCATCTCGAGGTTCTACCTTGACCCTTTGTACATTCTTCATAGGTGTCTGCTGCTTCTCCTCCATCTTGGCTATCAGAATAAGGAAATCTTCGATCACATGATCCAACCGTCTACAGTATCTGTGGGATTGTCTTGCAAGGTTTGTGCAGTCCCTTGAAAATTTCCCTATTTCTCCACAGTTATAGCAAATTAGTTGTCCTATCCCCCTACCCGCACTTCCACCTCGGCCCCCTCCCCTACCCGTAGCTGGGGAGCCACCCAAACTGGAGGGGAATCTTGGTGAAGAAAGGTCTGATTGTACCATATATAGGTTTCCTCTTTCTATCATCAGCTCATAGGTCTGACAGTTCTACTCATCATGTCCTACATATCTGCGAAACCTGCACCATTGTTGCTTTACTTATGGGAAATATGCAGCTAGGCAAGGGTAATGGTTGGTATCATGCATCCCAGCCACGCGACAATCATCGCACCACAGCACCGGACAACTTGGTCCTGCAGCTTCCCTAAGACGTAATAGGCTGGGTCCCCCAGCCTGCATGTAGCTTTCTAGTAGTGGACATTTATCCTTGGTGTGGCCATTCACCCTGCATCATATGCACCACCTGTCAGGGCTAGCCTCTATTCCTTGTTCCTTTTGTATATTCTGGATCTCCATATGTATTGCCTCTAACTGTCCTTGTATTTTTTGTACTCCTAACTGGGTATCATCTCTTGGCACAACTTCCAGCTTCATCGCAATCTCTAAGGCCTTTTCCTGTGATTCAATGGCTTAATGACCCATTGGCATGCACAAGTGGGGCGGAAACTTAGCAATGAACCACTTCGTGTGCTGCCTGTCATCATACAAAAATCCTCCTTCTCTAATTACCTTCTTTAACCATTGGCCAGCTTCCCATATAGACTTGAATGGTCTCTGCTTGAAATATTTCAAATCGTTCACTATCTGAGAGTAGGACTTAGGCTTTTTGAACTGTTGTCTCAAGGCATTCTTAATCTCTTCAATGGCCGCATTTTCATGTTGAGCTATGTATCCCATATACCATTCCAAGGATATTCCTTTAAAGGCAATGGATAGTTGCGCCCTTTTCACAACATCGCGGGCCACATTTTTCGCAGTCCATACTGATCCTACAACAAACCAGAACCTGTCCATGTCTTCATCCTCTACGCCCTTGAAGGTAGGTATCTTCATGTGCGAGGCCATCTCATCTTCCGGCGGGGGAGGAGGTACGGGTGAGTTGTTACCCCTGTGTTGGCTCGACTATGGTGTAGTCAGAGATTCTCGCGTAGCTGAATCCCTTACTGGTCTATAGACAAATGTATCTCCTTCTTGGTTAGTTCTGAAGTACTTACCATTGCGTGTTGTACCCTCACTTGGACCAGAGCTCATTCACTTTGTATGGCTGCACAAAATGCTATTTTTGCACAATAATATCTTAATCAGTAATGACGTAGTTTCTAGAAACTTACCCCAGAAACCCTTGAATAACCTTCGGTCTGCCTTGGAGTAGGACACAAATTGATTAATTGCAAATTCTGTCACAAAAAATCCTAACACACTGTTCACCCAGTGATCTACCATGTGAGTGATGGTGTTATCAGTATTTTCTAACTGCTGAATCAGTTCTGGGGTCCACAGTGTGACCCGTTCATCCTTCCAGCACTTCTGGAAATCTACGAGCCTTGCAATCCACTACTAAAGCTCGGTCGTAAATGTCACAAAGAAAATTTGATGGATCTCTATGAAAATGTACTTATTCTTCCACTTCTCTATGGTTAGCTTTGCACTTCCATTCTCCCTCACTACAAATTCTTGGATTTTCCTTTCGAACCACTAATCAATCTCTTTCTACTCACATCTCCAATGTGTTCTTGGCATTACCCGATATCTCTCTCAAAATTCTCCCAGTCCTGACAATGAAACCATTTTTTGGCTTGAGGGGTCCTGACGCAGGTTTGGAGGTTACATTTTACCAACAAACCCCTATACTACTGGCCCTTTTGGCAGTGACCTTCTTGCGTAGGCCAAAGTCTCACCTGAAGTAGTATGGGAGGGTGATGAAACTAGGTTTCCACACCCTGAGAGAGAGTAGGTAAGTCGAGCATATATGTGTTCCCAGCTTATCAAGTTCACACTTAAACAAATCTATTCTCAGGCTTATTGACAATATTATCCACAGTATAACAGAGTTATTCCTATGCACAGATCTAGTAATTACCTCAACATCCACGTGCGTAATACCAATTATCAACACAGAACACTATAAGTGTAGTAATTAACAGATCATAGATACATATATCAGAAACATAGATACTTTCACAATTCACAGAAATTAAAAATTTACTTTCGCAACTTAATCATATAACCTAGGTTCGCATCAATCATAACCAAATAGATCTAGATAGCATCATATATCCAATAGTACTTCGCATATATATGAAGACCAAAATCCACTTAAAATCCCAAAATACCGCCTGCGCACACAAACAGTAGGGTCCGCACACAGTAGGACTGAGGATCTCCACGCATACAACCAAGAGGATTCCTTACCCAATAACCTGAAAATAGATCTAAAAATCCATGCTTAGCATCAATCTCAATTCTCTCCTTTCTAAGACTAAAAAATTTTCATCTATTTATATCGATTTAGCCTACGCATCCAATGGTCCACAAACCCTGGTTTACGGACTCTTGGTCTACCCTTAACCCATTACAATGCATTCGCAGCTTTCACCCACCCTAAAACCCCTATGTTATATTAAATAATACCAAAAATATACAAAAATGGAAAAAAATTGCAGCTTTAGGAGACCCTGTTCCAACACATCTCATAGATCCATTTTCGCCCCAATAGAAGGTTATAGTCTAAGATTGCATCGACTATCTCAAATTTGATATTAAAATTTTTTCCCCCAACACAAATGGGAAAATCTGGAACAATACCATGGGGCCTGTGAGAATGACCATCAAACTTAGTCAAAAGAGTGGTTGAAGGAACGACTGCGGGAGATCCACTACCCTTCTAGCATGCAAGAGACATTACACACGTGGAAACACCCTCATCAAAAACTATTCGAAAGATATTGAATTTTTGATAATTAAACCTAATATGGAAATAAATATGATGAGGAAGTCTCTTTTTAAAATTTGACATGTCAATTGTAATTATTAGAGAATTATTTGGATCAATAGCCCCAATAGCAATGAGCAAAGCACTCCACTGAATAGGACAAGACTAGAGCACCTCTAATGCAGACATGGCATAAGGACTTTGAGTTATATCTTCTACAATCGAGTAGTTTTGGGCATCCTCGGCATTAGGATTTCTCATCGTATGATTCTAAGACCCTTTCGACATCCAAGGTATAGGCTAAATATTCGGCCTCATAATATGAAGTGGCTCAGTACTATGAGGAGCACCCTTAGCTTTCGAAGACTCAGCTTCGCCATAATCATGAGATCTCATAGCATTATCTACGTGAGCACTCATCATGTATATTTTTGATGTATTTTCCCCTTCCTAGTTGCCCCCTGAGGGAGGCCCAGTATTTGGATTCACTGCAACAAGTAATTTCTGCCCTTGGGGAAAAGGGCTTGTCAGCACAACCTAGAAACTAGAATAACCCTGTTGAGCTAACAAGTGCTGCGCATCTTGAATTTTAGAGAAAAGGTGTGTAATATGGTCTCCAATGCACAATTTGCATGGAAACTTCACTTTCCTTTTATTACCATTTTTAACCTCTCTTACATGATCGTTGGATTTTTTTGCATTCCCCTTCCCATCCTTTCCCTTTTTCTTGTTATTACGTCCTTTCTTCTTCCCATCAGATTATTGATTTCCTTTAGGGTTACAAGTTTGGACATCATTAATTTTCAACGATTGGGAAGGAGTTGACACTGAAGGCACAACCTGACTAGAAGAAGTAGATTGTATAAACAACTGGTACAATTGACTTAGTAGGCTATTCGTACCGCTATCAATCGAACTGATAAACCCGTCACCATGAGGGCCAGGTTTAGTTTTGGCTAAGTCTAATTTGGAGTGAGGAGGATCTGGAAATATTTTCTTAAGGACTCTAGGCTGAGAATAAATCAGTTCTAGTTACTGAGCCCTAAAAATAGCTCGCACTTTAGAGAATACCCCTGAAAGGGATACATCTTTAGAAATTTCTGGTTGTAAGGATTTCAAAAACCATTCAAGATGCAATTCATTTGGGATTTGGGCTTTAATGAGCCTCTTCCTTCTTCTCCATTCCTTAATATGGTAAGAAATGTGAGTTTCCTTGTCATGCTGAAAATTGACCAAGAGGTCAGTCTCGGTGCCATAACGGACAGGTAACTGAAAATGATTTAAGAACATAGTAGCCAACTCTCCAAAAGTAGAAAAATTGCTCCCAGTTAACTCTATGTACCATTTTGCCGCATTTCGAGTTAAGGTTCATTGAAATAATCTCAACCTAATTTAGTCATCGATGAGGGATTTCGATGGACACCATAAATGGAAAGTGGTGATATCATCTGCTGAATCCTCGCCAATCTTCCCTTCAAAATTTGAAATATCTTAGGGGATCTTGGTGAGGACCAAAGGCCAGCCTGAAATATACCGAATAGGATTTTTAGTCAATTTCGATAGATCTGGAAAGTTTAACTTTTCCAAAAATGGTAAGTGTGGAGGAGCCTGGGAATTCCATCTCCCATAGGAAGGATTCCCCACATTCTAAGAAAAATTACCTGTATTTGTTGAGGCACCAGGTTGCTAGATGTTATTCATAGAAAATGTTGGGCCATAAGAAAATTCTTTTGACCCAAAATTCGGAGAAGGACCCCCTCCCAACATGGACTTACTATACGTAGGAACATTCCCTCCAACCGAGGTATTGAATGGAGAAGAAACCCCTTGGTAAGGGTTCCAAGCATTTGCAAATGGAGAGAAAACCTCAGAAGTACTCGATGAAGGGAAAGGAACATTCCCTTATTGACCATCTAAGAACTCACTTCCCACTCCTAATGTTGTAAAAATAGGTTTCCATCCCAAAATGACATTAGAACTTTGACCTCCAGAAAAAGGATTAAAACCTTGACTCTGAGAGGTAAAAGGAAAGGATCCTAAGGAAGGGGTTGAAGGAGGGATATGCCCACTTCCAAAGGGTAACTCTTGAAATGAAGCTGATCCAATAGCCATAGAAGGTATGGGTGTCGAGATAGCTGAATCATCATAAAATGAGAAAGAAGGAATTCCACTAGTGGTCATTCCATAAGAAAAGGGACCAAATTGAGAAGCATGTGCCTGGGTGTCTCCAGACCCAAACAAAGCAGCACTAGAAGTGATTTTAGATATGGAAATAGTTCCTCCTCCTTCAACTGAAAGAGGAGCCTGAACACTTGTTGTGTTCACAGTCGAAGCTATGTTCCCAGTCGTGGCCATCGAAAGAAATGGATATGATGGAAAAGGACTAGTCGGTCTCTGAGACTCAGGCCCAATGTACTGAAGAACGTGAGGACAAATAGCAGGAAGAGGAGATGGAAGAGACTCAATAGGCTGAGGAACTTCCTCTATTTCAAATTTTTCTCCTGGAAATAAAACTTTAGAGTTGAGTGGAGCACTTCTCTCTATACTTCCACTGACACTAGAACCACCCATAGAAACAACAAGCCCTGATAGAGGATCACTCTCCATTTCGTTTGAAACCACCGGGTGAAAATCACCCACTGCATTATACCTATGCCTTCTTGAAGAAGGCTTGACACTCGCGGGGGATATCCCATGAAGCCCCCTTGATTGACAAGGCGATCAGTCAGCCACTTTAAGAGATTAGTTTTAAAGTAAAAAAATATAAGAAGCTAAGCAATCTAGGAGAAAAGAGAACATTCTAAAAATTTCATAAGATACAACCAGACAAGCAGATTTCAGGTATTTTCTTTCCACGTGATTAGGACCATACACCAAAATATAAGAAAGTAAAATAATAGGACCTTCCGAAAATAGTCTAGGGTAATTATGCTCGAGGCTTACTAGCGAAGGTAACAGAAATAGTTATGTTGACCTCCTAACAACAAACTTTGCCAGTTCAAGTCCCCAAGCTTCGCAAGGGCTCCCTCCAAAAGTACTGATGGAAGTGATGCAATGTCTATCTCAGGCACCATGGGTATTCCCCCCCGCAGTCACCTATGTGGTCCCTAAGATAGGCAACTAAGGGCACCAATCCGTATCAACAGCCGGGTGGAATGGTCTTAGGTCAAGATTCAAAAAATAGAATAGGGGGTATCTCTCTTCTCTTCCTGCACTATCCTTCGTATTTGACTCTCTAGAGGAGAGATTTCCCAGTCAACTTAAGAGTGTTGGATTTCGCTCTTTAATAAAATTTCTATGTTTAGCAATTTGAGCAGCCTTGGAGAGTTAAATCTCCACTCACCTAATCCAACACCCTAGCTAGTTGGTGTATGATTAATGACAATGATACAAAAACTTCTAGTTGCTTTTAATTATATTGCTTGTTTTAAATTGTTTGTTACTTAAGTCAAGGGTAAATAGAAGAGAAACTAATGGTGTTTGATGATGTAGAAGAAATCAATGAAAACCTAGTTACATGAAAATGCAACAACTTCCTTTCGATGAAAAGCAATTTCTACATGGGTTCTACAAAACTAATAAAGCAAAAACTCTGTTTTTTCTTTTCAGACACTCACATTTCACATGATCCAGAAAAATATGAAAAGACTAAAAATGCTCAATAGCACTTAATGCAAACTACCAATTATATTCAAATTATAAGATGCTAACTCTAAAGAAGAAAAAAAGAATCTCTAGAAACTAAATGGTTCAATCACTTTTTCATAGAAAAACAAGGCTAGTTCCGAATAGATCTCCTATGCATAACAATGCCAAAATGTACTTCATATAAAAGAGAGAAATCAAGAAAATACTTCCTTCAAAATCAAGCCAAGAATCAAAGACTAGAAACCAATGAAAAGGCTTCAAAAGATACAATGAAACCGTAAAAACAAACTTAAAGAAAAAGCTACAGAAAACACAAATGTTTTTTGGGATTTTCACTTATAATGGAAGAAAAAGACTTCAAGAAGACAAGCATAAACTACCCAAGAACTAGAATCAAACAAAGTGAGTCTCAACAAGGCTTCAAAGTGCTCAAGCCAACTGTGCTACTTGTTTGGTCTCACAATTGTCACATTTTCATCATGTTTACCCTCGCCATTTCTCACATTCTGTCACCTCATTTAACCATTCATCATACCATTTCCATGGGTTCACCTCATTATTTTCTAATTTATTTATTTTTAATATTATTAGAAAATGTATGATTAATTATTGGAAAATTGACATATTTCACTAATATCTTAAATGTAGATGAGATTTGTAAATGTGTAGGATTATTTGGAAGAATTATTCAAAATCCTCTTGAATATTTCCTCCACCATTTCAATAATTCAAAGGATAATTGTTCAAGCTTATTCTAAGGAGAAGATCATGGAAGATTTCAAGGAGAATATCATGAAGATTTGGATAACATATCTTATCCAATATTTGTGAGAGATGAGTGAGGATTTGAAGGGATCATATCTTGTAATTATTGGGATATTCGTTGAGATAAGAGTGGATTTGTAATTATGAGTTGCTTATATTTTTTTCAAAGAAATCATGTATAAATAGCAGTGCTCTTTCTCCAAGTAGGGAGTAGGAAGAAATGTAGAAAAAAGGAGAAGATAGTAGGAGAAACTTGAGACGTTGAGATTCTTATTTTCTGAAGTTAATTGAAGACATAATTTATCATTTTCTTGTGCATTGAATAAATTTCAGTAGCTGCAAGTACTCTCAGTGTACAAGGTAAGGGTGGAGGCCCCCCACACCGATCTAAGTACACTTCTTAGTTTATTTCGTAACTGAAATTTCTGAATTAGTTTTTTTATGTTTGATTTATCTATTTTCAAGTATTGATGAATATAATGATCATTCTTAAACTGCATATGAAAGGACAAACAAGTGTTTAAGCTAAGCACTATTTCTATATTCTCTAAATTTTCAGTTAGCATTCACCCTTACATTCTTTTACATGCTTATGTTTGATTTATTTATTTTCAAGTATTGGTGAATCTAATGATCATTCTTAAACTACATATTAAAGGACAAACAACTGTTTAAGTTAAGCACTCTTTCAATCGACTCAAGATTTTCCATTAGAATTTATCTTTACATGCCTTTACATGCTTTGATTGCTAATGAATCTTAATTTTGTTTCTTTTTGCATACGAATAGACAAACCAATATTTAAGTTAAACACTTCTTCTATCTGATCAAGAGTTCAAAATTAAGATTCATATTTTCCTGCTTTTCTAAATTCCTATTCTCACAATAGCATTAACGATAAAATGAAATCAATGATGAAGGACAACCAGGACCTCTTAGTGAATATCCTCTTCAATTATTATTTCATGTATCTTGATATATTGTTTAGAATTTAATTAAGTTAGATTTATATTTGTAATATGCATTTCCCTAATCATCAATAATTCATCTTCTAAACTTGAATATGGTTGAAATCCATATATTTTGGAGATGATTCTAAGGTCTAAAAACCTTGATTGATAATTAAATGCTCGTGTTAATTTACCCATTAAATTGACCCAACATTTTGGCGTCGTTTCCGGGGAAGCATACTTCAACATATTCAATTAAGAAGATTGTTTAGAAAACACATAAAAAAAAACCCAGTATTTTTTTTAGTTAAGTTTTCTTATGCCTAGGGTAGACATTAGAAGGGTAGATTCATTAAAAAAAACCCCCATCAAAATATAAAAAATAAAAAACAATAAAATTCCGTTTGCCCAACAAGATCTAAAACTACATGATGTTAAAGAAGCCATTTATAGGGTAAGTTACGATAAGGATCTTCTTAAATCCTTGTCCACAATCTTGATTGATCACTAGGGATGAATATTCAATTAAGAAGTTGGAAGAGGAACAAAGCATTGATGAAGAGGATCCACAAGAGGAAAATTTAAAATCTTCTTCTAGTAAGGAGATGAATGAGTCATGAATCATAGTTGACGATCAAACATTAGAACCTAAAATTGAAGAGTTTCTAGCATGTATATCACAAGATCCCCCATGCATTTGAGATTTTGAACAAGTGACACTTGAAGAATTTTGTGACATAATAACTAATTGTTACACTAAAAACTGTCATCCTGACATTTTGCTATGAGTATGAGCTCATTATTACTCATACTTCCTCCTTTTGCAAGTCTAACATATCAGTTCCTCATGTCAAGCTTTCAAAATCAGAGAAAAGTTCCTTAAAATCCCCTAAACATTGGTATCGCACTTTCTCTATTCATTTCCTGCGGTCCTGCACCTAAAGTTCAGCTTTCCTGCAGAACCATACCGCACGTTCTTTGTGTTATGGGTGCGGACCTCTGTAAAACTCAAAAAGGCGAGAAAGTAAAGATAAAAAGTTGATTTCAGATTAATTCTAGAAGATTCTAGATGGGAATTTTCGGGAATGGATACGCTTTGAGAAGTTTCATGCATCCCTCACTTGATGGAGCTAACCCCTTGATGTAAGGAGCTAATCCCTTTGAAGGAAGATTCTATCCCTTCATATTTGGAACAGAAAACCTCCTCTTTTCCACTATAAAAAGAGGCCTTGGGTAGCCTCAAAGGGAGTTCAATCTTTAAGATATTTGAGGTTAAATGCTGTTGAGATTCAGAATCAGTTAACTAAGACTTTCTGTGAGGTTAAATCACTCATCTCTATCTGTCTTGGTTCAAAGAGTGCAATGCTTGTCAAATTAGAAGAGATTCCTGCTTCGGACCCCGGGAGGACCTACACGACATCAAGGCACAGGTTGTAAAGGTTTTCTTTATTTGAAGTTAATACAAATATACTCATTTCTCTCATTAAACTGTCTATTTATGGTTTATTTCATAAATTCCTTGATCATTATGATGAGTATGGTTTATAATAATGTCTATACAGGTGTTGTGTAATCTTTTTGCTTGTTTGTGATTGCAGATTCACGAGGAACGTTCTTTCAAGTGCACGGGAAGGACTTCAACGAGATCAAGCAAGCGTTGGACATAAGGTAGGCCTTACACCTATATAGTATTTTTATGAATCTTGTATGCTTAGAGAGAGATTAGTATAATTGGTTGTTTGTTGCTAGTTACTTTTAGTACTAGAGAGATCGGTCTTGTCCGCAAGACAGATTAATCTACACAACAAAATGGCGACTCCGCTGGGGAAAGAACTTGTTGTTTTTGGTTCTCTTTTATTTTGATTTGAGGAAACATTTTTTCCTGGTTTTTGATTGATACATATCTGTCTGGGTAATTTATATTTTCCCTGTTTTTGAAAATTTAGAAATATTTTAAGTTTTTCTATAATTTTTCCTAGGACCGCACTCTGGCTTATTTTGACAGTGCGGGCAGGTTCGCACTTTCTGTTAAGAATACAGTGCGGGACCGCACCTGTCAATACTGGTTGCCTGCGGACCCTGTTAAAATTTTAGAAAATCTCTAGATTTCTTTCTCTAGTTTATTTTTATTTGGATTTAGCCTTTTGGTTTCTGCCCAGACTGATTATTGTTTCTGTCAAGAATTTTTTGTGAATGAACTCCAACAATGTTGATGTTTTGATGATTTTCTAGAAGATTTTGCAGTTTGGATTGTTTTTCCGCTTGGTCTTTGTAGCGATTCGAACTTTTAACAATTTGTAGTATCTCAGATTACATTGATCTCTTTTTGTCTTTTGAATCTGACCTGATTGTGAAAACATCCTTTATTGAGAAATTGAGCCTTTTGTTTCTTTGTGAATCTTCGAAAAAAGTTGGTTGAAAGTTTTGAATTTCATTTTTATAAAAAAAAACATATTTTGAGTGTTTTTGATCTGTTTGTTATTCTAAACAAATAGACTCTTAGTTTGCTAAACAACTAAGGAAAACATTCTTCAAGATTAGATTTTGTAGTTTTGAGTAGTTTTAATTTTTGTAGCTTTCTTTCGAAGGAAAATTGTTTTGTAGCTTCTAGTTTGGAAAGAAAAAGGATTTTGTTATGAGCTTTGATCATTTATCTCATTATTGAAAAGGCAAAGTAGTTTCTTTCAGTTATTTTTCATGTTTAAAGAAGGAATTAAAAGAATTGCATTCTCCAACTCTTTCTTTAGATAGAAAGTTCATTGAAAGAAAAAGAATTGATTATCATTCTAGGTGCATTTTAGTGTTTTTTGGAAGTCGAGTCTTCACATCATCCAAAGTTTCATTTCCGCACCCATTGACTTAAGAAACAGCTCCTAAAAGTAACGCTTAATTAAAATTCATCTAGTAATCTTTTTATTTCTAGGGTTCTTATCACCAACATAGCTTAGGTTAGTATCTTGGGGTAGGGAGTAATTAACTCTCCAAGATAGCTAAAACAAACAAGTAGACAAATCTTGCGGTAGGAAGAATTCCAATTGTTGCATCTATGCTCTGGGAATCTCCTCCTAAAGGAGTTAAGCATGAGATCATATCTGAACCAGTGGGGTAATCAATCCTTCCTCATTGGGAATGATAGAAGATATACACGTATTAAAAACGGTAAAACTCGGATCGACCATTGTCGAGGAGCCTGGGGTCACTTGTTGGTAAACCTTGGATTATTTCAAGGAGCCTTCAAGGGGATTGAGCTTTGTTACTCTGCCCTTGCGTGTGTGTCGGATCGTAGACTGTTCCCCCAGGTATATTTGTTTCAGTTGGTAACCTTAGTGGCCATAATCTTTAGGATTCTTTCCTAAGGTGACGGTGGAGGGAAGATTCCACTGTACCTGGAACAGACGTCGGCTAGACTCACTTGGACTCTCCGGAGGGTTATCTTCACTCGAGATGGTATAGTGGAGAAACTTGCACCGGTCTGTTTCATTAAGCAGTTTGTCGGGGTAACTGTTCCAACCGCCCTTTTCGTGTTAAAATTCTACTAAGTTGGATTTCATCACCAACTAGTGTTTTTAGTACGGAAAGCTACTGTTTGTGTGTGGTTTGAACTCTTATATTTTTAAGTGAATGATTCAATTGTTTGTTTCTTAGAGACTTTAGGTGTTTTCATTGAAATTTTTCTTTGTTTGCGTGTGATTAGATAATTTTTAATCGTGGCGGACTTGCCGAGACAATCCCAGAGAATACAAGGGAAACCCCCTGAATATTCACCAAGTCACCTTGAAGGGCTACGTGCTCTGGTACTATATAGCAGCCGTAGAATTAGATCAACAGAAATTGGAACATCATCTATTGTAATTCATCCTGATTATCAAACATCTACAACAAAATATATTCAAGAACCGATTTCAGTTTCTGAAGTTTCTGGAAATATTTCTCCTTCTGGTGAATTAGCTGACGAACCTGAAATCTCTGAACCTGAAACTGAATCTTCTGTGTTAGAAACATCCTCAGGATTTATTACACCAACTTCTAGCGATCTAGGTTCACCTAGGGTAAGAAATATCATTACAGAAAATATTCCCTCTGGACTTATTTCTATTGAAGAACTTACTAATCCAGACGAAGACATATCTCTTCCCGACTCCCCTCAATCTATAAATCTTAGGGAGCGTGAATCTATTTTCTACAGCCCTATTCGAACTGATGCTTGGTATCTATCCTTAACAAATTTTTTAGAAAATCCAGGACTTGCTTTTCATCCACCTCGAGTTCCATTTCATCCTACACCCAGAGGTTACTATCCGCCATCCATTATGGCAGGAGAGTCGTCAATGTTTTCCCAGACTCCGGAATCATTTTTACACAGTGGTCCTTCTGTTCCTTCGGGATACCAAGCTCTATCTGGTACTTTCTCGGGAGCAACTCCTCAACCCATTGAAAACGTGTTATCATCTGGTCTTAATGGTCTTAAAATTGAAACGTCGAACGCAGAGAAAATCTTTATGATGTCTGGTAACGTTCCCAATCCTCAAACACAAGGCAATCAGTTACCGCCTGGGGGGAAACCTCAAGGAAATTTGTTACCGCCTGGGGGGAAACCTTCAAGTAGTCAGTTACCACCTAGAGGACAACCTCAAGGTAGCTTTTTCCCAGGACAAACTGTGGAATCATATTATTTTTGGGACAACCCCAAGGACAGTACATACCTCAAGGACAACCCCAAATTCAATATGCTCCTCAAGGTCCTCAAACGACTTCGATGCGCGCCTCAGGGTTATCAACCTCAAGGTCAGTACCCAATTCAAGGTTTCCAACAGCTTTCTGGTCAACCATCTATTCAAGGAGCCAGAAATATACCACTCAATTATCAACCCTACGTTCAACCAGGTTATGGTCCTTATGTTCAACCTTTTGTGGGACAATACCTCGGAATGATGGTGTGGGATCCGTCCCAATATCAACAGCCTATGCAGCCTAATGTACAGATGCCTTATCAACCTAGACAACCATTGGTTTCTGGTCCAACCCAGCAACCTGTCCAGCCAAATATTTAAACTCCTGCACCTAGTGGGACAAATAGTGGGCCTGGTACACCTCGGACTGCTGCCCCAATGCCGCTACAAGCTATGCACGTATACGGTAAACCTATCACACACATTTTATTGTACGTAGCCCGATTTTGGCACTGCCCACAATATCCATACAAATCCCTCAAGTCTGCGCCTCGGTCGGGACCTTCGATTCGACCGGTTCGAATGCGTATAGGACAAGGCGGTACAAGTACGGTTGTTACAAGTAATTAACCTCAATTTACGTATCAACCGTACCAGGGATAGCCACAATTCGGTCCCTATGTACAGAATCCAAACTATCAGTATCAAACGTACCCTAGTTATACTTATCAACAACCTCAGTATGGTCCGGTTCATCCTGGTTTTCCGGGAGGTTACACAATACCTAAGGCAAATCCGATTCCTAGTTATCCTGGGTATCCGCTTCCTAGATCTGCTTTGGCTTCTCAAGGTTTTTGAGACCCTAACCGTCAATTACCGTTTATCGCAACTTTGGAATTACCTGATTTGACGCGCCTTACAAATGATCCCATTTTTTATTATCAGAACTGGCCGCCAATGCCTCATAAGTTGCCCAGTGATATCCCAAAATTCGAAGGTAAGTCAGGAGAGGATCCATCGAATCATGTTATGAATTATCACCTTTGGTGTGCATCTAATTCAATCATTGATGATTCGATTTGTTTACGTCTTTTCCAAAGGAATCTCATAGGTCTTGTAGCCAAATGGTACATTGAGTTGCCACGAGGCTCGTTTCATAATTTCAGTCAGTTAGCAACTGCTTTCTTGACTCATTTTCAATTGCTTGTCAGATACGACAATGGCACGGAATTATTAACTTCGCTAAAACAATCTACGTCCACGTATATTTCTGATCATATTCATGAATGGCGAGGTAGGAGGCGTTTGGTGAAAGTTTATATTCCGGATCAAATTTTGGCGGAATGGTTTGTTAAATCATTGTTACCCAAGATTACTGAAGATGTAGCTAAGGCTGGTGTTGTTACTGAAGAGCAAGTAATTGCTCAGGCTCAGTACCTTGACCTCGTTTATACACAGTCAGGTACTCTACATGAAAAAATCCCAGACCTTCCAAAACAAGGTCAAATAGCTGCAGCTCATTCAGGGTCTCATGTCGCTGACGGTATGATTGGTATAGTTAATTCTAAAAGCAAGAAGAAATCTTCCAAGAATTCTTCTCCAATTATAACTTTACCTGATTGCCCGAAAGGAGAATCTTCTCCCGAAGTTTCTGCTGACATTCATGTCGTTGAAACATCTACGACAAAATCAAAATCCGGTGGTAAAAAAAAGGGAAGGAACAAAAACAAAAAGAATTCGAAAGAGAAAACTGATAAAGATGAATCCAATGACGAAAAACGTAAACCTCGCTATCCTTGTTTCATTTGTGAACAAGATCATTTCACGAAATAATGTCCATATTGAGACGAAGTTACGAAATTCGTTAAAGGATCGCAACAACCTGCTGTCTTGAAGGATCCTTTTCCAATTCAAGATAGTAAAATGATTGGTTCTTCCTCGACTACTTTAGAAGAGCCTATTATGATGATGTCTCATGTAAGGATTGTGACACGATCGCAAGATTACGGTTCTAAGAATCATTTTGTTGATGGCAAAGAAGCAGAATCTTCTAATGCAAATACATCAAATACACCTCCTCCTATTTCCGGTCCGCTACAGATCGAGAAGCAAAATCCAGACTTGATAATCAAACCGCCTGCTAAAGGTGTTCTTCGTAAATCAGCTTTCAATCCACATGCGAGAGCTGCTCAGAATTACAACATTGTTGAAGACTTAGCTGTTTCTCCTTCAGCGATGTCGGCTTTGGAAGTGCTGCAATCGTGTCCAGCACAGCGTAAATTATTATTGTCTGCCATAGGAGCTGTCGATGTTTAGGATTCTAACCTTATAATTTTCGATTTACAAAATAGTACACCACGTCTTCCTCACCAAATGGCTTTCCAGATTCCAGTGTTAGTAAAAAACAGACCTATTTTTCGGACTGTGATTGATGAGGGAGCTTCAACGTGTATTATGTCGATTCAGTGTTGGAAATCTCTTTGTTCTCCTACACTTAACCAATCTCCTATGATTCTAAAGGCTTTTGACGGTCGAGGTTTTCAACCTTTTGGTATTTTGCAGGCTTTACCCATAGGGGTCGAAGGTAAAATCGTTAATCTAGATGTGGAAGTGGTAGATGCCACTCTAGATTACAACCTTCTTCTGGGTCGTAGTTGGTCCTATGCTATGACTGTTGTTGTCTCTTCGGTCTTTTGACTCATAAAATTTCCATATCAAGGAAGGATCGTAACAATAGATCAGTTAACTTATTTCTCTTCCGACCCAGCCTCTACAGAAACAATCCAGCATGTTGGTAAAACGGCTATCCCTTACAAGGATGTTGGAGTAGGTTTGGTTAAAGATTCTAGTTTACTAGGAACTTTTTCCTTTCCTCCTCCTAACATATCGCCTTCTATTGCAAATATTCACATGATTTCATCAGACACTGTTATGTTTGATGATCCTTGGATCGTACCTTCCGAATCCGAGTTAGATTCATTCGATGGCGTTATGCCTTTGAGTCCATTTGAAATTGCGTACCAGGCTATACAGTCATTTTCTGACCCCTCTTCAACCGAGACTGATCCAATGAATGGGATCCAAGAGGAATCACTTTCTATATCTAGTTCAGTTACAATGACATTTCCTGAACTTGTTCATACTGATGAGCAAATTCGTGAGTTTTTGTCTGTTGATGACTTACCATGGGAAGATCTCCATCACCGATCTTCATTTTTACCTGAATTAGATCATTTTGAAGATGATTTCGCTTCAATTTTTACTACTGAATATGTCAAAGAACCACAGAATCCATTGCAAAATCCATATTCTGAGTTAAATTTGGAAAATATATCTCGAACGGTTCCAATTGACATTTCGGTAAAACCAGGAATAATTGAAAACATTCATATAGGTGCTTGTTGTACTGAAGATCAATTTCAAACTTATAAAGCCCTATTTCAAGAATTCTGTGATGTGTTTGCACAGTGTTATGAAAATGCCGGAATTGAACCATCGCCGTTGTTCATAGTGAGAACTCACCGGGATCTTTATACTTTGTTCATCAACGATTATCTGATTTGCATCCCGAAAAGGTAACTTTGCTATAAAAGCAGAAGTTGAAAAATTAATTCGTGCAGGTTTCATTTATCCAATTCCTTTAACGGATTGGGTATCGAATATTGTTCCTGTGACTAAAAAACAAGGAACGATAAGAGTATGTATTGATTATAGGGATATTAATCGAGCGTGTCCAAAAGATAATTATCCAACTCCCTATATCGATCAAATAATATATGATTGCGCTGGCAGTGAATTGTTTTCCTTCATGGATGGATTTTTGGGCTACAATCAAATAAACATACTCCCTGCTGATCAACCGAAAACAGCTTTTATTTGTCCATGGGGAACGTTTGTTTATTGTAAACTACCATTTGGATTAAAAAACGTTGGAGCAACTTTTCAACGGGCTATGTCTTATGCATTTCATGACATTAAGCAGATTGTCCAGCCATATCTCGATGATTTACCTACTCATTCATTACGTAGGGCCGATCATCTCACTCATTTACGAGCAATTTTTATGAGATGTAGGCATTATCGGATAAGGTTGAATCCGCATAAATGTGTTTTCTGTGTAGAATCGAGTCGATTACTGGGATTTGTTGTCTCGAAAGCAGGCATTCGTGTCGATCCATCGAAGGTCGAAGCCATTGTTAAATTGCCTCCTCCTTCGACTTTACGCCAACTCCAAAGTTTGCAAGGGAAAGAAAACTTTTTACGTAGGTTTATTCCTAACCATGCCGAGCTTACAAAGGGTTTTACCCGGTTGTTGAAACAGAACATTCCATTCTTTTGGGATGAGATCGCTGATCGATCTTTTGATGCACTTAAACACGAGTTGACCCATGCACTGTTATTGCATCCTCCCAACTACAATCAGGATTATTTTGTGTACCTCGCTGCTTCTCATTCCACCATTGGGATGGTGTTAGTTTAGGAAGACGAATCTCACAATGAACATGTGATTTACTATCTTAGTTGAAATCTGCATCCGACTGAGATCAAATACACACATGTGGAGAAATTGGCCTTGGAAGCTGTCCAAGCTGTCCAAAGATTTAGACATTACATTTTGTTACGCAAGACTACGGTAATTTCTGATTGCAACCCTATGATGTACATTTTGACCAAAAAATTGCTAGGGGGCAAGTATTCCAAATGGATAGTAATCCTGCAGGAATTTGACTTGGAATTTGAAAAATCCAAGGCAAAGAAATATTTGGTCTTTGCGGAACTGATGTGTGATTTCCCCTCAACTGGTACTGAAACAGTGGCAGAAGAGTCCATTGCGGACGAATATTTGTTTCTTATCAGTACACTTGATCCATGGTATGGATATATTATCGTTTATCTCCAAACCCAATCTTTTTGGCCTGACATCTCACGATCTCAGCAATGGAAAATACGCTTCCAATCCCAACAGTATAATATCATTGGTGATACATTTTATCGTCGTGGAGCGGATTCTGTTTTCCGACGTTGTCTTACACATGAAGAAGCTAAGAAGGTTTTAAATGACTGCCATTCTGGAGCATGTGGTGGTCATATGTCTAGGTATGCCACAACCCAAAAGATATTGCGTGTTGGTTATTTCTGGCCAATGTTGTTCAAAGATTGTATTTATGCGATTCGGAAATGCTACAACTGTCAACTTTTTGATCGAAAAATGCGCGCGCCACCCACTCCTCTTCACCCTATAATTGCTGTTAGTCCTTTCGCAAAATGGGGTATCGATTTTATTACATGTAACCCTCACTCAGCCGGGGGGCATGCGTATATTATCTTAGCAGTTGATTATTTTACTAAGTGGGCCGAGGCGATGCCTACATTTTCGACTGATGGCAAGACTGCTGCAACTTTCGTATTTAATCACATAATTGCTAGGTTCGGTGTTCCTCAAGCTATTATTAAGGATCATGGAAGTCACTTTTGGAATGTCATGATGACTGAACTAACAGACCAACTTGGCTTGCGCCACGATAGTTCCACTACGTATTATCCGCAAGATAATGGTCTGGTTGAAGCCATTAATAAAGTTTTAGTCACCATGATCAGACGAATCATTGGTATTCACAAGACGAATTGGAATTCCATGTTATTTTCAACGCTTTGGGCATATCTAACCTCAGTCAAAACATCAACGGGTTTCACTCCTTTCCAACTGGTTTATGGTTTAGAAGCTGTGTTGCCAATTGAATGTGAAATACCGTCACTAAAATTAGCTATAGAATTACTTCCAGCTACGTCTGAAGAGGAGAAACGTTTCTTGTACTTAGCTCAGTTAGATGAGAATCGACGAAATACTGTAATAGAAAACGAAGCTCATGTTAAACGGATTAAAGCTCAGTATGATAGAAGTGTGACCCCTCGAAATTTTTCAGAAGGAGACCTAGTTTTAATTTATGATCAAGCTAACGACAAACTAGGACCTGGGAAATTCGTGCCTATGTGGCATGGTCCTTACATTGTTAAATGAAAGTTAGCAAAAGGGGCCTATGAGTTGATAGATTTTGACGATGTCCCTTTGGATAAACCCAGAAATGGGCTCTATCTAAAGTGATATTATGCTTAAATGTGGTGTGGAGATTTTGTTAGTTTATATTTCTTTACTGTTGGTGTGTTTTAGACTAGAAAAGTGTGCCTAGTTTAGAGAGTGTGTTTTTATCACTATTTCTGCTTATCTGAGTTTTACTCTTGATATTGCAGATGTCGACATCTCTTCAAACCTACATTGGTTTTGCTGATGGTGCTTTTCATAGTATAAGGAACATTTCTTCTGCAGCCTGGGTTATCTATTCACCCTCTGACGAGTTAGTATCCATGCATGGGGTAAGCCTCGGTCAAACAACATTGCCGTATAATGCCGGTGATTGAGTTATTTTTTACGAATCCATATCATTTTGGAATTCGGAGTTTAACTAGCAGGTTGGATTACTGAACTTGTTGTATTACGGCTTAACAGGGTTTATGCATTAGAAATCACGGTATTATTACGGTTTTAGGGGGGTTAAGTTTCTTGGAACGTGAGTTTGATTACATTGAATATCGGCATATTCCAAGACATTTAAATACATTAGCAGATTCGATTGCTTCTGGTATGATAAATAGACATTTGCAATAATTAAAAGCAGTAAAACAAACAACATTCACATATGTACACAGATAGCTAGCAAAATAGTGATATATCATAGTGTAGGAGTGTGTTCAAAAAATATACATCGTCTTCGATCATATGTTGGAAACACCTTATGATCGGAAAAAATGATAATACAAAAGTCAAAAATATGAGTCTACACGATCATCCCATCACTGATGATGATCACGATAAGAAACCACTGCTCGGGCTACCCTGCATAGGAACCTCCTAAAGGGTCCTGGAACTCCAATCACATATCTCTGCAACCTGAGAGGAATGTCATCTATGCTCGTCTTTGGAATATCTAGAGTCAAACGCTCTAGATGATGCTCTAAATCAGTCAAAATCTCCGCTGATTGGCCTGCTGGGGCTGGTGCAACCGCAACTGGTTGTCTTCTCTCGTAAGGTTGGAGATGGGCTGGTCGTTGTGGATCCACATCTGTATTAAAAAAAAAATTGGTTATTAGTTTTCAAGACAATAAAAAAAATATAAAAAAAAAAATAGAATTTAGCAAACGTTGAAAAATGATTGTACCTGACTCATCCCATTGTTCCCCTGCTGGGAGAACCATCTCTCGGTCACCACGGAAATCTATCTCGGCGTATGGAAAATCCTCTATCACAAAAATTTGGCGACCCAACCAACGAAAATATGAAGGAGGAAATCGGACAATCTCAGTACCCTCAATAGCATGACGAGCCATCAACGCGGACCAATGAACCATCCTCGGTTCTCGAAGTCGACCAGCATCAACAACAATACTCTGTGGGGCTAACATGGGAACCCTCTCTAGAGCAAAAGAAACAACAATGGATCCATATCCAAAGTTATTCAGTTTCCCATTTTTTGCTCTGGTTAGTTGGCCTTTTACATTAGCCAACACAGCTTCACACCAGTTAAAGATGGTGGCGCGAAAACAGTCCACGGGAATACACATTTGGGAACCAGTAGCTACATGAAGCGCAACACTCCCACACAGTTTGGTAACAGTAAAAGAAATAAATTTCAATTCAGGACGGATGATGTGTTTTATGTCAATCCGTTTGTTCCGAGGATTTTCCTGGTCATTGCAGAATTCTAGTTGGAGACTAGCGACAAACTGGCCACTTGGCCTAGTCCCAAACAAAGAAACTTGTTCGCCCCTCTTGGACAAACCAGTCAAGAAATATATATCCTCCAGCTCAATTTTGAGCCGGTGGCCACCAATGAAGAAGCACTAGTCCTGCACATTCCATCTGTTCACCAATCATGTCAAGAGTTCTACTTGTGCCCTCATGCGTGAGATGGCCCAAAATTTGTACAAGCCACATGATTTTAATGCCTGTTGTGTGGGAAAATGAAGTATTACGGCTTCATCCACTTCCTCGTGCTCACGTTCTCGCCAAATCAGCATCTTGTCAATCCTACAATACATAAAAAGGCAAGTTAGAATAGTCTTATTTGAAATTTTTTGGCAAACAAATGAGAAATTAATGTTTTAAAATCAACTGCGTGGGTACTGCACCTACGCTTTGTACACAGTGCGTAGATCCGCACATGTATTGTGTGCCGAGTGCGGAACCCATGACTTTTTCCTTATAGGAAAAAGTTGGGGTCCACAGGTAACGTGTGTCCCACCTGCGGACCCCGCGGGTGAATTTTTAAACCATTTTTTGCCTTAAAAATGCAAACTAAAGCCTAAAAACAAATTTGAAATGGATGAAAAGCAAGATTGAGAGGTTGTGGATTACCTGGGACTGACGGTTCTCGATTCCAACGGATGGATTTTCCAGAATCTTCACAGGAACTTTCTTACCCAAAATCTTTTTACTTTTCACTCTGGAACTGAACGGTAAAAATGAAGTTGAAAAAAGTCCTTTTTATAAGTTTTTTCGAATAGATAAATTTTTAATTTGTTTATTTTTTACTTTAAAAAAAGTATTTTGAAAGCATTTTTACTTATCTTAAACATGTATGTGTAATGTTTCAAGTTTTTGTGCAGAAATTGGATTTTTTCAGGAGAATTGATCATTTTTCAACAAAGAGCATACTTTTATCACTTTTTCGGACTCTTTCAAAAATTCATGAAAAAGCGAAACATTGGAGTCCTCTTTTCTGACACATGAGACTCTAAATATGAAAAGATTGCAGAATACTGTTTATTGAACTAAATTCTTAAAGTAATGAACAATACGTTCTTTCGGTATAATTTACCCTTTTACCGTACAGAAATGGACTATTTACGAAAAATTTATACGTTGACTCATTACGGTCAATAGAGTTCTCTCCTGCATTATTTATCTTTTTAAGACAGAGGAGACTAATTCTGAAAAAAGTACCTTGCAGTTCTTAGTTTTTCTTCGACTCCCTAATTGCAAGGGGAGGGTTTCTCCTATACGAGACTCGTTAAAACTTAACGGTAATAACAGTAAAGGACTGTTTAATTTTCAACGAACGAACCACTCCTTCTTAGGGTTCGAATATCAAACTAAGTTGGACTCATCCGAAGGATGAGCTTATAATCAAGCAAATGTTATCCCCCTCAAGCTTTTCAAAAATAAAGAGGTACTTGCCAGAAATGGTGGGGGAAAAAAAGAGAAAAATGGGCGTGTTTGTTATATTTTAAATTTTTCGAAAATTCAGTCAACCACTCTTGAACACGACACTTTCGTTCACCTGGGTTGGGAATTCCTTTACCTAACAGTTAATCAAACCTCATTAAAAGTCTTCGGTTGATTTAAGGTATTAGCTTTGAGTCCGTTTATTCTGTAAATACATATAAATTGACGTTATGTGTTCAAGAGGATAGTTCAAATAAACCGTTCATTTGCAAAATATCTGTCATCCATTTTTTACCATTCCTGAGTCAGTCCTTGCCAAATATACATTTTCAAAACTTGATCTATGATTTTGTGTTGTGGTTTTACCTACGACAGATCACTTTCTATCGACGACAGCTCATTATCTAGGAAGTTGATATAGAAATAATCAGTACCTTGAAATCTGCATGCCTCAATGGCAGGTTTCTCGCCTTCGATGACAGGTTGCATCATTGACCTTCGATCGAATGATTTCATGACATGTTCGACTTCAGCTCATTCATTCACATTTCATGGATTTTATTGAGTACTTTGAGAGCCATTGGCATTACTGGTGGTTACTCTCACACTTGTTAACAGTTTACATCATTGACTGGTAATCAAGTGGTTTTCTACCATGTTCGACTTCGACACATTTATTCACATGGATATAATCGTACTAGTTCGATATGCGGAAATCAAGACCCTGGATCTAGTTTCCACCATCCAGGTTGTGAGGAATTTTGTTATCATCTATACATTAGACTATTTATAAACGGATGGCTGCGTCCATACTGTGTCTACATATATCTGTACTATGATGTGTTCAAAATAATTTCTGTATCAGAACGATTTGAGTTAGTTTCTAGTTAGTTCTAATCTGAGTATGGGAATGCCTACCTCGGTGATGACATATATATGTATATATTTTGCATTGAATGTTTTTACAGGTTCCGACTAAGGTGTCCACAGGATGATCTTTGAAATGATAAAGTACTGCACTCTTCATATATGACAGACTCCAGCTTCATCTATTTCAGACTTTGCACTTTAGGGGGCAATTTGTTACACTAAAAACTGTCATCCTGACATTTTACTATGAGTATGAGCTCATTATTACTCATACTTCCTCCTTTTGCAAGTCTAACATATCAGTTCCTCATGTCAAGCTTTCAAAATCAGAGAAAAGTTCCTAAAAATCCCCTAAACATTGGTATCACACTTTCTCTATTTATTGCCTGTGGTCCCGCACCTAAAGTTCAGCTTTCCTGCGGAACCATACCGCACGTTCTTTGTGTTATGGGTGCGAACCTCTGTAGAACTCAAAAAGGCGAGAAAGTAAAGATAAAAAGTTGATTTCGGATTAATTCTAGAAGATTCTAGATGGGAATTTTCGGGAATGGATATGCTTTGAGAAGGTTCATGCATCCCTCACTTGATGGAGCTAACCCCTTGATGTAAGGAGCTAATCCCTTTGAAGGAAGATTCTATCCCTTCATATTTGGAACAGAAAACCTCCTCTTTTCCACTATAAAAAGAGGCCTTGGGTAGCCTCAAAGGGAGTTCAAGCTTTAAGATATTTGAGGTTAAATGCTGTTGAGATTCAGACTCAGTTAACTAAGACTTTCTGTGAGGTTAAATCACTCATCTCTATCTGTCTTGGTTTAAAGAGTGCAATGCTTGTCAAATTAGAAGAGATTCCTACTTCGGACCCCGGGAGGACGTGCACGACATCAAGGCACAGGTTGTAAAGGTTTTCTTTATTTGAAGTTAATACAAATATACTCATTTCTCTCATTAAACTGTCTATTTATGGTTTATTTCATAAATTCCTTGATCATTATGATGAGTATGGTTTATAATAATGTCTATACAGGTGTTGTGTAATCTTTTTGCTTGTTTATGACTGCAGATTCACGAGGAACGTTCTTTCAAGTGCACGGGAAGGACTTCAACGAGATCAAGCAAGCGCTGGACATAAGGTAGGCCTTACACCTATATAGTATTTTTATGAATCTTGTATGCTTAGAGAGAGATTAGTATAATTGGCTGTTTGTTGCTAGTTACTTTTAGTACTAGAGAGATCGGTCTTGTCTGCAAGACGGATTAATCTACACAACACTAATGAGTGCCAAGCAAACAAAGATCATCTTAAAACGTGGTCACAATACCACTCCATTTTTCAATGTTCTTTCTCATCAAATCCTTATGAGGAGATAAATTTTCATGTCCAAGAATTTATTAAAGTACATTTTTCAAACTTGGATGTAAGTTTAATTCTCATCTTGTTACGCAAATGGATGCATTGGAAATTTTCCTATACTTGAAAAAATGTATTTTTCTGCAATAGAGTAGGTAGGATATTATTTTCTTCAATTTTGAATAAGTATGCTCTCCTCCTGAATTTTCACACAATCTTGAGGATCAGAAAGTAGGATGTTGATAAAAATTTTCAAGAATGAATAAACTAAGGTTTGTAATATGCTTAATCAAAGTCATCTTTAAATCTAAAATCACTTTGTGTCCATTTGTTAAAAAAAATTCAATAAAATTTCTAAGTTTAGATAGAATTTAGTTTCTTTTTAATTTTTAATTTTTTTTAATTAATTTAAAAAAAAAAATCAAAAAAATCCCACACACATATATATATAAACAACAAACTCATTTAAAAAAATAAAAAATAAAAAAAAAAATGATGAAATAAATGCCATATCAACATTATATTTCTTTTGAAATAAACAAAACAAACACTTAAAAAAATAATAATAATAAAAGATAAAAGAGCCAACCAACATATTCATAAAACACAAAAACAAAACATACAAAACCAAACGCATATTTAAAAAAAAAAAGTGTCATATAAAAAAAGGCCGAGAGCATATTAAAAAACGCACTGCAACACCATTTGCTCCTCCTCAAGATGACTGTTGTTCTATGGTTATAAACACATTTTCCCCTCTATCATTTCTTTCATTGCTTATGCTCCGCAACTGTGAATGACAATTTGTAGGTTATGGTGTAAATATCAGAAGGGGAGGTTCTTGGGCATGTTGAGTATCACTACCTTTGCAGCACTCTTCCGAAATGGTATGAATCCAGAAGCGATATGAATCCAAAAGTTTTTGCTCAACTTCTCTATGTCAATTCTGCAAGATGTTTAGTTACTACTTGTATGGCTATATTTGATACCATGAGGCATATACATCCAGCTATTTCTACAGTTTGATAGCAGCAAGATTTCCAGGCACAAAATCCTTCAAAATCCATGAAAAATCGGCCTAAGAGATTTCAATTCCAATTTTGCAGGAGGGAATTATGCCAATTCTGATTTTGTGGAGGAGGCATTTTTTGAGATAATGCCACATATTTTCTATTCTTGAGCGAATCCCCCAAAGAAAATTGTTGCTACACAATTCGGAACGAGTTATATTTTGCAGACATCTATTCCCTTTATTTGGTTGTTAGCTCCGGATTAGAGGATAAACAGGGGGATCCCATTCAGCTTTTTTTTTATGCAAACCTTTCTCTTCACATCAGCGCTTGTAAATGAAGGATACTCCAAAAAAATTTGTGATCAGATTTCTGATGCGGTCCTGGATGCTTACTTCAAAGAAGATCGTGAAAGAAAGGTTGCATGCGAGACCTGTACGAAAACAAACCAGGCAATGGCTGAGGAAAATCATTTTTAGACCATATGTTTCTATCAATGAGGCAATGGAACAGCGCATCATACTCAGGCTCCATCGCCAATGCAGACTCCGATAACTTCAATAATCATGAATTTTTTTATCACTTTAGTATGACAACAAAAAAATTTATTACTCTACTTCTTCTGGAAATGGTCGTGGCAGGAACCCACGCCGAAATCTATATCGAGGATGATGGGAAATTCCTAAATGACATAGGGATACCCTATGCATTGCAGACACTGGACCTCACCTCTCAATTCGTGTGGAATACCTTCGCCCAAAAGTCTCCTACTGACAGGAAGAACGTGCCCATGATAAATCTAATTGTGGAAGGTTCGTTACGCTCCATTACCTACGTGGAAGACTGCCAAATCTACGTGAGCTCTGACTATGTTAACACCTTCCCTGGTGATCTAAAGAAAGAGTTCAAGGGTATTCTGTACTAGTGGGTTGTGGACATCTTGCAGTGGGACACCAATGGCGCTGCGCCCAAGTGGTGGCATGGAGCCATTCCAAGTTATTTCTGCCTCATTGTCGGCTTCCCCTACTCTAACTTTGCTAAGCCCTGTAGCGGCAGTACTTGGGAACATGGCATTGATATCACTTCCAGGTTTATAGAGTATTTGGAAACCATTACACCTGGTTTGGTTTCCAAGCTGAATGTGAAAATAAGAACTACATGGGATCTCTGATACTTCAATGACATCACTGGTAAATCCATGGAACAACTTTGGGGTGATTACAAGGCTAATTATGGAAATATACCCTAAGGAAATTGAGTAAATTTCTGCATCAAATAATTCTGTGGTTAAATTTCATTGCAATGTTAATAAATTGGAGAATATGTTAGATTTCTCAGTTATGTTTAAGATTGAAACTCTACTTGATTAAAAATCCAATCAATCTCTAATTTATTATTAATAAAAACACTGGATTAATTGATTCACCTTCATAATTTTATAATATATATATATATATATATATATATATATATATATATATATATATATATATATATATATATATATATATATATATATATCTCAACATAATAAAAAAAATTGTTTTTCTTTCTAATTTTGTTATAAAAAAAAACAATAATAATAATCAACAACATTTTTCTTTTTCATTTTGTTATTAAAAAAAAATGAATAAAAAACAAATTACCCCATATTCATTTACGATTACAATGCATGAGGACATGTAATATTTTTTTGTTGGGGGGTAATAAAAGAATGTTGTTGGTACGTAATAAAAGTATGTTGATTGGATGCATATACTAATATCTAACAAGTGAAATGAGATTGGTGTTATGTGTACGTCAAAGAGAAGCTTATGCAAAAAACCTCAACATTACGATGTAGCACCCTTTTCATCCATGTTTGGTGTAAATTTGAAAAATAATAATAAATGGACATTTCATAAATTCTTGAAAATGAGCTAATTTATTTTTGAGTCACTTCATACAGGAATGATCGACGGAGTTGGAACACAAAGGTGACAATTTTTATGTAGGATTGATGCTAATTTTTTCAGAGTTGAAGACGATCTAATGCAAAAGTGATTTTTCCAAATCACAATGAAACATGCATCATTGGATGCTTGAAGGAACTAATTCTTCAATGCACATATCATGACATTTGTCATGATAGAAAAATCCTTTTGCGTCAGGATTACTCACATTTTTCCTTCGAAGCACCTTAATCATCCCTATGTTGTAGCCATCTTTCATTTCCTTATCCGTCATGAATCCATACATGACTATTTTTCTGAACAACATACATCATTTCCTTCTTTTTCAGTTCACTTTTCCTAGTCAATAAAAATCCCAAGCTCTCTTTCCATGATTACCTTGCCCTACCATATATACTTCCTGATTCTGAGATCATTTTCATCTATAGTCCTATCAATCATTTTGTACAAACTTGTATTGACTGATGTGGGATTCCTTAAGGCCCACCTTTCAACAAGTCTCGACCCATTGACTTAAACACGTTATCTGGGATAGACACTAGAGTTGTCATTAGTATCTTGATGCTTGTATGCCCTAATGACATGTTCTCTCGCTGAAATTCATAGGAATACATCAATTTCCCTTGATATTTGGATCTTTCAAGTGGCTCGACATTAGATCATTTATTCGCTCTTTGTAAAATGTACTAGGGTACCTTGGCACTCATTGACATCAATGGTGATTTTGCCTCGCATTGGTTCACGACATACATTAATGGTCGATAGTCCAATGACTTATTTTCATGCTCGACATCGACACATTCATTTGCATGACTAGAATTGTACCATCAGACTTTTGAAGTAGTTGAAGACTATATATTTTTCATGACTCCATCAGCAGTTGCGACAACATTCCTTCAGTGATATGAGAGTATGACAGTTCCACTTTTAGATATCATCTTGAGATTCATACAACCAAGCAGCAATACTTTAGAATCCTTCACATCATCCGACAACATGATATTCACATAATCCAAGACCTTGATCTTTTCCTGATCTAGTAGCATAACATATTGTCTCATGCAAATCAACATCACATTTTCCTGATCCAGAAGTGCCAGCAGCTACATTTTGCGTAGTTCATTAGCGTTTTGGGTAAGTGAAGGTATGCTATTTTCTAATTTTTAATCAAACAATTTTCTTACATGTTGAAAGTAAATGAACTTGGAAAATTCCCTTGCCATATTACATCATATTTCACCTTTTCGTAATCATAACACATCTTCAGTTTGGCGTGGGAATATTCATAACCATTTCATTCCATTCATCATCTCACATATTTTCAACCAACATGACTCTTCCAAACTACACTTCGTTGCAATTGATTAAAATACATTGATATCTATTTTGGCATGATTCAAATATATATATATATATATATATATATATATATATATATATATATATCTGTGTGTGTGTGTGTGTATGAAAAGGTTTTCTTATGCATATTAATGACTTATCATTTCCAGTACATGACTGATCATTTGCATTACCTGTGTTAAGAAAGAGAAGAAAGAAAAGAAATGAATGATGTTAACACAAGAACCAACATTTGTTATATTCATGGTTGTTCATAGAAGAACCAATCATAGAAAATATCAGTTACAGTACATGTATTTTACATCCTGGAATGATACATTGTTAGAAACCATAATCATGCAAAGCCAAAAAATTTTATTCATGCAAGGTTGCATGAGGACATGCAACAAGTTCAGTTTGGGGGTATGTTGGGTCTCGTAACTGTCACATTTTCATCATGTTTATCCTCGCCATTTCTCACATTCCATCACCTCATTTAATCATTCATCATACCATTTCCATGGGTTCACCTCATTATTTTCCAATTTATTTATTTTTAATATTATTAGAGAGTGTATGATTAATTATTGGAAAATTGACATATTTCACTAATATCTTAAATGTGGATGAGCTTTGTAAATGTGTAGGATTATTTGGAATAAATATTCAAAATCCTCTTGAATATCTCCTCCACCATTTCAATAATTCAAAGGATAATTGTTCAAGCTTATTCTAAGGAGAAGATCATGGATGATTCCAAGGAGAAGATCATGGCGAATTCGATAACATATCTTATCCAATATTTGTGAGAGATGAGTGAGGATTTTAAGGGATTATATCTTGTAATTATAGGGATATTGGTTGAAAGAAGAGTGGATTTTTAATTATGAGTTTCTTATATTGTTTTCAAAGCACTCATGTATAAATAGGAGTGCTCTTTCTCCAATTAGGGAGTAGGAAGAAATGTAGAAGAAAGGAGAAGATAGTAGGAGAAACTTGAGACTTTGAGATTCTTATTTTTTGAAGTTAATAGAAGACATAATTTATCATTTTCTTGTGCATTGAATAAATTTCAGTAGCTGAAAGTACTCTCAGTGTACAAGGTAAGGGTGGAGGCCCCCCACACCGATCTAAGTAAACTTCTTAGTTTATTTCGTAACTGAAATTTCTGAATTATTTTTCTTATGTTTGATTTATCTATTTTCAAGCATTGATGAATATAATGATCATTCTTAAACTGCATATGAAAGGAAAAACAATTGTTTAAGCTAAGAACTCTTTCTATAGACTCAATATTTTTAGTTAGCATTCATCCTTATATTCTTTTACATGCTTATGTTTGATTTATTTATTTTCAAGTATTGGTGAATCTAATGATCATTCTTAAACTGCATATGAAAAGACAAACAAGTGTCTAAGTTAAGCATTATTTCTATCGACTCGAGATTTTCCATTAGAATTCATCTTTACATGCCTTCACATGATTTGATTGCTAATGAATCTTAATTTTTTTTCTTTTTGCATACGAAGAGACAAACTAGTTTTTAGGTTAAATACTTCTTTTATCTGATCAAGAGTTCAAAAATAGGAGCTCAAAATTAAGATTCATCTTTTCCTGCTTTTATGAATTCTTGTTTTTACAATAGAATTAATGATAAAATGAAATCAATGATGAAGGACAACCAGGAACTCTTAGTGAAGGGTCTCTTCAATTACTAAGTCCATGTATCTTGATCTATTGTTTAGAATATTCAATTAAGTTAGATTTATATTTGTAATATGCATTTCCCTAATCATCAGTAATTCATCTTATAAACTTGACTGTGGTTGAAATCCATATATTTTGGAGATGCTTCTAAGTTCTACAAAACTGGATTGATAATTAAATTCTCGTGTTAATTTATCCAGTGTATTGACCCAACACTACTTTCATAGCCGGACTCAAATGAGAAAAAAGAAACACAAAACTCAAATAAATGATTCAGTACAGTAGCACAATCTTTCAGCAAACAACAACTCAAAAAACCAAAAAGAGATCCTTCAAGATTCGCAAAAAGGCAAGTCCAAGAAGTTAAGAAAACCAAGATAGGCCAAGAAGGAAAAAACCATAAGTGGAGCAATGCATAGGGTCAAGAAGATCAAACAATCAGAGGCTCACTGTTCTACATTGTCAGAACAGCCAAGAAATTCAGGAAAATATCTTGGTGCTTCAGCCGCAATTGCAAACACACACAATATGAAATTCACCAAATGGCTAGGTTTTCACAAAATCAAGAGAGAAATAGATATGTAATCACCATAAACATAGTCCAGACACCTTAAAGACAACACATGAATGGTTCACCATAGAAAGAAAAGACTACAAAAGCTGAAAACTCAAATTTTCAAATTTCTCTAGGCATACGCAGTTTTTCCGTATGCAACTAGCGTGTATACGCGACTGTAACCAAGGAAACTTGCGTATACATGGGTCCCTTTGGAAAATAAAGGATGTATATGCGACTTTGTAGAGACTAAGTTGCGTATGGAAATAAATATAAGGAAAAAGAAAAAATTAAAGCCTGATTAAGGGACCATGTATTCTGTCGGATTGAAAAAAGACTTACTAGACCGCAAAAAGTGATAAAACCTATCAGGAACCTACAAGACGTATAAAAGAATCCAAAATAGGAATCACAAGAATGTGATCCCCATTGGAGTCGCCATTTCTGTTTTGAGAAATTTTACCCTAAAGGTCTTGGGTTGATAAAATTTCATAGATCAGGGGCATGTCATTACAAGAAGGACTTGTTAGGACCTAAATCTACCTCAGGCTGAGAAAGGAAAAATCTAGGGTAACATCAAACCATGCTTAACATGGTAACTAGCCCTACCAGGTCAGGAGAGGGCTCTCTCCTTGTCAATATCAGCAAAAAATGATCAATGAGGCTTGAGATGACTTGATGTGAAGACTGATTTTAGGCTAGGTATGTGTGAAAAATATTTTGATTGAATTTAATGATGTTTTATTGGCTCAAATGTGAAAGGAAAATTTGGGCCAAGGGAATGAGGCTCAGTTTGGCAGAGATCTCTATGGGGCAAGGTAGGCAAGTGATTTGGTACTTCAAATTGAGTGAGATGGAGATTTTTTAGATAGATGAGGAGTTGAAAAGGGCATGAATAACTCAGGGATCCTTTTCAAACTGAATAAAACATAGAAAAATAAGCAAACCCTAGGTAAAGCACTGCACTTTCAATGTATTCTACCTTTATCTTTGCTTGATTTAGTTAAGATGAAATAGAGAGAGATATGGCATACATAAAACACATATAGACTTAAAATTACAGAGGAAAACACAATACCAAAGAAAAATTCCACATGAATCCCATAAAGTGCTGCAAACCACTGGTCTATTCCGTAGCCAAACTACTGAAATGAGTATACAATGAAGCTCCAAGCTTTCCCAAAAGTCCAACCTATGATAATGACTGAAAAACATAAGATATAGGCAAAACAAAACTCATCCTAGCCTCTAGGGGTCGATCTCATGAGTTTAGGGGCTGTTCTAACAAATTCTAAACTGAGAACTAAAAAGTAGGCAGTGAAACAACTTGCCTCTAAAAACTAGGGAACTGATTCATTCAGTTGTAAACTACCTTTTCATGGATGAATCTACCTGTATGAGTGAAAATTTAGCATAATTACATCAAGATCCATCAAATTACATTAAATTACATCATGATTTTGACATTGAGAAGGATAAAAGTCAAACTATGAAGAAAGTAGGCGAAAAACAGAGTTTTTGACCAAAAATGAGCAAAATTCCTCCAATGCACCGCGCTGATTTCCCTATGCATAGTGCCTTTTTGCAGGAGACTTTTGGAGGTCTTCGTGGTGTCCAAATTGGGTGCAGGATAGCTCTTTGGAAATATTATTGATTCTAATTTCCAACTAAACTTGAATATTTAAATTTGGAGTTCATTTCCCTTGTCAAAAATCAAATCTCCCAAGACTGGTCAAAATGTGCAAAATGAGGCTGCCTCAAGGTAGAGTGTTGTTGCAGTCAACTTTTGAAGGTCTTCCTCAACTCCAAATTGAGCTCATGATAGGTAATTGGAAATATATTTGTGTATAGTTATCATTTGACTCATCAAGCAAGTCATTTGGCCAACCACGCTAGGAGAAAAATTGATTTTCCGAAGGTCACTTCAGAGGTGCATCAATTCTCCCGAGGCAACTATATTTTTGACATTTCTCTAAAAACACGACACCTGTGTAAAAATTGAAGGAGGGTTTTCTTCCCTATCCTAGTTTTGACAAATACCTCTCTTATTTTTCCAAAATTAATCTTTTATTTCTCAGAAACATCATTAGAGTATAACCTATCCCGATGTGTGGAACAGGGGATTTGTTGAAATGAAGCGAAATGAAGGGGATAAGGGGCTTATAAATTTTTGAGAAAATATTTGGAAGTAGGGAGGGATGTTAGGAAGTAGGGGAAAGTGTAATTTCAAATATTTATTGAGGGGAATGGATCCAAAAAGGAAAAACATAGGCCTAGCCTAGAAAATTGTCAAGTTGTAGCAAGAAACTAGGGTTTATGCGAAACTGAGGAATTTGGGGGATCTTAGTGATGGGAAGTGTTTAATAAGGTACATTAAGGATAGGGGATGTTTTATGAACATCAGGATACAATTTTTCCTAATGATTTTACCATCCAAGAGAAATTACCTTGAAAACCCTAGGAGAGGTTAATGAACCTTACCTAGGTACAAACGAAGCATGAAAAAGGTGTAAAATGACCCTTTGGAATCTGGAATGATGATGAAAAACCTCTGAATGATGGTACACTAAGCTGAATGGTGACATGGACTGACATTTGGACAAGTTTGACAGGAGTAAAAGAAAACCCTAGACCTAATACCTAGTGACCAAATTTTTCTTGAAGACTCACTGAAATGACAACATTTGACCTTGACACCTTAAAATCACTTTGTAAGAGCATGTTTTATCATTGGAGGAAGGCTACAAATACTAACACTAACATTGGCTCCAATGGGGATGGTAGCTCCTTGGAGGTGCCAAGAACGACAAATCTTTGGGAGAGAAAACAAGTGCGGCCTTCATCCATTGGGCAATGGAGTCAAAAACTCAAGCTGAAATGCATGACTGAAAACTGACGACTTGACGACACAAACTAACTCTCACTCAACTAAAAATTGACTCGATACTTAAACACAACTGACAAAGTGGAAATTATGCTCAAAGTAGAGCTTATTCATCAAAACCTACTCTAACAGTTTCATTCATCACCTGATCAAGTGAAATGAAACAACCAATGCAACCAAGTAAGTATTCCAGCTGTTGTTTGAATTCTCCGCAAGTGCTTTGTTATGAACAACAAGAGATAACTACTGAAAGGCAAATGCCATGAAAACTTGGAAACATATCCATTGAATGATATGGATTCTCTATCCGCCTCCAAAAACACTGCATAAGGACCTTGAAGTTCATGCACACTGGGACTTATCTCATCCGATGAATTACTTCTCTTCTCCTCATACCATGAATGAAAAATTTGATCTGAGCTTTGTGACAAGACTCCTGCTGAAAATGACAAAGAGACCGGCTGCCGCATCAAGTTTGTATCAGTACACGTTTCAAGCTCACATATAGTCAATGGAGAAGGACTTTGACTATAGACATAATCCAACACATCAACTATTGGATCGTGAAAAATTTGAAAAGACTGTTGCAACCCATTTTCTATTGTTTCTGATGAGATTAGATGATTTTCTACAAGCTGCTATTTGAAGATTTACTATGCCAATTTCCCTTCAAAAACTGAAATGATTCAAAATAGAAAGGTACAGAATCATCTTGCATCATTTGATCATATGTGCCAGTTTCCAAGTCCTCATCTGCAACTTGATAATAAATGGCATTCGGGGGCTGCAAATCTAGATATGAGAAGTCTTGAACAAGGTTTTTATTGCCCTCAAGATGGTCCAAATCAAGACTTGTCGACAGTTGATTTCGGATTGCATGAATATTGTCTCTGATGAACTGAAATGAGGAAAAACAAAAAGACAAAGATCCTTCACTTACTTCAAAATTTTCTGCACTCTCCTCATTATTTCCATAGCTGATATGTGATGGCTGAACATTGTATTCAAGCTGTTGAAAGTGAACTTCTTCCTCCTAGAAACTGGCTGCTGATTTATCTGCAAGATTAGCTTCTGTTTGGAGAACATAATCATCATCATACTGATCAAACTGAGGCAAATCATCAGTACAAAACACATCATCAAGCATACATGTCATATCAATAAATCTCTCTTCTCCAAGATGATCTACAAAACAATCATTATCAGATCTATGAAGACTAGGATAAGAAATAAGATGTTTTGGATCAGCAACTTATTCTTTTTCAATTAGCGAGTGATGAGCTTGAACATTATACTCATTCCTTGTGGTGATATTTTTCATCATCTCTTCCACGACACTTACCAAAATGTCAATCTTTACCTCTAGAGATGTCGATTCCTCTGGATCTATGTTTTTCATCTCTTCTTCCTTCAACTTTGCCCTTCGGATCGAAAAATGAGCCTCTACATCTACGGCACTATTTTTCATCTCTTCAAGTGTTGCAAGATTCTTTTCTCTCATCTAAAACTCCATTTCCGGATCAAAGGCACCCAGGTAGTGTAAGAGAGCGGATCCAAGATGAGGTCTTATATTAACTGGCATCCAAAAATATACTTTGTTAAATCTAGCAGAAAACTGTTGTACTGTCTCCCCTGGCAGTTTTTTCAGCTGGTTATACTCTTCTATAATCAAGAAAGGGTTCTGTCTAACCACCCACCTGTCGAGGAAAACTTTGTTGAACTGCTGGAAATCTCCAATGCTCGCATCAGGTAGGGTTTTGAAACAACTCTTGACTTTGCCTTGTAAAGAAAGAGAAAAAAGGCTAATACTGACATCATCTTCATCAACTTCAAAAAGGTCAAGAAAAGAGTCAAAATTCATAACATGTCTCTGCGCAGTGATGTTGTCGCGTTCACCATCAAATCATGGTAGATATAGGTCATGATTTTTAGGGAAAGCATGGGATATAAGAGGTAAAATCAGAGGCTTGTATCGATCTGAAATTTTACAAGGTATAGGGGTATGTACAAATGCTGTAGAATCAGTCTTGGTCTCTTGAGGTTCATCAGTTTGAAGATGGTCATCACAAGATTTGGAAGAAAGGTCTTGATCAAGCTCAAAAGCATGCAAATATTTGGTATTCACAATCTTCAAAGGGAAGGAATCAACTGCATGCTGAGGGTCTTTTCTCAAATACAATATACTTTGAAAAGCCTTCTTGACAGTCTTAGGAAACGAGAAGAAATAATTTATGAAAAATAACAAAATGTCTTGGATGAAATTCCAACTTGAATACCTGATCTTTCCATATTGTCCTTTCACGTTTCTACTGGTCAGGTTCATCCTCCAGTGGAGTCCTTGGATCTGATCTTGAAACTGATTTAGAGTCGCCAGGTGAATGATTTCAGTCTTGTTGTGTCTGATCGTTGTTCACCATCAACAATCAGATCTGAACTTGATTACATTTTGCTGAGGAAACCAGATGTTCAGTTCATAAACTAAACTGGAGATTGACTGAAGTAGCATTCATCTATTTTCGTTAATGCAAAGAAAGATCATTTAGAAGGCTACCTGGCTAACTTCAGGCTCCATCTGTAGTTTATAAAGAAAAAAACAAAATTTTCTTCCCCAGTATGGTCGCCACTAAACTGCCTACTTTTTAGTTCTCAGTTTAGAATTTGTTAGAATAGCCCCTACACTCATGAGCTCGACCCCCAGAGGCTAGGATGAGTTCTTATTTTGCCTATATCTTATGTTTTTTTAGTCATTAGCATAGGTTGGACTTTTGGGAAATCTTGGAGCTTCATTGTATACTCATTTCAGTAGTTTGGATAAGGAATAGACCAGCGGTTTGCAGCACTTTATGGGATTCATGTGGCATTTTTCTTTCGTATTGTGTTTTCCTCTGTAATTGTAAGTCTATATGTGTTTTATGTATGCTATATCTCTCTCTATTTCATCTTAACTAAATCAAACAAAGATAAAGGTAGAATACATTGAAATGCAGTGCTTTACCTAGGGTTTGCTTAGTTTTCTATGTTTTCTTCAGTTTGAAAAGGATCCCTAAGTTATTCATTCCCTTTTCAACTCCTCATCTATCTAAAAGCTCTCCATCTCACTCAATTTTAAGTACCAAATCACTTTCCTACCTTGCCCCATAGAGATCTCTGCAAAACTGAGCCTCATTCCCTTGGCCCAAATCTGCCTTTCACATTTGAGCCAATAAAACATCATTAAATTCAATCAAACTCTTTTTCACACATACCTAGCCTAAAAATAGTCTTCACATCAAGTCATCTCAAGCCTCATTGATCATTTTTTGCTGAGATTGAAAAGGAGAGAGCCCTCTCCTGACCTGGTAGGGCTAGCTACCAAGTTAAGCGTGGTTTGATGTTACCCTAGATTCTGCCTTTCTCAGCCTGAGGTAGACTTAGGCCCTAACAGGACTCACTTAACCAAATTCTATGCTTTAAACTTGAAACTACATGTTGCATACCTTACCTAGATATCCTTTAGTTGTAATAGATCCCACGGGGTGGAAACCCTCTTCAACTCTTTGTGCTCTGAAATCTGTAAATCAACCAATAATGAACACAAAGTCCTAGTTGTACAGCATATATATGTTCTAGATTTTAGCGAAAAGCATGCATAATCTCATAAAAACAATATTAAATGAACAATTTAAGATCATTACACATGTATAAGAGATCATGGACACGTAAACATCAGGAACAAGATGGCACTTATGTTATTAACAACATGTATAGTAAACAAATGTGGAGAGATCACCTGAAATATGCCACGACCTTCGAGCATATCGTCCTCTCGATCCGTCCAGCCCTAGCCTCTCAATATTTCTTCCAATAATAGTGCACAATGGATGCCACATAGAGTGAGTGAACATCTCAATGAAACATGGGTTTCTTCAAAATATCTGGGAAGTGCAGGAGGCATAGGGAATATATCAGACTTGGATAGGGCTCCAACAGCGTATAATATCCATATTTCTCTCTCTCTTCCTCCCTTGGGCCATTCCCTTGAGGGGCTTTTATACTCCCTCAAATTAGTTTTTGCAGTTGAGAATATTTAGGCCACGGGATGGGGTAGTTAAGTTATAGGAACAATTATAAACCCTACCTCCAAAATAGGGAATTTATATATATATTTAATGTTTAAAAAGGAATACGCGGTTCTCTATGTATGGACTCGCGTGGATACGCGGAAAATTCTAGGCAGAGTTGCGTATGAGTTTTAAGAAACTGTTTTTGATAAATATGTCCAAGTCTAAAGGGAATGGTTTCCCAAGGCCAATGTATAAATCATCAAGTATATGCTTGTGATAAATGATGATATAACACTACAGGAGATATAAAGATAGAAAATAATAGAAAATGATAGAGGGGTATATCACTATCATTGTAATCATGTATGTTTCATTAATGCAATATCAATCATCCATGGCATGATACGTTTCTGTTGACTAGCTTGTGTATTGTGTAGTGTACGAGCACCTATTAGGAAAGAAGGGCCCTCCTTCTTTGCAGGCATCACTAGTTTAAAATATATTATAGCTATCTGTGATCCAAACTTATGCAAGAATGCAACATAATACAAATATAAACATGAACATAGAGATGCAACATAAATAAATATTCATTTCATTAATATCAAAGAAATGAAAGACGCTTACATATAGAATGGAAATAAAATAAATCAGACGATGGTAGCTTATCTCTAAGAAGATATGTTGTGGCTACATTCCTATGAAATGTGCTACAATGAGGCTCAAAGGAATTTTTATTACTGAAAATAAAGGGAAAAACCTAAACAACTAAAACCCTAACCCTAGGATATGGAACATCAAGAGTTTGTGGGCCCCGTTGGGGTTAGTTGGATAAACAACTTCCTCAGTTCGTAAGTTGGTCATATGACATTTTTTTGGCACGTACGATACCTTGTTAGAGATATATATCCCAGTACTACAATATTTTTGGCAGGCCCATACACATTGCATACCTCAAAAAAATTTCATTTAGGGCGTCAAAACAGCTCTAGAAGTTCAAGACCCAAAAAACTGCTAAAAATAGTAAATTCAGCTATAAACAAGGAAATTGATAAAACCAACTAGAGGTCTAGGTGGAATAGGTAGGTGACCACCCATATCCACCTAGATCAATTTGATTTATTTCCTCTTAGATATAATTAATCTGTGATTCTTTTTATTGTTAATATTAGTCTTTTTCATGCTTTAATGATTGCATAATTCTAACCTTTGTATTGTGTAACGACATAGGTCCTAGACCAGTCCCTTTCTTAGTGTGATGGTTATTTAATTCTAGTTACAGTTTAATGGTGTGTTCATTTCATTTTAATGTGTGTTTAAACATTTGTTGAGAAAATGGTTTCCAAGAGTTATGCTATTTTTTAAATAACAATGATAATGTAACAAAGTGGTTTTATTTTGCATTGGTATTTATTTCTTGAGAGTGTAACAAATACAGTGTGAATTACTGATAGTGTGATTAAAACTATTGAGTTTGAGATTCATTAGCACTAGCCATCATTTCCCCTTGCATATGTTTGATGTAATAGTCTTGCAATAAAAAAACCTACTTAGATTGACAATTAATGTGAAGAAGAGGAACTATTTCTCTGAATTACATGAATAATTGTTCTTCCCAAAAACAATCTAAAGCAAAACCTATACACAACTTTAAAATAATGAAATTTGAAGAAAAACTTGGAATTTTGTATGAAATCAGAAGAAAAATTATTTAAGGATCAATGTAAACATATAATAATCCAAAAGTGTGTACAATAAATAAATAAAAATCTAAAATTTGAATCAATCAGTTTGTCTAATAAATTAAGGCTTAGAGTACATGTTAGCAAAGGAAGGAAATTTTGGCCTACATCACAAAAATTCATAGCTAGCCTTCATTATAAGGCCAAATTGAATGATTTAGATTGAAGAGTTTTCTTTACTCAATAATTAAGATTAATTTTGGACATAGAAATTTTTGTTCGACAGGAATATGACAAATTGGATCGATTTCATATTGTTAAAGTCAAGGTTTGTATGCCTAAAATAAATGCACACCAGCTGTTACACCAATGTTTGGTCATCTAACCTATTACTGTTAGATAGACTAAAGTACACCATGTAAGACCAATTTTACTATAGTAAATTTTCTTTCACTATGAAAAATAACTTAATAACCCATAATTTATTAAGTTGTTTCTAGTCTAAACACGAAACCCCATAAGGAATAATTGAATAAATCCTTCTTTGTTTTACATTCATCAAGGGATAATTAATTAAACCATTTTTTAATTAATTTTCATGGTCATATTTAACCCAAAATAGGAAAATTAATTAGATAAATCATCATTTATCTTATTTTTTTCTAGGAATAATTATTTAAAACATTATTTAAATAATATTACTTGTTAAATTTGACTAAATCATTTATAAATAATTGAATAAATAATTATTTATTTAATTATTACTTAGCCACATTCTTAAACCAATAAATAAATCATTTATTTATTTATTATTTCTAAATAAAGGGATTTGACCAATTTTAAATTCTTTTTCCCTCCAACAAAAATAATAAAATATTCCATAAAAGTTGGATCTAGATTTGGTTAATAATATTTAAATTTTACACCAATATTTTTGGGCCAGAATTGTAACCTATGGATAAATTACGCTTCCCTAGGCAAGTGTTAGCCTAGAACAACAGGTGAAAGACTATACTACCATTTCTCCTAACTCAGAACAGATACACAAAGAGGATTGGATGCTTACTTGTTTCAGTCGCTTCCAAATGGCTCCTTTCTATCGCTTCTGCTACAACGTCAAATACAAGCGGTTTTGTTGGCTGAATGCTTCCTGCAAGAAAGAGCACTGAAACAGTGGAAGATGCAATAATATAGATATATATTCAAGCTAGTTAGCTAAATTAGTTAAGCATAAACTACATTCATCAACCAAGATCTTACAATATGGAAAATCAAAGTAAACATAGATGCCTGTAGGGAAAAACAAGAAGTACTCTTTATTGATGATAGAAGGAGAGGTTACAACCTAGTGACTAATTTGAAGTGGCCTTCCAGTGGAGTTCCCAAGTCTCATCACAGCATAAATCTCTCTAGCAGCAGCTCCACAAATCAAACTCTTTATTGAAAATTCTCCAGCATTTCTCTACTCAAATTCTTCCTCCTCAAACTCTTATATCTGTGTTTAATTTATAGATGAGCTGTAGGTTGTTTTGCAATAAATAGCATTCCAAAAATAGGAAAGACATGTTTCTATTCATGTGGATGTCAAATGGACACTTGGATCCGAAGCTTGACACATGTGAACCCTTCTAGAAGACACTGGCCAAGTGGAGATTTCGGAACAATGAGAATTTCACTCCCAATGTGACCAATGCACCTTTGAATGTAGGGAAGTGCTCTGCAGAGTAGCCTTGAATGGGGCTACCTGCATATGCAACACACTTAGGCCCCTTAGATATTACATTGGTGAGCTCTCATATGTTAAATATTAAGCTTCAAACCATGGAAACCCTTGCTTGATGAAAGTCTTGTTTGATTTATGTTGTCTCCTATCTTAGGGAATATAGCAACTGAGATGATAGGGAATGATAGACCCTTGATCATCAGTCCTGGAGATGATTCCCAGTTAACCAGGTCATTGGGAATGGTGCAAAAATTGACCTATAACAATTGCCCCATAAAGCATGAGATCCAAATAATAAGAACATTTGATTGAGGTGCTTTACACTGTGATGAGCCTGGAAACAAATTGGAGTGGTCACCTACATCAATCTTACAATACATTACATCATGATATATCCTCTATTGATCATAATTGCTAAGGGTAGGCATTCCCATAGTCAACACATAAAACAATCTAATAACATGTACATAATTCAGAAAGTCGTCTACATTGGAATGTTGTCCAGATGCAAACATGCCTATATATATAGGCCCATGTTTGGATGAAAATCTGTATGTAAGGTCACCATACAGATGATGTGTACAACAATCCTGAAATCGCAGCCTGGATGGCTGAAACTAGATCTGGGGTCTTCTTATCTCATTCACTCGATCATTCGGGTACAAGTCTAGCCATGCGAATATATGATTTGTCGTCGAACATGGAAAGACATCGTTTGATTACCAACCAATAATGTGAGATGTTAACAAACGCGAGAGAACCACCATTAATGTCAATGAACACTATTACCATTGAAATAGGTAACCGCACTGTTACCTACTTTTTTTTTGTAGCATAAAAAGCACCTGATTTTGAAATGTGGTGATGCAGAATCACCCCTTTTTTTTCTATGCACATTTTTGACACTCTAATATTTTTATTTATGAACTATGAATATTTGTTTTAAAATGTTAGTGATTTTCATGCTAATTTTGAAACGTATTGATGCAGCATCAACTTTTTTTTAGAGTGGTGATTTTCATGCTAATTTTGAAACATATTGATGTAGCATCAACCTTTTTTTTAGAGTGGTGATTTTCATGTTGGTAATGAAACACAAAACTTAGCTAAAAAATATATATATAAAAACTAATAAAAATGTTAAAAAAAACAAAATTAACTCGTAAAAATAAAAAATTTAAACAAAAATAAATAAATAAAAGAAAAAATATTCGAAAATTATATCAAAAGAAATGACAAAATTTGAAAAAAAAACACATAATGTAAAGAAAAAAAACAAAAATTAACCAAAAAAATAAAATAAAAAAACATCAAAATCATTTTTTTAAAGTTATTAAAAAAAAACCATATAATTAAAAAAAAAATTAAATAGAAAAATTAAAAATCATTTAAGTTACAAAATTAAAATTTAGATAAAAAAATAAAATAGAAAAAAAGAAAAAATTAAATTTAAAAATTTAAATTAAAAAAATAATAATAATAAGAAAAAAAAATTAAAATTAACAGAAAAACAAATTAAAAAAAAAAAAAATTGAAAGTTGAAAAAGAAAATTAAAATAAAAGAATTAAAAATATATATATATATTTATATCATTAAAAAACAAAAAGAATGAAAAAAACCACGTGCAAATAATTAAAAAACAAATATCCATAAATTTACTCTTTTTTTTAAATGAAACAATTTATAAATTTAAAAAAAACTAAATTAAATTAAATGAAAAATTAATAAATTTAATAAATAAATTTTAAATTTTGAAAAATAATTAATCTAAAATATTAAATTTAAAAACAAAATTAAAAAAAAAAAAAAAATTAAATTTAAAATAAAAAGTTTCAATTAAAAAAATTAATTTTAAAATTTTTGAATTTAAAAAAAAAAATTAAAAAAAAAAAATCAAATTAAGAAAAAAAATATTAAAAATTTAAAAAAATTAGAAAAAAATAGAATTTTTTGATCGTGGTGGCGCTGCCAATCGGCCTCCCACCCAGGTGGCGGAGGAGGCTGGCTGCTTGGCAGGCGGGGAGGCTGCACCTGGGCGGGAGGCCGATTGGCGGTGCCACCACGATTAAAAAATTATTTTTCATTTTTTTTAATATGTTTTTTTAATTTGATTTTTTTTTTTTTTTTTTTTTTTTTTAATTCAAAAAGTTTAAAATTAATTTTTTTAATTTAATTTTTATATTTGAAATTTAATTTGTTTTGTTTTTTTTTTGTTTTTTTAATTTTATTCATTTTTTTTTGTTTTTAATTTTTTTTTTCTAAATTTTGTTAGTAATTTTTATTAATTTTTTTTTTTTTAATTGATTTTTTTTAAAAAAAATTTCATGTATATTTTTTTTTATTATTAAATTTTATGTTTAGTTTTTTCATTTAATTTTTTAAAATTTAATAAATTTTGTATTTTTTTTTTAATTGATTTGAATTTAATATTTTTTTTTAATTTCTTATTTTTTATTATTATTATTTTTTTGATTATATAAATTTTTTATAATATTTTTATTTCAATTAAAATTGTGTATTTAAAATTAGATTTTTTTTTAATTAGATTTAATATTTTCAAATTAATTTATTTTTTATTTTATTTTTTATTTAATATATTTTATTTAATTTATTTTTTTCAATTTTTCATTTTTAATTGATTTTTAAAGTTTTTTAACTTTTTATTTTAACGATGTATTTTTTTTTCTTTATATTTAAAATTTATTTTTTATTTCAAAATTTATTTGTTTATTCATTTAATTATTAAAATTTAATATTTTCTTTTTAAAATTTAATAAAATCTAATATATATATATATATATATATATATATATATATATATATATATATATCTGTGTATGTGTATGTGTATGTATATGTATATGTATATTATTTTTTATAATTTATTTGTTTTTTTAATATTTATTTTTTTTAATTTAATATTTTTCTTGTATTTTATTTATCATTTTTTATTTTTAATTTCTATATATTTTGAAATTTTAATCTTTATTTATTTATTTTTTTCTTAAATTTTACGTTTTTTTTTTAATGTTTGAATTCCTATATATTTTTAGATTTTAAGCTTTAAAATGTTTTTATTTTTTAAATTTATTTTTTTTCTTAAATTTTAGGTTTTTTTTAATGTTTGAATTTTAAAAATTAAAAAATGTTATTTCTATTTTTAAAAATGTCAAAAATATGACAATTTTTTTTTTGTTATTCCAGCATCAACTGGTTTTGTTTTGAGGGTGTTTTTTCAATCTTTTTTTCAAGAAACAATTTTGTTTTTAGCATAATTTTATAAAATGTTGAAATTTGACCTTAAAAAAAAACCAAGTGCGTTCTGGAATACACTTTTTTTGTTTTTGGGGTGTTTTTTCATGTTTTTTGAGTCTTTTTGGGCTAGAGTTCCCGTTTTGAATTCAGGTTACCTATTTCATTGGTAACAGTGTTAATGGCCCTCAAGGTACTGCAGTACATTTTGTAAGGCATGAATAGATGATTTGATGTCGAATGCCAAGAAAAATATTTCAGTCAAAAGTCCGGAAGCGAGGATCTTGTCGATGCTGTAACAAGCCTCATGGTACTGGAATCTGATGTTTCTAAGTGAATTTCCTGGATTTTGATTTGTAGTCAACAGGAAGTCACCTTATTGCAAAACTGGAGTTTCTGATTTCGGAGACAAGGATATGACTTGATATAGCAATTTTTCTGGGATGACGGCCATGAAAATGAAGGTTTATGAGTATTGCAGATGGATGACTTCTCTTGAACATATTGACGACACTATGATGAGTTGGCAGCATTGACCCAAAACCGAAGTGAAGATATGATGAACCATAGGTGTGAATGAACCGTCAAGATGATTACCCAACCCAAACAGTGATGGACATGGAGTGAAAGAAGTGTCATGTTCAATAGTGACTTGCTACCAAAAACAAGCTTTACTTGCTTTTCCCAAATTTTCCCCAGTCATTTGTTGACCAGTACCTCTTTATTTTTTAACAAGCTTGAGGAGGATAACATTTTCTTGATCTATAATTCAACCCTTCGGGCAAATAAAGTATCACTATTTAATAATTTAACGAGTCTAGCGATGAATGAAACTCGATTCTTGCCATGATTGACAAGCTTGTCGCTATTTTATATTTTAACAAGCTTAACGACAGTGATAGCCCGATCGTTTTTCATATTTAGAGAGTCTGAAAAAGAGGACAAAAGAGAACTCCAAAACTACTTTTTCGTAAATTTGTCACTGAGATCCAAAAAAGTGTAAAATAATATCTAGAGAACCTCTTTGGTCATGTTTAACCAAGGTATTCCTTTGTCATAAATAATCGATCTCAGTCTGGAAAAGGGTTAAACTTATACTAAGTATATATCAATTTGTTTACTTTAACGAGATCGAGATGACAAGTACTCGGCAATCTTTTCATATTCTTGGAGTCTAAAAAGAGCTGAAAGAAGACTCCAGGGGTTCCTTTTTCATTGTTATCGAAGCTCGAAAAAGAGATAAAAGTGCGCTTCAAATACTTTTTCGTTTTTATCAAAGCTCTAAAAATAAGGAGAAAAAGTATGCTTTGTGGTCAAGTCATTCTTTGAATAAATCTGCACTACTAATCTGTTCATCAGTTGTATTTCCTATTTAGAACAACATCAAATGGATTAAAAATACCTGTTTCATGATAAAAACATAATAAAACTATAGTCATAGCAATAAATTTAACTTCCAAACAATTAAATTACTATATAAAGTAGTTTCACTATTCACTTTTACCATTCCATAGTTACCATTTTCATTTTGGAGCTCTAAACCTGATTTTTCCCCCGAACTTCAGTAGTCGATTGCGTGCAATAAGTAAGAATTTTTTGAATGCCCCTTGCAAGAGCACATGTCGAATGCCCCCTGCAAGAGAAGATGCCCCCCAATCCTCATTTCATTCACCTAAGTAGAATATTAGTTACTAATAGCTGGATGGAATGAAGGTTCATTACAAGGGAGGATTTGTTTCATGTTTCCAGTCTTGTGGATGTAAAATGGACACTGGGATCCGAAGCTTGACACATGTGAACCCTTCTAGAAGACACTGGCCAAGTGGAGATTTCGGAACAATGAGAATTTCGCTCCCAATGTGACCAACGCACCTTTCAATGTCGGGAAGTGCTCTGCAGAGTAGCCTTCAATGGGGCTACCTGCATATGCAACGCACTTAGGCCCCTTAGATATTGCGTTAGTGAGCTCTCATATGTTAAATAATAAGCTTCAAACCATGGAAACCCTTGCTTGATGAAACTCTTGATTGATTTATGTTGTTTCCTGTCTTAGGGCATATAGCAACGGAGATGATAGAGAATGATAGACCCTTGATCATCAGTCATGGAGATGATGCCCAGTTAACCAAGTCATTGGGAATGGTACCCAAATTGACCTATAACAAATATCTAAACTAACTCATTGTTTTGTTATAAATAGAAGGGTTTTCCATTCATTCACTACATTTTGCTGCCCAACTATCACTCTAGATATATAATTTTGGTCTGACTTTGATCCTCCATCATTGTCATATTTTTCTATCTTTTTCTTGGGAGCTGCCTTTCAGTTCCATTTTTGTCTGGGTTTTCCACAACATCAATAGAGATATCTTAGATCTGAAGCGCTGAGGATGTACAATAACCCATACCATTGAGGGGGACTGGTAGCATCCTTCTATGTTCCCTTTCTAGGCATCATAATACAAAAAATTCCTTAAAAAATCTTGTCTTGTTAATTGGATGCATGGAGAAACTCTTTCTTATTATTTGCTATTTAATGTCTTTAACTACATAGATCTCAATTTCTGTAGAATTTATTCTGATGACTAAATGCATATCTAAGGAAATTGAAAATCATCTTTTATGTTAGGGTTGTTTGTTATGTAAAGCTAAAGTGAGATTTTTTCGTACACTTGTGATTAGAATTCACACTAGTAACTAGCGACTCCACAAGGGTTTATAATTATGACTGTTGTCATTTTTCAGATCCTTGCATGACCAGTTTCTTCAACCCCTAGTTATTTTTCATTTCTTGATGTTGTTTTTAACCTTTAAAACCCTAAAACAGTAAAAAATCTAACTTATGTGTGTTTCTAGGCCTTCGGCATAGGTAACAGACATCAGCTACAGTAGAGACGACACATTTTTCTTAAATCTTCTCCCAAAATAGCCGGAAGTGTAGGTCACATGTTTTGGGCCAAAAATTGCGACCTCATCTCTCAAGTAGTGGAAAACAACCTGAAATCTATGACGTCAGTGGAAAACAAGTCAGAAACTAGGACCTATACTTTTTACGGGAAATCTTCTGTGATTTTTATGGGTTTGTCTGGGCCACTATTCAGGGTTCTTTAACCTCCATCTTCACCCATCCTGAACATGTACTTTCTTATTTCTACTCGTCGAAGTAGTAACCGAACCCCTTAGGGCTTCAGTACGCTTCCACGCTTTTAGGAGGAGTTTAGCTAAAGTAGGTCTTTTGAGATTTCAGTGTTTTCAACCATTTTTTCAGATATGAACCTACACTTTCAGATCCATTTCATATTAGTTAGTAATTCATCCAAAACACCTATTTTCAATTTTTCAGTTTTGTTTTTTCCTCCCTTAGGGTCCCTTCTGTTTCCCTTCAGGTTGTAGCCTTTCGCCACCCTTTCTGCAACATTTTCCCTGCTGGTTTTTTGCTATTTTATGCCCCTTTTTCCAACATATGACCTTTAGATCCCTGTCCCTCCCAACTTTAGATCCATTGGAAATTTTGTGTGTTTCGACTAGATTTTTCCCACCCATAGACTAGTTGTTGCGAAGCCCTCCTCCTAGTGTTTAAATTGATGCATCTGTAGCTATTTATTCTGCTATCTCATTCATTTTCCTTTATTGTCATTTTCAGCTTTATTTATAGCTATACAATTTTTTTTTCTTTTTCTCTACACATGTTTGGGCTTAATTAAAATTAACACAGTTATCACATACATGCACACCCTGAGTAAAGAGTGCCTAGTTTACAGCACCAAGCCAAGACTTAAACATTGTAATCAATTGATCCTGCACCTCCCTGCCCTTGTTTACCTCTCTTCCTAAACATTGTAATAAATTGATCTTGCACCTCCCTACCCTTGTTTAACTCTCTTCCTTTTTGTGTTCTGTGTCTCTTTACCATCATTGCACCCCCAAGGTGGTTATCCCGGAGACTCCAAGGCCTTCAGCCTTGGTTTCCGTTAGGAAGACTTACCCTACCACATAGCGTTCGTGTTCGTCCTCCACCAAGTCCCCATTCTGAATCTACTTCTCGTTCATCGGGTTCCCCTTCTAGTTCTATCCCAGGCTCTCCTCCACCTTTAACCTTCACCATGTCTGGATCAGGACCTAACGCTGGTGGCAGCCCTGAACCTAATGTTGGGAATGCTACTAGTGGTGCCACAATAGGAACTATTCTGGCTACTCCCTTGCTCCCTTATATGACAGGCCTAAGCCTTCCCGATTTTAGCCAGTTGATTAATGACCCCATACACCATGATCCTAGTTGGCCTGCTATGCCAACCAAGCTTCCTTCAGACATCCCCAAGTTTGAAGGAAATGTTGGAGAAGATCCTACCAACCATGTTCATTCTTTCCACATGTGGTGTTCGTCTAACTCCATCACTGATGACTCTGTCCATCTTCGGTTGTTCCAGCGTACGCTTACTAGAGAAGATTCCAAGTGGTATGTCGACTAGGCCTCCTCCTCTAATACTAATTTTGCAACCCTTTACAAGGCTTTTCTATATTATTTCTAACTTCCCATTCGCTATGACACTGGTACCAAACTCTTGACCTCTTTCTGTCTAACTTTTTCTACCCACCTATCTGACCATATTCAAGAATGGCGGAGAAGGAAGAGCCTATGTGAAGCCCATGCTTTTGAAGGTTGTGTCTACATCGATTGATTTCTTAGATCCATTTTTCCTGCTATTGGAAAATATGTTGCATCTCACTTCCCTCAGACCGACGAAGCTACCCTTTAGATTGCATTGAAATATGACCTGATCTATGCACAATCTGGTTATATTTATACAATCTTACCTGATCTCCCTAGACCTGATGGTGCCAATGCACTGGGGGCATCACATGCCACTGACGGCATCATTTGATCTCTTTCCCATCCATACACTCATCCTCCCATGGGTTATGGCTTCCCTTAGGGAGGGGCCAACTACTCAAGCACTTTCCCCCTCCTGGCAACATGTATCCAGGATATGGCATGCCTCCTCCTTTTTCCAACACTGTTTACCCCAATTTTACCCAACCTCCTTGTTATTCATATTCGTAGCTTGGTGCTCTAGTTCCTCCAACATTATCACCTCAACCTCCCTTACCTTCTCAAGCTCCGCAATAACAACCCCCCCCACCTCAGGGTCCGGTGTATGAAAAACAAAGCACGACTAATCCTCCTCATACAAAAAATAAGTGGAAAGGAAACCAAAACAAATCTTCCCCAGGTAATGTAGGAAACAATCCCCAAGGGAATGCATCTAACACTGCAACCCAGCAATAGGGGACTCAACCCAAGAAGGACAGGCCTATTCGCATGAATAAACCTTGTTCTTGTTGTAGTTTCTATGGTCACTATATCCATGATTGCCCCTTTTACCTCAGATGCGTCAGATGTGGGAAGCTCAAGTAGAAAATGATGATAACAAGCCTCCCATTCGATTCCTACTAATGTTGTGCCCATCGAAACGGCTGTGTTTACCAATCCTTTACGCCAGTAAGGGTATGTGGCTACCCAACCCCCTGAAAGTCAGGTGGCTGTTCAACCTCCTCCATTTGGCACCTCTCATTACCAGATCCTCATGATGAAATTTGACCAACCCAATACCGTTGACCTCGACCTTCAGACTTGGTCACACCAGTAGAAAAATCCCCCTGCTACGTTTGCTACTAGGCTCCCTTATTTAGGTCTCACAAAGCCTCTTTTGACACCCAATGGTCCTTTACTGATCCCTCAGCCAAAGGAAAAGTTTCACACCAAGATCCCCAAGGGACCAATATGACGAAATGTTGCTTCTGGTAAAGCTGCCCACTCCTACAGTATAGTAGATGACTTGGTGCAATCCCTTGCCACTATGTAAACGCTAGAATTCCTCTAGTTGTTCCCTTCATAATGAAAATCTATACTAACTACCATGGGCATTGTGTATCCTTCAAATTATCATTTGATTATATTCGACATTGACAAGTCATAACATCCACCCCTTACTTCATCCGCCACCTTCGAAACCCTTGTCAAAATCCAGACTGCCAACGTCTCCCATTGTATCATTAATGAGGGGGCATCCACCTGTGTGGTGTCGGCTTCAGTTTGGAAACAACTCAGATCTCCTGAGTTATCCCCTTCCACTATCACTCTTCGTGTGTGGGATGGGCACTCTTCCCAACTGCTTAGCATGTTCTACAATTGTCCTATTACTCTTGTGGGTAATACTGTTTGTGTTGACGTTGAAGTCATTAATGCCCCCTTAGAGTGCAACATTATATTGGGTCGTAGCTACATGTATGTGATGTCTTCTGTCCCATCTTCGATCCATTGTAATATGTGCTTCCCTCACAATATAATGATCGTCACCATCGATCAGCTGACATACTACGAAGCGAAGTCTCAGACATCTCCTTAGTCCAGCATCTCTTCAGTGGCCAATAAACAAATAGTTGAATCCCCGACCAGTGCCTCACCCAAAGTCTATAAATATTCCTCTTTTCTTGGTTTATTCCCTAGTGTCCCTCCTCCTATCTCTAACCCTAGCTTGTCGAATGTTTGCATGATTCAATCATCTCTTTCTGACCTCAAATGGATCGTTTCGACTAGTCAGTAGCCCCGCCTCCACAACCTGCTCCTATAACCTCAACTCAGCCTTTAGGACCCCCTACTCAAGGTCATTCATCCATAGCTAGTTTCCATAATCCTATCTACCATCCTAGAATAGTTCCCTCTGGCCTTAACCATCTCGGAGTTGTCTCACCTGGCCATTACCCCTCTGATCAGATATCATTTCTTGCTCCCCCACCCAGAGTATATTCGGTACTTTTTATGGCTACCTTGTCTCTTCCTAACATGACCCTGGGGATCCCAATCTGGTACATTGATCCCCCAACCACTATCCCTCATAGTCATCCCAAACCCTATATAGTTTTGATCCCAGTCCAACCAGTCTCCATGACCCCTCCCTTTGATTTTGTGCCTTAGCCACCTCAACAGGAACCTACTCCTGTTGCGAAAGCCTCAGGTGAGGGGGGGAAATCTCGCAAGAAGGCACCTAAGGACAAGGCTACCTAGCAACCCCTACTCCTCCTCAACCTCCAAAGCATACTCCCCCGTGTGCTTTGTGTGATGTTGTCGGTCATGCCACACATAATTCTCCTATGTTACCTCATATGAAGCCCATGGTCCATGTAGTGTTTCATGAGTCTAAGGTCGTTGAGGGCCCTATTACTTTACTAATTACAACCAAGAAACCCAAGACCATACACACAAACCACCCCTGTGCTTTGTGTGATCTCCATGGAAACTATACCCACCTCTGTCTCCGTTGTTAACACTAGAAAACCATACATCAGAAGATGACATTAATTAATTTCAAGCCTAAGGATTTATGGGGTAGGAACACATTATGGAATCTAGAATTATTTAAAATATCTAAGGTTTTGAGAAAATCAGATTTGAACTAGTCTTAAATGCTAAATTGTGCACTTAATCCTTTGATAAGAGTGCCTTCTATGTGCCTTTATGCCCGATAAGCGCACATTCCTAGAAATGGAAAAATGTCACCTTCTGGGACCACACAAAGCAAAGGACAGTTACTCCTTATATGAAACCGCCTAAGGACAGCCACCAGTGCCTCCTTAGACACTATGTGAGCACACAATGGAATCATACCTCTCCCTTGGGTCACCATCTATCATGTACCAAGGGAGGGAAGTAGGATTTGAAATCCCCTATATAAAGCCACCAAGAGATGAAGAAATGGTGATCACATTGTTATGTTGGCCAGAATTTCCAAAGAAATACCAGCAGTGTGTGACCCAGAGCTGGAGATAGAGGGGACTCGATTGTTGGCCACCCAACAACCCTAGTCCATCACAGCAGAGAGAGAGGGAGACTGCATCAGAGGCAGAGCTTGGAAACCAACATCCTTGCATCGGGACCTAGCACCATTGTCTAGGGGCCCTTTAGCAAGTGGGTAAAATTTCTTCTCCATATCAAACGTTTAATAAGAAGAGGCCTTGAGCCATCGTTTGCATTATTATCGTTTTGACTCTCTTCAATAGCTTCTGTATATTTGTGTTTCAGCTTTTAGTTTACTTTGAGCATACATTCACATATTTCTTCCTCTAGATTATATTCTTTTGAGCTCGACCACTTTCTTCCTATTACCACTTAAACTGGTGCGATTTTGTACACTCGTGCATCAAATCCATCACCACACCCGCCTCATAGACTATCGCGCCTCTTTGGAAGTAATTCGAGAGTATAAGACCGAGCATAATGATTCTGCCTATCCCTTACTTGTGCAATATTACATGGCCAAACTGGAGGACACTTTCTCCCATTTACATTCCCCCTACCAATTTCAAGATGATGGATCCTTCGACCACCATCCTCTACCTATCATCATCTATGAGATCCACGGTGGAAGACCCCTCTGAGAATTCCCCTTCTGTTTTGCCTAACCTCCCTTTAGCGACCACCCTAGGCTCAACATCGGTGGATCCCTCAGCTACATGTTCTTCCATCACCCTCCTTGACGATGCACATGTGTACCTTTCTTCTCATGATGATGATTTAGGGAGCTTTGTCGCATCATGTGATCTTCCTTCCACTAGTCACCCTATATTCTACTATGATGATGACATCATGGAAGCTTTTTCCACCCCTGACTTCATTTATCCAGCCCATAAGAGGTGTTACACCAATTTTTGGTCATCTAACCTATTACTATTATATGGACTAAAGTACACCATGTAAGACAAAGTTTTCCATAGTAAAATTGCTTTCACTATGAAAACTAGCTTAATAATCCATAATTTATTAAGTTGCTTCTTGTCTAAATAGGAAATCCCATGAGGAATAATTGAATAAATCCTTATTTGTTTGATTTTCCTCAAAGAGATAATTAATTAATCCACTTTTTAATTAACATTCTTGGTCATATTTAACCCAAAACAAGAAAATTAATTACATAAATAATTATTTATCTTATTATTTTACAGGAATAATTATTTAAAACATTATTTAAATAATATTCCTTGATAAATTTCACTAAATAATTTATAGATAATTGAAATTTATTTAATTATTACTCAACCACATTCTTAAAATAATAAATAAATCATTTATTTTTTTATTATTTCTAAATAAAGGGATTTGACGAAATTAAAATTCCTTTTCCCTCTAACAAAAATAATAAAATATTCCATAAAAGTTGGATCTAGATTTGATTAATAATATTTTAATTATGTACCAATATCTAGACCTACTCAATATTTTTTTATAAATAGAATGGTTTTTCCATTTATTCGCTACCTTTTTTTGCCTAAAGACCACTCTGGGTGTATACTTTTGGTCTGAGATTGATCCTCCATCATTGTCATACTTTTTCTACTTTTTTCTAGTGAGATCCCTTCTGAGTTCCATTTTTGTCTGGGTTTTCTACACCATCAAGAGAGAGAGATTTTATATTCGAAGCAATGAGGACATACAAGAACCCATCCCATTGAGGGGTACTGATAACATATTTCTATGTTCCCTTCCCAGGTGTCATAATATAAAAAATTATTTAAAAATTCTTGTCTTTTTAATTGGATGCATGGAGAAACTATTGCTTATTATTTGTTGTTTAATGTCTTTGACTACATATATCTGCATTTCTGTAGCATTTATTCTCATCACTAACTGTATATCTAAGGAAATTGACAGCCATCTTTGATGTTAGGGCTGTTAGTTATGCACATCTAAAGTGAGATTTTTTCATATGCTTACGATTAGAATTCATAATAACAACTGGAGACTCTGAAAGGGTTTATAATTATAACCACTATCATTTTTCAAATCCCTAAATGACTATCTACTTCAACCCCTAGGGTTTTTCTTCAACTTCTTATTTTGCATTTCTTGATGTTGTTTTTAACCTTTAAAACCCTAAAACAGTAAAAATTCTTATTTTCGTGTGTGTCTCGGCCCTTTGTATATGTGATAGGTATCAGTCGTAGTAGAGACGACATTTTTTTTTCTGAAATCTACTCCCGAAATAGCCGGAAGTTCATGTTTCACTTTTTGGGCCAAAATATATGACCTTAGCAGAAAACAGGTCATAAACTACAACCTGTGCTTTTTGTGGGAGTTTTTCTGTGATTTTTCTGGGTTTTTCTAGGCTACTTTTCAGGGTTGTTTGACCTACCTCTTCACCTGTCTTGGACCTATACTTTCTTATTTTTACTCATCGAAGTAGGAACCAAGCCCATTGGGCTTCAGTACGCTTACACCTTTTTAGGAGTTTAGCTAAAGAAAGTGCTCTGAGATTTCAGTGTTTTCACCCATTTTTAAGATTTGAACCTGAACTTTCACATCCATTTCAAATTGGTTATTCATCCATCCAAAACACCTATTTTCAATTTTTTTTGGTCCTCCTTTAGGTTCCCCTCCATTTCCCTTCAAGTTGTAGCCTTTCTACCCCTTTTTTGCAGCATTTTCCCCTCTAGTTTTTGCTATTTTCTACCCCTCTTTCCAGCAAACCTTAACTTTAGGTCCTTGTCCCTCCTAACCTTAGATCCATTGGCCATTTTGTGTGTTTCACTAGATTTCGTCCACCCATAGACTAGTTGTTGGCAAGCCCTCCTCCTTGGGTTTAGATTGATGCATCTTTAGTTGTTTATTTTACTGTCACATTCAGTTTCTTTTGCTGTCATTTTCATATTTATTTATAGTAATACAATATATTTTTTAGTTTTTCTCTACGCACATCTGGGCTTAGTTAAAATTAACACACTTATCAAATACACACACACCCTAAGTGAGAAGCATCTGGTTTACATTGTGTTAGCCACCTATATTTTTCAATCATATCAGATGGTGGCTAAATTTTCTTTGCAGCCTTCAAGAAACAAATTCAAGCCTAAAATTGTTGGTACTTGAAGTCTGTTGGTAAGATTCCAAACTACTGGTTGGTTCTACATACTCTTCCTCCTCTCTGCTTCTGATGTTCCATGAAAATCCTAATCAAATATTGCTGCATCCTCCTCCTTTTTCCCCTCCCCTTCTTCCATCTTTCATTCATTTCTTCAAGTCTCCTTTCATCCATAAAAACCCCATCAAACCCTTTTTTTTATTCCTTACCCCTCCAATAATCTCATTTCCTAAGGTTAAAAACTCACTTTTTGACCTATCGGAACCTTTCTCCTTTTGCAAAAATCAGTAAAAAACCATAGAAAAACATACGTTTCTATGCGTTAGGTGTTAGCCCCTCAGGCTAAGCCCCTTTCCGTTTCGTCCTCCATATGCCCCGACGCCAGAACCGTGAGCTAAGTCCGTCGGGCGCTTAAATACTTGGAATTTATTTATTACCCGAAAACATTGAAAACCTTTATAAAACGCAAAGTCGGGTTTATTTTATTTTTCCGCCAAAGAAAGTCATATTGAAACTCGACTGTCGATCTGTCCCACAGATCAACGGTCCGGAGTAATTCTTCACCTGGTGGACCCCCCCCTTTCTTCCCCCCGCGTACGTTTCTAAAACCATGGTGTGGATCCCGCACCGTCCTCCCTTGAATAGCGGTTTTGTTCCGTCGGCCAGCGATTCCACACGCTGGCCGACACGTGTTCGCCACTGCATTCCAAAACCGCCGTGCCATGTCTATTGCCCGCGCGTTAAACCTCGTCCTATGGCCCCGCAGCGGGATTCACCCCCGCCGTCGGATCTGGACCCTCCCATCCGACGGTCCCTGATCGCCTTTTCCGCTCACCCTTTAACGAACTCGCCCGCCCGTTAAAATCTCCCTCGACGCATTTGAAAGTCGATCCCCACCGTCGATCTCCGCAGATCGACGGTTCTCTTTTGTTCTCCCGATTCCGTCGCACGGTCCGTCTTTTCCTCCGTTGACTGTTCAAAACACCCCCGATCGTTGATCGCCATACGATCAACGGCTCTGATCGCTCCTTTCTCCCGCACGCCTTCCGATGCAGTTTATCCATATAACGCAGGATTTTCTCATTTTTCTCGTATTTTGCAGGGAAAAGTCATTTGTTCGTGGTTTAAACAGGGTTCTCAGACCGGGAGGGTGACGATCCTCTATGTCTAAATTTCTCTGTAGAAATCACCTACAAAGTCGGTTTTCACGTTTCATCGGTGTTTCTAACGGCATTGATGCCTTTTTCTTATCTACACAGCCCTACATAGCAGAGAATACCGGCGAATCAACACAGGGAAAGGATATCCGATTGTGAAGACAGAATGAACCAGAGCAGCAGTTTTATGAATAAATTGACGGGGATTACGGCTAAGACGGTTATCAAAAGCCTAATCCCCGGCTTCGAACACAGATGAAAGCAAAACCTAAAAGTGTTCATCAGACAGATCGCCTCCACCGCCATATTTTGAGACGAATTGATTCCCCAACCACCACAGTGCCACCTATTTCCTCAGAATGCTCAATCAGAGGATGAATTTATTGAACAAGATCAGATATCATGCCTCGGAACAACCAAAGAAGTTATTACTGCACCAGATTTCAATGACAGAATGTTTGCAGAGTAACCCTAACAGTGCGCAGAGCCTCAAAGGTCAACACAAGCTCCCTTCGAGCTTACTCCATCAGTATAAACACATTAATGCAATGTAACACCTGCAGAATTTCTTCATCGAGCCTCACGGGGTCAGGAAGACATTTATCCTGCATTTATTGTATTTTGAGATCTTTTATCAGATCTCACCTCCTCGTCCTTCTATAAATACTCCAGAAGAGGATGAGTGAGGGGTTGGATTAGTTGGTTGTCAATGTAATTGCTGAAGCGCTGTAGCTGTTTCTGCGTAGAAAAATCTTGACTGTAAATAGTGGTTTCATGGGCCCTTGAAGCTCTGCTTGTAACAGATAGGTTAGGTTGTGAAGAGAGGTGAATTAAAACATTGGATTTGAAGATTGTAACCGGTTTGAAGCAAACAATACAAGCTGATTTATGGGATCCTGGTCTATGCTGATGGTGATGTTATTCTCACTGTAACTTGTCATTTTATTTCTGTTTTCAATTTGTTTCCATTTTCCACTATAAAGAACAGTTTAAACAGTGTTAGAGTTTGCTGCATATCAGTGACCTTCTCTGGCTGAAAAATCTTTATCGCAATGTTTTCTTCTAATTGTGTTGTTTAGAAATGATTTAATTCAGTCTAAGCACAGAGATGCTGGCGTTCCCTCATCTTTTCGTCACTGCTGAATGTTATCTTTAAATGTTACTTTCATATATGTTGTGTAAGGAATGAATTGAGGAAATCAAAGGTTAGCCCTGAGTCCCTTTCTTGTCTGCTCAACTATCTGTCTGTTTCCCTTAGGATGTGTCAAAAGCTGACTAGTTTCAAAGTACTTATCAGATCTTGGGCCATTCTGTGTTATCTTGGTGATTGTCTTGAAAGTAACTAAGTAAAGAAGAACTAAGATGAGGAGAAAGGTGAGCCCTGCCCGCTAGTTTCTGCTCCAAAGGTTGCCTTCAAGTTTCCCTTTGTTTTTAATCTGTGTTCTATCAGAAGTGTATCAAAGGCTGGATAGCTTCAAAGTACTTACCAGATCCTAGTTTGCTTCTATGTTTCTTAAGGTCTGGTCAAAGGCTGGCTAGTTTCAAAGTACTTACCAGATCCTGGGCTGCTCTTTGTTCTGCATCTGTTAAGTTCCCTTTCTTTTTGTATCACCCCATTCCATAAATCAAACTTCAAAGAGATCCTTAGGCCTAGATGACTTGCCCCATAGATTACTCTTGAACCTGGATGCTTCAATTAAATTCTCTTATGACTCCATAGCCCAATGGATTGAAAACTTGTCATCATCTTTCTTTAGAATCAAAGTTTATTTTGTTCACTTGCAACTTCTCACCTTTGAACCTATTTGCATATAGATCTTTCCGTCTTAGACAACAACTATGTTCAACCATCTGAGAAAACCAAACAAAACCCTTGGCCTTCATAACTAGCCTAATATCATCACCCTAAACTTCAAAGACAATATACATCTTTGTACATATTGGAGAGATCCCTCTCCGGATTCAGGAGGGCTAGATCCTAGAATCCCAAAGTTGGTTGAAATGATGTTAACTCTGTGATCGGACTTTGCCAATCTTGCTTGTTACAGAGACCTAACATTTCTGGCGACTCCGTTGGGGAAAACCTAGAGTCTTTTACATTCAAATCTATTTCAAATCTATTCATAAAGAAGCTTGCGTTGGGGTTCATAGAGCACTTGCTTTATTAGCCATCTCGAGCCACCAGAAACTAACATTTCTGGCGACTCCGCTGGGGACCCTTACCCAGAATCTTCATAACATTTTGAGAGTCAAAAGCAGCCTTTTCAAGCACTACCAAGAAAATGGTAATTAAGATAAAGATCAATTAAATCAGTGACAAACTAGGTCAACCCTAGGATTCTTTTAAGTCTTTATCTAACCTTGGAAAATCAGCTAGCTTAGCCACAAGGATAGACTGTCTTTGTTTCATAACCGTAGCTAAGTTTTGAGGCAAAGTTAGGACATTCTTTTAAACCACAGATATAAACAATTCAAAAAATACCAAAAACATTTCAGATTGGTAGTAAAACACTAGTTTTGATATCTTGTATATGTCTTTGATGTGTTTTACCCTATACTCTTAGACAGAGTCTGGAAAGGGCCAGGTAGCCTCTGGATCTCATCCTCTTTTAGGGGTGACATATCTGGTGAATGCCCTCCCAGTCAATCTCTGGTTAGAGTTTGTTGTGTTTCGAGATATCTCTGAAAAGGAATGTTTCACAAACACTGTGGTGGACAGCGTACTCCTTGGAAAACACTTTGAACCTTCCACCTGGCGACTCCACCATCCTGAACAGACCTTAAGACTCCACTGGGAAGAACCCTTATCATTATAACAACATTCAAACTCAGTTAGAGGATTGCAGGATTCGAATTGAGAAAACAGATTAGTTAACCGTCTAAAGATTGTCATATCTGGTTGAACTTCTCTTGTTTAGTTGGGTCTAAACATATAAACATTGTGGCTCCTAAAAAGATTCACACTAGAGCCCATCCTGACCCAGATCCTCCTGAAATAGTTGATAACCCAGAAAGAATTCTTAGGAAGTCTCCTAGGATACAATCCTCAACTATCTTCAGACCACCCCTAAGAGCCAATTCAGTCCCTGAAAACCTTTCAGCTCTTCATGAATCACAAATTGACTTATTAAACCCATTCAGAACTAGGTCATTTGGTGATTTGGATCAGTTAGATTCCGAGCTTACACTTTCATCTCCCGAAACAGGTGAAACTCTTGAGAATAGAGAATCAACACCTCCTGATTTATATTTCTTACATAATCTAGGTGTCTCTCATCCGAGATCAGCTCAGAGATCTACTGCTGTTCCATCCACTTCTGTTCATCCTTCATCCAATGTTCAAACCACTCCACTTCAACCCACACATCCTCTTGTAAATCCACCCCCACCACATATCATGGCAGCATGGTATGCTCCCTTAGTCCTTCCTGTACCATTAGTCAATCTTCCACAAGATTATCAGTCCAAAATTCCATTATATGATGCTAATAATACCATAACAGCATCTCAACATGTGGACAAGATGAATGACTATTTTGACAGAAATGAAATCGATAATGAATCTGTCAAAATCAGATTGTTTTCTCAAAGTTTGGGGGGAGAAGTGAGAAAATGGTTTAAAGGTTTAACCCCCCATAGTATTAACGACCTTCAAGCCTTCCATCAAACATTCTTAAACAAATGGGAAGTAAGGAAAAACCCTCTCCAAGTCCTTGCCGACTATAATAATCTCCATAGGAACCCTGGGGAAAGTGTCCAAGCTTATTGTACTAGATTCAACAGTGTGTATAATGCACTTTCCCCTGAACTGAAACCCCCTCAGGGTTCAGCTCTAAAAAAATTCCCTGAAGGATTTGATCCAGACATGACATATTCACTCAGAGAAAGAGTCTTTGCAACCCTTGAAGATATGCAAAGAGGTGCTCTTTCTGTGGAGGTGAACCTCATGGAAGAAAGAGCAAGGATGAAAGCTGAAAAGAGAGTATCTTTTAGAGAGGAATCCACCCCTTCTACTTCAAGCTCAAAGATTGAAAGAATGATGGAAGAAATGATGAAGAAAATGAGCATTCTAGAGAGAGCACAAGCAAGTCTAAATCAAAACGCTCCTCAAAACAGGAACCAAAACCAGAATCAGAATCTTAGAAGAAATCAGCCTCCAAATAGACCCAGGGAAGATGATCAACAGGTCATTCCTCCCTTTCAGCAGAACTTTTTAAGTGAGGTTGAACAAACAGATCAAATAACAGAGGAAGATGATATAAACTTATTTGGGGTAGACGATGATGACTTTGAGGTTCATTATGATGAAAAACAAGGTCTTTATACACCTTATGATGATAGAAGAGATGATAATCAGAATTACTATCAAAATATGGAAAACGCTGTCATAGAGCCTTTAAAGGAGTATGAACTTAGAAGTAGATCTAATCAACAAACCCCCAACAATAAAACCTCTGACAAACCTTCTCAAAACAGCGCTGCAACCAAGTCTAAAACAATCAAACAAAAGGACAAAACGGTGGTTGTTGATTCTGGTAATGATAAAGAGAAAGGCACTCAAAACATCGGAAAACAGAGTGCCGACGTTAGTAGTACTAGCACCTCAGTTAATACTCCTGGAAAGACAACTGTTTCAACTGTAGATAAACCAAATCAGCAAGTTGTTATTGCTGATAAAGTGGCAGCAAACAAGGCTGAAGTCAATGCTTTGAAGAGTCAAAACCTTTTTAACCTAGAACAGGAAATCTCAAAGATCAAAATCTCTGTTCCTTTAACTGAGTTAGCTGCCCAGCATGTGTATAGGTCCAAAATTTTGAAGGCTTTAAACTTAGAAGATAATGAAGATACTCTCAATCTTAATGACGACCAACCAGAACTTATTTTTGGCCCAAAGATTGAAGGAAAGTTCCAAGAAGGTCCTGTTCCTCCCTTTTATGTAAGTCTAAACATTCATGACAAAATTCTGCATAATGCTATGCATGACTCAGGTGCTTCCCATAATTTAATGCCAAAGGCTGTAATGGAAGGCCTGGGTCTTGAAATTACCAGACCTTACAAAGACCTGTACTCCTTTGACTCAAGCAGAGTTAAGTGTCTAGGATTGATTAAAGATCTCTGTGTCAACTTAGCCCAAATTCCAGCCAAGTGTTTAGTCATGGATGTTGTTGTGGCTGATGTCCCCCCGAAGTATGGAATTCTTTTATCACGATCTTGGGGGGCTAAGTTACAGGGGACCATGCAAATGGACATGACCTATGCAACTATCCCTGTTTTCAATTAGACTAGGAAGCTTTATAGGGAATCCCACATGCAGTACACAGTAACAAGTCAGGATCGGCCTCAAAACTCCCCTCTCTATGCTATAAACACAAGCCTCGATTCTTTTATCATGTTTAATAATGAAGCACTCACAGAACAAATTATTTCAACAGAATCCATGGCTGAGACGAAAGAGGAGGAAAACAACGCTGAAGTGCCGAAACAGTCTATTGTGTCTGAAGATCCTAGCAAACTTAACACAGGTCTCGAACTGCAAGTCATGAATCCTTTGAGCTTAAAACTTGACAGTCAGAAAGACATTCCTCAGCCTGATGAGAAACTTGAGGAATCAAATGATACAATGTCCATTCACCGAACTGAAAATCCGCCTCTCTGGACTATGTATTTTGATGGGTCATGCACCAAAACAAATGCTGGTGCAGGTGTCTGGATCACTAACACTAAAAATAATCATACAGAATGTATCTCGTGCAAATTAAACTTTCAGTGTTCCAACAACATAGCAGAATATGAATCCCTTCTCTTAGGCTTGCATCTTTTGAAGAAACTAGGTGCCAAGAGAATCGATGTTTATGGAGATTCTGAATTAATCATTAGGCAAGTTAATGGGGAGTATAATGAAAATCACCCAAGACTTAGGGCCTACAGGAATGATGTCATTGATCTTTTAAAAACATTTGAGGAGTACACTTTATCTTTTGTCCCAAGAAAAAGAAACATTACAGCCCACAATTTAGCCTTTGCTGCTAGAACATGCCCAATGCTGTATGATGACGCCTCTCAGATAAAATTCAGACCAGCTATCCCAGATAACAAGAAATATTGGCAGGTATTTGATGGAGATAAACAAATAGAAGGCTTCATGCAATTCAGAAATGAGTTTGAACCCCCTAGTTCAGATTCAGACTATGACACAGACTGCAGTGAAGAAAATTTTCTTGGTGAAGAAGAACCATCTCCACAACTGGTAGATATAAACCTTCAGACTATCACATCTACACATCAAACAGAGTTAAGTTCGAAACCTGAAACAGAAGAAATGGAAACTCTGCATTCTAGTACTGATAGTCTGCCCAAAGGTTTGGCCCCTCTAGAAGAACTGTTTGATTTTGATGATGTGGCCAACAAACCAAAACTGGAACCTGTGGAAACTGAAGTGGAGGAATGTAATATAGGCAGGGAGGAAAAACCGAGATTGATCAAACTGTCTAAAACTCTACCAGCTCATATTAAACTCAAATATTTAGAGCTGTTTAAAGAATTTTCTGATGTTTTTGCATGGAGTTACGAAGATCTTAAATCCTATGACACTGAAATAATACAGTACAAAATCCCTCTTAAAGAAAACCAAAAACCATTCAAACAAAAACTGCGCAGAATCAACCCTGTCCAGTTACCATTGGTTAAGAAGGAAATTATGAAGATGCATGATACTGGCATTATTGTCCCTATTAGATATTCTGAGTGGGTATCTAATCTGGTGCCAGTTAGGAAAAAGACTGGAGAAATCAGGCTTTGTATAGACTTCAGGAATTTAAACAAAGCTTCATTGAAAGACAACTACCCTTTGCCCAAGATGGATCATATTTTGCAAAGGGTGGTGGGGTCTAAAAGAATTTCTTTGCTGGATGGCTATTCAGGGTATAATCAAATCCTAGTCCACCCTGATGATCAATTAAACACAGCTTTTACTACACCATGCGACACTTTCATGTATGTGAAAATGCCTTTTGGTTTAATGAATGCTGGAGCAACCTTTCAGAGAGCCATGGACATAGAATTCTCGGAAGAATTAGGCTTCTTCATAATTATCTATCTTGATGATGTAACTGTGTTTTCAAAAACAGATGAAGAACACTTAGAACATTTGAGGAAATTTTTCGAGAAGTGCAGAAGGTTTGGGATATCTTTGAACCCCAAGAAGACATTATTTGGTCTCCAAGAAGGTAAGCTCCTTGGACACATCATTTCAGAAGAGGGCATAAAGATAGATCCCATGAGGATTGAGGCCATATTGCAAATTTCTCATCCTCGAAATATCAAAGAGTTGCAGTCTCTCATAGGGAAGATTAACTTTTTGAGAAGGTTCATCCCCAACTTGGCTGAGCTCCTTAGAAATATCACAAACATGTTGAAGAAGGAGCAAGGGGTAAAATGGACCTCGGAAGCAAAGACATCCTTTGAGCTGGTGAAACAAGCGTTAACCAAAACACCGGTTCTCATAAGTCCTGATTTTTCAAAAGATTTTTATATCTTCTCATTTGCATCAGAACATACCATAGCTGCTGTCCTTTTATAGAAAAATCCACAAGGACAAGAGCAGCCCATTGCATTCTTTAGCAAGGCATTGAGGGATGCCCCTTTGAGGTATAACATTATGGAAAAACAGGCTTTTGCTTTGGTAAAAGCTTTAAAGGACTTCAGGGTATACATCCTTCACTCACACATCATTGCCTTTGTCCCAAATTCGGTTGTAAAAGACATTCTAACCCAGGATCCAGATGGTAAAAGAGGTAAGTGGATTGTTGTTATTCTTGAATATGATTTAGAGATTAAACCCACTAAGCTCATCAAAGGTCAGGGTCTAGCTAGGCTAATGGCTGAATCAAATTGTGAAGTTCTTGATATTAATATGATTAATGCTTTGGATGACCAAGAAGAATTCTCAATCCCCATTGTTGAAGATTATTTTGCGAATTCTCCTTGGTATACTGATATTGTTTATGTTTTGCTTAATTTAAACACACCTCCTGGTTTATCCAAAACAAAGGCAAGATTCCTAAAGTTAAAAGCTGTAAACTATTGCATTATTGATAAATGTCTTTATTGGAAAAATGCTAGTGGTATATTGCTTAAATTTTTGCCTGAGTTTGATGCAGAAAAGATTAAGCAGGAATTCCATGAAGGAGAGTGTGGAGGCCATCTGTACTGGAAGTCAACAGCCAACAAAATTTTGAGGGCTGGTTTCTATTGGCCTACTCTTTTTCTTGATGTGCACAAACTTACAACCACTTGCCATAAATGTCAATTGTTCGAGGGCAAGAGAAAATTACTACCCCTTCCTCTGCATCCAATCACTGTTGAAGCCCCTTTTCAACAGTGGGGACTTGACTTCATAGGAGAAATTCACCCATCATCTTCTGCTCAACACCGGTGGATCCTTACTGCCACAGACTATTTCACTAAGTGGATAGAAGCCATTCCTTGTAGACAGGCCAATGATTCAGTTATCATTAAATTCATAGAAACTAATATCCTTTCCAGATTTGGCTGTCCTACCAAAATCATTACAGATAATGCTGCAGCATTTGGGTCAAAAAGAATGGTAGAATTCTGTCATAAATACCAGATAGCATTGGGGCACTCCACTGCCTATTACCCTCAAGGTAATGGACTTGCAGAGTCTTCCAACAAAAGCTTAGTGAACATAATAAAGAAACTGTTGGAAGGCAACAAGAAGTCTTGGCACACGAAGCTGATTCATGCACTTTGGGCCGACAGATTGACTCTGAAGAAATCCATTGGTATGTCACCCTTCCAGCTTGTGTATGGTACAGAGGCAATTTTTCCTAACAGCCTTGGTGTACCAGTTATGAAGTTAATTCAAGAGCTCCAAACTGAAGAAAATGACATAATCAGAAAAATAAATCAAACCATTCATCTTCAACAAACCAGGGAGGAAGTGTACAACAAAGCATTGCAGAAGCAAGACAATATCAAGAAGATATTTGACAGAAGAACAAAGGCCAGCAATTTTAAAATTGGGGACAAAGTCTTAAAGTGGGACTCAAAGAGGGAAGACAAGGGAAAGCATGGTAAATTTGACAATCTGTGGCTTGGCCCTTACTCCATTCATTCAGTTGTTGGAAACAATGCATTCTTCTTACAAGAACTGAATGGAACAGAATTGTTTGGGGGTCCTGTCAATGGCAGGATGCTTAAGCATTACCTTTCTTAAGCTATTCTATGTTTTGAAGCCTTTTTACCTTTTCCATTGTAAATATTTCATCCACCATTGCATTTAAAGTTGTGAGAAATCAAAAAATACAAAAACAAAGAAAGAAAGAAAAGAGGGCAGGAATGAAAAACAAGAAAGGCAAGGCCCCATGCCAAAAAGAGAAGTGAATCTGAAAGTGTGCAAGCCTAAATGCCACTCCTTGAAACACACTTCTAATTGGTCAAACTGTTTAATCTTGACTAATTAGCTTTCAATTTTCTACTAATAGGATAGCAAATTTGATTTGCCAAACTGTTTAACCTTGGCTTATCAGTAGATAGATTAGGGTAGAAATGAAGGTTCAAACAAACTCAAAATCTGAACCAAAGTTTCCAAGGAAATGACTCAAAACTACTCCAATTCCTGAGTCATAAGAGAGAAGACCTGGTTCTAAGTCGCTCAAAACTTGAACCAGAAGAGAAGCAAAGATATCTCACCAAAAAGAAAAAGCAAGAACAGAGCTATGAAAATAAGAAAAGGCCATGATAAGAAACTTTCAGATCTTAAGCCTTCTGTTTTGATTTAAAATTTTCTGCAAATAATAATCTATGTGCAACTTGTCTTATGCCATAGATCATAGCAAGTCAAACAGTCCAATCTTGGCTTGACTATTTTTAAATTTATGTTGTAGAATTTAGAGAATGAAAGTTTGTTGGACTGTTTAATCCCAACAAACAGTAGAATAGGTAGAGAAACATCTGAGCTCAACTGTTTAATCTGAGTTCAGGGAGAAATAAGGAGTAGAAGTAGATTAGATTTCCTGTTTTCAAAAGAATAAAATGTTGTGTAAAGAGTTTGCCAATCCAAGTGCACTCTGATGAAGAAAAAATGTTAGATCAGTAGGATTGGGGTAGGTAGAAATTGTATTGATGAAATTCATCTCTCTTTCATGACTGACATTATTTTGTCCAGAAGGAAGCAAAAGCAAGTCGTGGGTCAGACACCAGTCAGCCTCCCAGAGAAATCAAGTCTGAATTCTTGATGCCTTCAAGAAGGCACCATCCCCAAGTGGAGCCACTGTTAGCCACCTATATTTTTTCGAATTATATCAGCTGGTGGCTAAATTTTCTTTGCAGCCTTCAAGAAACAAATTCAGGCCTAAAATTGTTGGTACTTGAAGTCTGTTGGTAAGATCCTAGACTACTGGTTGGTTCTACATACTTTTCCCCCTCTCTGCCTCTGATGTTCCATGAAAATCCTAATCAAATATTGCTGCATCCTCCTCCTTTTCCTCTCCCCTTCTTCCATCTTTCCTTCATTTCTTCAAGTCTCCTTTCATCCATAAAAATCCCACCAAACCCTTTTATATTCCTTGCCCCTCCAATAATCTCATTTCCTAAGGTTAAAAACTCACTTTTTGACCTATCGGAACCTTTCTCCTTTTGCAAAAATCAGTTAAAAACCATAGAAAAACATACGTTTCTATGCGTTAGGTGTTAGCCCCTCAGGCTAAGCCCCTTTCCGTTTCTTCCTCCATATGCCCCGACGCCAGAACCATGTGCTAAGTCCTACGGGCGCTTAACACTTGGAATTTATTTATTACCCGAAAACATTGAAAACCTTTGTAAAACGCAAAGTCGGGTTTATTTTATTTTTCCACCAAAGAAAATCATATTAAAACTCAGCCGTCGATCTGTCCCACGGATCAACGGTGCGGAGTGTACCCCTCATCTGGTGGACCCCCCCTTCGCCGCGCTGTTTTCCATTTCCACCGGTTTTGTGCCCGCACCACCTTTCGTCCGGGAGCGGTTTTATACCGTCGGCCAGCGATCCCACACGCTGGCTGACACGTGTTCGCCACTTCATCCCAAAACCGTCGTGCCATGTCTATTGCCCACGCGTTAAACCTCGTCCTGTGGCCATGCAGCGGGATTCATCCCCGCCGTCGGATCTGGGCCCTCCCATCCGACGGTCCCTGATCGCCTTTTCCGCTCACCCTTTAACGAATTCGCCCGCCCGTTAAAATCTCTCTCGACACGTTTGAAAGTCGGTTCCCACCGTCGATCTCCGCAGATCGACGGCTCTCTTTTGTTCTCCCAATTCCGTCGCGCGGCCCATCTTTTCCTCCGTTGACTGTTCAAAACACCCCCGACCGTTGATCGCCATACGATCAACGGCTCTGATCGCTCCTTTCTTTCGCACGCCTTCCGATGTAGTCTATCCATATAACGCAGGATTTTCTTATTCTTCTCGTATTTTGCAGGGAAAAGTCATTTGTTCGTGGTTTAAACAGGGCTCTTAGACCAGGGGGGTCACGATCCTCTATGTCTAAATTTCTCTGTAGAAATCACCTACAAGGTCGGTTTTCACGTTTCATCGATGTTTCTAACGGCATTGATGCCTTTTTATTATCTACACAGCCCTGCATAGCAGAGAATACCGGCGAATCGACACAAGGAAAGGATGTCCGACTTTGAAGACAGAATGAACCAGAGCAGCAGTTTTATGAATAAATTGACGGGGATTACGGCTAAGACGGTTATCAAAAGCCTAATCCCCGGCTTCGAACACAAATTAAAGAAAAACCTAAAAGTGTTCGTCAGACGGATCACCTCCACCGCCATACTTTGAGGCGAATTGATTCCTCAACCACCACAGTGCCACCTATTGCCTCAGAATGCTCAATCAGAGGATGAATTTATTGAACAAGATCAGATATTATGCCTCGGAACAACCAAAGAAGTTATTACTGCACCAGATTTAATGACAGAATGTTTGCAGAGTAACCCTAACAGTACGCAGAGCCTCAAAGGTCAACAAAAGCTCCCTTCGAGCTTACTTCATAAGTATAAACACATTAATGCAGTGCAACACCTGTATAAATTCTTCATCGAGCCTCCCAGGCCAGGAAGACATTAATTCTGCATTAATTGTATTTGAGATCTTTTTATTAGATCTCACCTCCTCATCCTTCTATAAATACTCCAGAAGAGGATGAGTGAGGGGTTGGATTAGTTGGTTGTCAATGTAATTGCTGAAGTGTTGTAGCTGTTTCTGAGTGGAAAACTCTTGACTGTAAATAGTGGTTTCATGGGCCCTTGGAGCTCTGCTTGTAACAGATAGGTTAGGTTGTGAAGAGAGGTGAATTAAAACATTGGATTTGAAGATTGTAACCGGTTTGAAGCAATCAATACAAGCTGATTTATGGGATCCTGGTCTATGCTGATGGTGATGTTATTCTCACTGTAACTTGTCATTTTATTTCTGTTTTCAATTTGTTTCCATTTTCCACTATAAAGAACAGTTTAAACAGTGTTAGAGTTTGCTGCATATCAGTGACCTTCTCTGGCTGAAAAATCTTTATCGCAATGTTTTCTTCTAATTGTGTTGTTTAGAAATGATTTAATTCAGTCTAAGCACAGAGATGCTGGCGTTCCCTCATCTTTTCGTCACTGCTGAATGTTATCTTTAAATGTTACTTTCATATATGTTGTGTAAGGAATGAATTGAGGAAATCAAAGGTTAGCCCTGAGTCCCTTTCTTGTCTGCTCAACTATCTGTCTGTTTCCCTTAGGATGTGTCAAAAGCTGACTAGTTTCAAAGTACTTATCAGATCTTGGGCCATTCTGTGTTATCTTGGTTATTGTCTTGGAAGAAACTAAGTAAAGAAGAACTAATATGAGGAGAAAGGTGAGCCCTGCCCGCTAGTCTCTGCTCCAAAGGTTGCCTTCAAGTTTCCCTTTGTTTTTAATCTGTGTTCTATCAGAAGTGTATCAAAGGCTGGCTAGTTTCAAAGTACTTACCAGATCCTAGTTTGCTTCTATGTTTTCCTTAAGTGCCTGGTCAAAGGCTGGCTAGTTTCAAAGTACTTACCAGATCCTGGGCTGCTCTTTGTTCTGCATCTGTTAATTCCCTTTCTTTTTGTATCACCCCATTCCATAAATCAAACTGCAAAGAGATCCCTAGGCCTAGATGACTTGCCCCATAGATTACTCTTGAACCTGGATGCTTCAATTAAATTCTCTTATGACTCCATAGCCCAATGGATTGAAAGCTTGTCATCATCTTTCTTTAGAATCAAAGCTTATTCTGTTCACTTGCAACTTCTCACCTTTGAACCTATTTGCATATAGATCTTTCCGTCTCAGACAGCAACTATGTTCAACCATCTGAGAAAACCAAACAAAACCCTTGGCCTTCATAACTAGCCTAATATCATCACCCTAGACTTCAAAGACAATATCCATCTTTGTACATATTGGAGAGATCCCTCTCCGGATTCAGGAGGGCTAGATCCTAGAATCCCAAAGTTGGTTGAAATGATGTTAACTCTGTGATAGGACTTTGCCAATCTTGCTTGTTACAGAGACCTAACACATTGTCAGGCAAAGACTTAAACATTGTAATCAATTGATCCTGCACCTCCCGGCCCTTGTTTACCACTCTTCCTAAAAATTGTAATCAATTGATCCTGCACGTCCCTTCCCTTGTTTACCTCTCATAATTTTTATGTTCTGTGTATATTTACCATCATTGATTCCCCAAGGAATTTATCTCGGAGACTCCAAGGCCTTCATCCTCAGTTTCTATTAGGAAGGCTTACTCCTCTGCATAGGGTTCGTGTTCGTCCTCCACCAAGTCCCCATTCTGACTCTACTTCTCATTCATCAGGTTCCCCTTATCATTCTATCCCCAACTCTCCTCCATATTTCACCTTCGCCATGTCTGGTTCAGGACCTATTACTGGTGGTATCCTCAGCCCTAATGTTGGGAATGGTGCCACAACAGGTTCTATTCCAACTGCTCCCTTTCTTCCTTATATGGTAGGCCTAAGCCTTCCCGATTTTATCCAGTTGATTAATGACCCCATACACCATCATAATTGTTGGCCTTCTATGCCAACCAAGCTTCCTTCAGACATCCCCAAGTTTTAAGGACATGCTGGAGAGGATCCTACCTACCATGTTCATTATTTCGACATGTGGTGTTCATCTAACTCCATCACCAATGAATTTGTCCATCTTCAGTTGTTTCAGCTTACACTTACTAGAGAAGCTTCTAAGTGGTATTTCGACCAGTCCTCCTCCTCTCATACTACTTTTTCGACCCTTGCCAAGGATTTTATGTCTTATTTCCTGCTCCCCCTTCGCTATGACACCGATACCAAACTCTTGACCTCTTTCCGTCAAATTTCTAATGCCCACCTATCTCACCATATTCAAGAATGGCGAAGAAGGAAGAGCCTATGTCGAGCCCCTGCTTTGAAAAACATCTCTACATGGACTAGTTTCTCAGATCTCTTTTACCTGCTATTGGAAAATATGTCACATCTCACTTCCCTCATACCAAAGAAGCTGCCTTTCAGATTTCATTGAAATATGACCTGATCTACGCAAAATATGGTTATGTTTATACCATCGTATGTGATCTCCCTAGAACCGGTAGTGCCAACACACCGGGGGCATCCATACACTCATCCTCCCATGGGTTATGGTTTCCCCCAGGGAGGGGCCAGCTCCTCATACACTTTCCCCCTTCCCGGCAGCATGTATCCAGGATATGGTCTGCCTCCTCCTTTTTTCCAACCTATTTAACCCAATGTTTCCCACCCTTCTTGTTAACTGTATCCGCAGTCTGGTGCTCCAACTCCTTTAGCATTAGCACCTCAGCCTCCCTTTCCTTCTCAAACTCAACAACAGCATCCGCCCTCTGTCAAGGTCAGGTGTATGCATAGCAGAGTGCGAATAATCCTCCTACTTCCAAAAATAAGAGGAAAGGAAATCAAAAACAATATGTGCCAAGTAATCTAGGAAAAAATCCCTAGGGGAATATATCTAACACTGCAACCCAGCAATAGGGCACTCAGCCCAAGCAGGACAGACCTATTCACACGAGGAAGCCTTGTTCTTGATGAGGTGTCTATGGTCACTATACCCATGATTGTCTTCTTTTACCTTAGATGCATCAAATGTGGGAAGATCAAGAAGCATCCTGAGGGTAGTAAGCCTCCCCTTTGATTCCTCCTAATTTTGTCCCTATCCAACCACCTGTGTTTACCAATCCTTTCCCTCAGCAAGGATATGTGGCTGCCCAACTCCCTGAAATTTAGGCAGCCACTCAACCTCCTCCATCTAGTACCTCTACTTACTAGATCCTTGTGATGAACTATGACCAACCCAATACCGCTAAACTCAAACTTCAGACTCTGTCCCAAAAATAGAACAAGCCCCACGCTATGTCTGCTATTGAGCCCCCATCTTGAAGTCCCACAGAGCCTCTTTCAACACCCAATGGTCCTTTACAGATCCCTCAGCCTAAGGAAAAGGTTCATACCAAGATCCCAAAGGGACCATTATGCCAAAACTCTTCTTCTGGTAAAGCTGGCCACTCCTAAAATATAGTAGATGACTTGGTGCAATCCCTGACCACCATGTCAACGCTGTAAGTCCTCCAGTCATGCCATTCACAATGAAAATCTCTACTAAGTACTATGGGCATTGTGGATCCTTTAGATGATTTTTTTATTTTCTTTGACATTGACAAGTCATAACATCCCCCCCTCCCTACATCCGTTGCCTTCCAAATCCTTGTCAAGATCTGGAAAGCCAAATTCTCCCATTGTATCATTGATGAGGGGGCATCGACCTATGTGATGTACACTTTTGTTTGGAAAGAAATCAGATCTTCTAAGTTATCCCCTTCCACTATCACCCTCAGTGCTTAGGATGGCCACTCTTCTCATCCCCTTGGCATGTTCCGCAATTTTCCTATTGCTCTTGCAGACAATACTGTTTGTGTTGACATTGAATTCATTGATGCCCCCTTAGACTAAAAAATTCTATTGGGTCATAGCTACACTTATGCTATGTATGTTGTCCCATTTTTGGTTCACTGTAATATGTGTTTTCCTCATAATGAAAATATCATCACCATTGATCAATAGACATATTACGAACCAAGGTCTCAGACCTCTTTTGAGTCCATTATCTCTTCGGTGGAAAACAAAAAAATGGTCGAACCTCCAACCAGTGTTTCACTTGAAGTCTTTAAATATTCCTCTTTGATTGGTTCATTCCCTAGTCTCCCTCCTCCTATCTCTGACCCTAGCTCTTCGAATGTTTGCTTGATGTAATCATCTCGGTCTGACTTCAAACAGACTGATTCGACTAGTCAGCAGCCTCGCCCTCTGCAACCAACTCCTAGCACCTCGACTCAGCCTTCAAGATCCCCTCCTCAAGGCCCTTCATCTGTAGCTGGTTTCCATGATCCTATCTACCCTCCTAGAATGGTTCCCCCTAGCCTTAATCATCTCGGAGATGTCCCTCTTGGCCATTACCCCTTAGGTCAGATACCGTTTCTCACTCCCCCTCTCGGAGTATTTTAGGTACCTATTATGGCTACCTTGTCTCTTACTAACATGAAACTAGGGATCCCAATCTGGTACATTGATCCCCCAGCCACTATCTCCCCTGGTCAATCCAAACCTTATACATCTTTTACCCTAGTCCAACTGGTAACCATGAACCCTCCTTTTTCTTTTGTGCCTCAGCCACCTTAACAGGAGCCTACTCCTATTGTAAAAGCCTCAAGTGAGGGGAGAAAAGCCCGCAAAAAGGCACCTAAGGATAAGGATTCCCAGACAACCCCTGCTCCTCCTCAGCCTCCAAATCTTACACCTCCCTATGCTTTGTGTGATATTGTCGATCATGCCACCCATAATTATCCTGAATTGTCTCGTATCAAACCCATGGCCAACGAAGCATTTCTTGAGTCTTATATCCCTGAAGTCCATGTTACTTTACCTAAATCACCCATGAAACTCAAGACTTTGCACACAAATAATCCTTGCGCTTTGTGTGATTTCCATGGCCAATATACTTACCTATGTCCCCACCTCGAAGACTACCGCACCTTTTTGGAAGTGGTTCTCCAATTCAAGGCCAATCACAATGAGTCCACCTCTCCCTTATTTGCGAGTTTTGATTAGGTAGAATCAGAGGACACATTAGCTCCCATTGCCATTCCCCCTCCTAATTTCGAGATGATGGAGCCTTCGACCACTATCCTCTACCTATTATCATCTATGAGATCCATGGTGGAATACCCCTCTAGGGCTTCCCCTTCTGTTTCGCATGACCTCCCTTCAACGATCACCTTGGGCTCAACATCAGTGGATCCTTCATCTACTTGTTTTCTGGTTACCCTCCATGACTATGCGCATGTGAACCTCACTTCTCATGATGATGAGTCAGGTAGCTTCACCACACCACATGGTCTTACTTCCACCAGTTACCCCATATTCTATTGTGATGACGAAATTATGGAAGTAATCACCACCCCTGACTTTATCCATCCCCCTTACATCGAACCCATGCATTAGAACCACATACACCTTGTGGCCATTACATTTACACCCATTTTTTGGGTAAGGGTGCACCCATATTTGAGAATACTTAAGAATCAATCCTCCACAACCCTCCTACTGCATATGGACATGTCGAATCCTAAAATAAAATTGTTACCCCTGCCTAAATTTTGTGTCCTCTACATTTTGATAATTGACTTGATGAAATATTAATTAAGAGAAAACATAAACAACATAAGAAAGCTCACAAGTAGTTATCATGAAAAGAATTGTATTAACCTACAGCCCTAGAATTTCTCAACATGGTATTAGAGCTGAGGTAAAGGAGAAGAAGGGAAAAGGTAGCTTGAATATCTTTGACTCTCATTATTGGCACATCTCTAAATCATTCAAAGGATCTTCTAGAATCTTGACACAAGTTTTGGATGACTAACTAGATGGAATACGAAATCTGGGCTACTAGTGATACAAGCTCCTTACTAGCTATCGAATCCAGTACGATTCACATGTGAATATTGGTACATAACAATAACCTATACAGAGATGCAAGTGCATGGGAAACAATAATGTATTGATATCAATCTATTTAGGCAGCCTCTATAACAATTAGGCTAAAACTGCAGAGAAAGAAAAGAAGATCGAACTTGGGAATTCACTGAAAAGGAGCTATAATAGATCCAGTATATAAGAAGGTCTAATGCAGTTTTGAGCATAACAAATTAATCCAATATGCTACAATATACCATTCTAAAGATATCCGAAGCTCTGTCATGAAGTTCTAAGGATCCGAAATCATGAGGTCTCTATCTAGTAAATGAAGATGGTGTGATAACAATCTTTGGTATGATGTGAATTGTAATTCTAAGGCATTATCATCATTACAAAAAGCATCTAATCCCTACCCTTGAAGAAGATCATCCAAAGAGAAAGTACCAACACATCCTTTCTCCACCGCCATCGAAGAAATCAAGCTGAAGATTTTATCTTCACTTATCATGTAAGTATATTTCATTCTATAATCAAATTTCGTTAAATGTCTTTGTTTTTGCAGGGAGATCTATAAGTTGGTTGGGTTACCAAGAATCCTTGCATGAGGAGGATATTCACAGTCCTCGAAGAAATTAAATTCATGAAAAGCCTATGAAATATTGGAGACATCAAGAGAATATAAGATAAGCTAAAAGAACTATTCTATGCAATAAATAAGGTTATGTCACTTAGACCCAATTTACACAAAATTGAGGTATCAAATAATGAAGGGATATATTCATAAGATCTCAACTGTGAGACAGGGAAAAGATCATAAGATTGACAACGTAACAAATAGACAAGAAAATTACCTCATTCAACTTGTGGTCCCTATGCTAGATCAAGGGAAAAAATGTTGAAGGATAAAAGACTCAAACATTTTTTGAGGAAATGTGGAAGACTTATGGACATTACAAGAAAGATGGTCCTAAAGGTACAATATCAATAGGAGAAATAAAGGAAGACCATATCATCAAAAAGAATGGAGAGAGTTGAAGAAAATAAGCTCAAGGAAAAATTATGCAAACTTATGAATAAGGAATTGATTTGTGTTGGTTATATGATAGGAAGCAATGTAGCATCCTGATCGAAGCATGGTAAGAGCTCATGGTAAATCAGCTCTGGGGGAAAACCTCTAATAACATTACTAATGGAAATCAGTCATCAAGAGAAAGGGTCATCATGGAACATATTTCTAGGATGTGATATAGATGAAGCAGGCTAAGAGAATGAAGCTCTTCATTCCCGAGAAATTACTACAGGATTACTCAAGGGAAAAAGGGTATGAGGTATGTATATATATTTATGCTAACATTGGATGTTTTAAAGTCATTTCATATGGTTGCAAGTAATTAATTTCTGTATTTTGATGTATGATCTGTGTAGGAGTATCTCTCAGTGCACGGATAGATGAAATCAACATAATATGTCCTCATGGAATATGAGGTGGTTGTATATGAAGGAGAAACTAGAAAAGGTGTAAATCCCTGGGAATGTGCAGATAGGAAGAAGATCATGAAATGCACCATTTCAAGAGGGATTTATCATCCGGAAGGCAGGAAGATGTGACTAAGATATCTCCTGGGAGGATATGTAGACTCTGACAAAAGTCTAGTAAAAAGAACCTTGATAAAACATATCATTAGGAGATGTGTTAATATGTATGAAGGATTTTGATACACACAGGAAGATGTCATGGTGAAAGATCATCACTGAGGTAACTTTTGTGCTAAAATTTCATATGTATATGTTTATCTGAATGAACTTGTGTAGGGCTGCTAGTCATAAGAAAAGCAACAAAGCAGTATGGCATAACAGTGGACCAGATAAGGAAGTCTGATAAATCAGTTTCTGATAGCCGACATGACTCAGGATGAAAGTGATGGATGATCGATGCCCTACGAAGCTAAAATTTGGATATTCCTCAATATCAAAATCCATGACATTGAGGATAGGAGTTATTCATGAGCAACTAGGTGTCTCACCATTGTTGTTGGAGGTCCCTGGTTAAGAGGGAGCCTGATGATAAGTTTCTTACTTGGAAGAAACTTGGTAATTCCTAAGAATGAGCGTAGGTACATTCCTCATATAGGAATGAGTACATTCCCTTGTGGATTAGGTCCTCCCTGGTTGAGAGGGAGAGATAAACACATCATTCTAATCTTAGGAAGATAGAATGGAGGATTGGGTAATAATCTAGCATTCAATACTCTTTGAGAGTGTGTTAGGGAATTCAAGATAAGAGTAGTTGAGGACCGATATTATTTGAGGGCTAGCAACCCAAGAGAAGAATAGGCAAAGAAGGTCATACTTTGGGAACACCCAGTTGGAGTATGTATCTTTGAGATACAATGACGAAGGTGTTTATAAGTCATGTGTCTCGCCAACATTGAATCCCATTATCTCGTTGAAGAGATGGGGTTGTTAGTCAAGGCCTTGCGCTAGGACAATGGTGGTAGATATGATGCTATACATATGTGATTACCAATCCGATTTTTCTTATGAGATTCTTCAGTTTGAAAGTGACCATTTACATGTATGAATACCTCCCTAGTTAAGAGGGAGTGTTGGAAAATGTAACTAGATCAATATTCATATTGATTATGGATTTATGGAAAGTAGAAAACAAAGATAATAAAATTTATTTTGGACTTTCTTCATGGGTTCATAAGCAAGAGTTTATTATAGGATCTAGTGCTCTGAGACATTTTCAAAGTATCAGTGAAAGAATATCTTATGAGAGCCCTACTCTATGTTGAAATATAACCATTATATGATGATGAAATCTAACCTAATTTGTAGCTACAAGTCGGCCTAACTCTTAGTTAAGAAGTTGGCCTAAAATTCTGGACAAGAGCACTATATATAAACCACGTCCGTGGTTCATTTGAGAAGCAAGTTTACGGTGAAGAAAAACAGAGACAACGGATGAATCATAAGAATCAGATATCTCTGAGATGATACAGTCGGATATCTACAAGGAAACAAGTGCGGATATTTAAAGAAGACAGTGCAGGATTGTATAAGATGAATAACACACAATTAAAGTGTGGATTCTGTTATAGTTTGAAGACCTTGTTGTTACCACAGAGACAGAGTATGAATATACATTGCGGACACTACAGCAAGAAGTATTGTGTTGGTATAATCAAATTTATCTAATATAATACAAAATTGGGATAAGTATATTTCTCAAGGATGATTGAGGTCATACTGCAATGACAAATACGAATGCAAATTGATGCGAATTAATAAGAAGGGCTCCAGAATAGAAAAGGAATTCTAAAGTGCAAGGGAAGGAAGGTAAATTGTTACCCCTATCTAAATATTGTGTCCTATACATTTTGATAATTGACTTGATGAAACATTAATTAAGAGAAAACATAAGAAACATAAGAAATCTCACAATAAATTATGATGAAAATAATTGTATTAAGCTACAGCCCTACAATTTCTCAACACCTCTTACCTGCAATTGACGGATCTCGATTCCAATGGTTGGTTTGTCTACTACAATCGTTGCAATATTTTGGGCCTTTACTCCTCTCTACATTCACCACAACTACACTTGAAAATGAATCAAATTGGATGGAAAATGCCTTATTAAAAGATAAACCCTAGATTTTTCTTTCGCCAATTGCTACCAAACCATAGTATGGTTTGAAAAATCATTAAAACCATTGGAAAGCTCCCACCGAGCTCTAAAATGGGTATCCTTTTTTTTTGGTGATTTGATACTTCACCTGGACGCATTTTCTCCAAGAAGGGTAACTTCACCGCTCTTTAAAATCGGATTTCTTCACTTGCAACACTTGTACTTGGGACACCACCTTTCCTTGATACTTTCCCATGCTCCTGTCTATTTTTTCCATGAGTAACCATCTTGTACTCATGTTTTTATGGCCACCACCAGGCATGTTCTGTGTGGCAGCATCATCGAGTCGCCCTTGTCTAGAGCATTTGAGTTGAGTCATCATCTCATCCATGGAGTCTGTCCCGAGTCCCTTTTGTCTCGCGCCATAGTCTTCCATCATTCATTGCTTTTTCGCTCACTCTTGTCACATATTTTTGCCTCCAGCCATACTATCCCCTATCCCTTCTGGAGTCGAGTTAGTAGCTACCATGTCATTCATTCCCTTTATGCTCTAACAAGGGAAGTCGTCAACTCGCTAGTCAGTTCCCCCCATTTCCACCATCATTCCTAGTGTCATTCTATCATTCTATCTACTATTATTCCTTGTCCCTTATTTGAGGATCCCTTATTGTCTCACATATGGTGGACCTCCTTCTATAAATATTAGCTTATTCAATATAGAAGATAGGTCTAAAGGCAGTTTACCTTGGTTCCAACTTCCACTCTTTTTTAGTGCCTCAGATCAGGAAAAGAGATCCATATACTTGATGGTTCAGTGATGCAGCAGATTGTACCAGTGATTCTCAGGTGTGTGTGATATGTTTCAGACCTCATGAGGGGATGACTCTTCAGGTTTCCCCCCACATACCTAGATGAATTCTCTTCTACAACCTTGGATGCAGCTCCATAGATTAGATGGTTCTAGCCACAACTGCTTGCAATGCCTCTTTAGTTTTCATGTAAAATTCATATTTTCAGAACCCTCTCCTATTTTATAGGGCCTATTTGGTTGTACTTACATCTCATGTACTCAGACATTATTTTATATGTCATGGCTATTGTCCCAAGCACAATATGTATGTGGGATCCATTATCATGTTTTTATCTGGCCCATGTTTATGCCAGCATGTACTATATAGTTTAGTCCCATGTGCGTTGGACGCATCATTATTATTTTACTTTGTTATCTCGACGAGCATAGGTATGCCTCCCCCACCTCATGTAGAACAGGTACTCACTCATAAAAGAGACTCGTCGCACCTGTAAGTCTAGTCTCCTTAGGGTCTTGTCCTCTCTCACTTCAGTTTGCCTCATATTTCTCTCTCTCTGACTCCCCTTCAGTGTCTAGTGATTGAGTTCTTACAATGTACTTCGGTCATACGATTAGTTCCTAATGCTCACACGCTGGGGGGCAATCTGTTACACCAATTTTATGTCATCTAACTTGTTACTATTAGATGGACTATTGTATACCATGTATGACCAATTTTTCCATAGTAAAATTGCTTTCACTATGAAAAATAACTTAATAATCCATAATTTATTAAGTTGTTTATGGTCTAAAGAGGAAACCCCATGAGGAATAATTGAATAAATCATTATTTGTTTGATTTTACTCAAGGGATAATTAATTAAACCACTGTTTAATTAATATTCCTATACATATTTAACCCAACACAAGAAAATGAATTAGATAAATCATTATTTGTCTTATTATTTTCCAGGAATAATTATTTAAAACATTATTTAAATAATATTCCTTGTTAAATTTGACTAAATAATTTATAAATAATTGAAGAAAACACTATTTATTTAATTAATAATCAACCACATTCTTAAAATAATAAATAAATAATTTATTTATTTATTATTTATAATTAAAGGGAGTTGACCAAATTCAAATTGCTTTTCCCTCCAACAAAAATAATAAAATATTCCATAAAATTTGGATCGAGATTTGGTTAATAATATTTTAATTATGCACCAATATCCAGACTAACTCAATTTTTTGTTATAAATAGAAGGGATTTTCCATTCATTCACTACCTTTTTTTGCCTAAATATCACTTTGGATCTATACTTTTGGTCTGTCTTTGATACTCCATCATTGTCATATTTCTCTACTTTTTTCTTGTCAACTCCCTTTTGAGTTCCATTTTTGTTTTGGTTTTCTACACCATAAAGAGAGAGAGAGATCTTAGATATGAAGTGATGAGGACATACAAGAACCCATCCCATTGAGGAGGATTGGTAACATATTTCTATGTTCAGTTCCTAGGTGTCATAATACAAAAAAATCTTTAAAAATTATTGTCTTGTTCACTGGATTCATGGATCAACTCTTGCTTATTATTTGTTGTTTAATGTCCTTAACTGCATAGATCTGGATTTCTATAGCATTTAATCTGATCACTAACTGTAGATCTAAGGAAATTGACAGTCATATTTGATGTTAGGGTTGTTTGTTTTGGAGAGATAAAGTGAGATTTTTTCATACGCTTGTGATTAGAATTCACACTAAGAAGAGGAATGACGTCATTCGTGTCTCTGTTGAATTTCGCAACCTGAGTACAAACTACCCCCAAGGTAGTTCCCCCACACCGTCCCATTTTTCAGTGTGCAGGGGGTAGAAGTTTTACCCATGGCACTCCCTCTAGCAATGATTGTTTGATTTCTACCTTGCATTTAGGCTGCCATCATTGTCCATCATCCTCTCAATTATTGTCTTGTGGCACCTTTCAGATGGAATCCCCATCCACACCATATATCGGTTATGCTGATGGTGGAAGTTACTACTCCGAAAACCTAGCCTTGGCAGCCCGGCCATTTTCACCCCCTTGCATTCGCTTGTCCTCTCTAACGACGTATGAATTGGTACTGCCACCAATAATCAGGTTGAATATGATCCAGTGATAGGATTATTAGCTGATTCTCTTTCCCGTCGCATCCTTCAGCTTCATGTTCGTTTAGATTCATTGCTGCTTCTCATGCAATTGAATGGTGTTTGTCATGTGCATAATCCTGTCCCTTTTAGAAGATATTTTCGAGTAAAGATTTGGATGTGTGAATTTGAAATCATTAAATTCAGTCATGTACCTAGAGCACAAAATAACTATATAGATAGCATTGCAAACAATATTATAGATTGGCATTTATCACACGCATTTAACACAAGACAATAACAATAAACCATAAAAAGATGCATATCCATAATATGTGTCATTCAAAAGGTGTTAGAATCCATCAACTCTGATACATATGACATTCCCATAGCATGTTACAAAAAATCAAAACTATGGGCACCTCATGCCCCTACATCTAATCACTATCTAGAGGATCTCAGGCCAATGGCTCAGCTCGAGTAACCCGTAGATCGTGCATCCCTTGTACGACCATCACCATACGCCGCATGAATCCTCACAACTCCGAGGGTAGACCAATACATGGCTCTATGTACTGGTCTTCAAGGTCTTGCCAACTGCGCTCTGAAACACCGGTCAACAGTCTCTCAAATCTATGACAGATGTCCTCTAGGAGGGTGTTACGCAGTATTTTGTCACCATCCTTGCAATCCCCATCTTGAATATTTGAGGACCATTTTAGTGACTTCTATGTATTATCATAGCTTATTATAAGTGTCATTGCACCCCTTGGCATGTCAATAACATTTCCTCTGTCGATCACTCCTTAAGCAGGATATCAAAAAAATGTGTTTTTGGGTCTGCGTTGGTAGACAGTTATGGCCTCACACCCATAGAGAAATTAACACTGGGCCCCACACCCATTGGCGTTATGTCTCAATGTCTTATCCACACCGAGTTGTTTTTGGAATTTTTTAAAAAATAGAAGTGAAGTTTCCATTCCTAAATTCTTCATGAGAGGAGTCATCATGGTTTCTTCAATTTTATAACATTGAAATCCTCCCTTGGCTTCTTGTTTCCTACATTTTTGCAACTCCCCAAATGGATAAGGCCTCTCTTCCACCTAATAAGGGATCCCAAACCACCTCCTCCTCTCCTATAAATACTTCCTTCTCTCATGGTTTCATCTAGCTGAACAATCCTTGATATAGCTGGTGTGAAGAACAAGCTAGAGAGGAATCCATTTTTAGGAGAGAGTTTAGGCCATTTCCTTCATCAATTACGATCCTCGACAAATGCTTGAGATGCACCCGAATGAACCCATTAAAGGAGGCCGCAGCATCAAGGAATTAAGGTTGTAAACTTCTTTTCTCTTATATAATACATGACTAGTTTATTGGTTCTAATTTGGTATTTATGGAAAATGTTTGATTCTCCTTGACTAATAAAATACTTATAAATGAAAGTATGTCCTTGTATGCTTTTATTGCTCAGTTGATCTTCGTACAAGTATGTTAAAACTATTAGTAAAGGACCATGACACATGAAGACGAATATTAGTAGATTTTTGCTGCAATCCATGATGAAAGTGTTGGACCAAGGTAGGTCATCTATCCCAACTCATTCTCCGTTTATAAGCTAGGTGTCCGAAAGTCCAACATGTTCCCTTGTTTCTAGACCCACCCTAGGGCTAGAGGGACTGCCTCTATCCGCAAAGTGGATTTACCTGCACAACAAGATAGCAACCCTGCTGGGGATCAGTGTGTTTTTTGTCTCTTGTTGTTCATCTAGTGTTTTTCTTGTATGTTCGACTTTGGTCATTTCATCTTTTTTTATGCTTTGTTTTGCCTGTCTAACTGTTTTCAACCATCATACTTAGTCTCAGAGTGTTAAGTCTAGCCTTTTCTTAGTGAATTTTAACCTTTTCCATACCTTTCTGGCTTGGCGTTGTTGTTTCTTGAACATTCATGCCGATTGATGCTTGTTTCTAGCTTTACAGGTGTGCCATCCCTTGTGCAACATGTGTTACAGCTGCACAATCACGCCGATCTCTGTGTATTTTTATTTGGGCCCCCTCCCTTGATTTTTCCAATGTTTCTTACCTCTGGTTTGGATTTTTCTTTTTCAATTAGTCCACTAGAATTCCTTTGAATTTCTTGTCTCGTTCTTCTTAGCTATTTTCCCCTTCCCTGATCAGTGGAGTTTTTCATCCTAGGGTTTATAGGTGTCTTCCACCACTTGAACGACTACCTCCTCACTGAATCTTCTGAGTTGAGTAAGTGAGTTTGGTCTTTATCTTTTCAGCTTGTTGACTAATTTTCTTAGTTCTTCTATCGGTTCTACGTGTTGTTCGGTCATTAAATGATCATCTTGGTGCTCGTTTCACTCTCCATCCGTCACCCTGAGCATAGATTACATTGCTCACTGAACTGATTTGAAATCCAACTTGTTGCTTCAAGGAATGCATCTATGTTTTGAGTGTGTTTGATGTTCGTGATTGAATTGATCTCTTTGTTGTATATCGTTTCATTCGAATTTCTCAAACTAGTATCTATTTTGTCTTTTAGTGTAGTAGTGCATTTTTCTTCTCATTCATCTAAAAGAATAAAATTTGCATTCTTTCTCTTAGTTTGAAACTGAAAAGAGTTCTTTTGCATTAGTAGCTTTGAGTGAAAAACTTAATATCTCTTCATTTTCTTCTTTGTTTGTCTTAGATGCATTAGGAAGAGTTCTCGTTGTATTATATTTATTGTTTCCTCGTTGTGAACTATTATCTCTCTCTTAGCTAGCTATTCATCGAATCAGAATGATTTTCTTTCACATGTAGTTATACATTAGGGATTTGAGAATACATTCGGTAAGGCCTTGAAATTGCAACATTAATTCAAGATCAACTTTAAAATAAATTCAATTAACCTAACGAAGCATTGAAACTTAATGCTCATATTTAGAGGTCTAGGCTAGTGACGTGTTCCGACATCATTAAACCTAGTAGCTTTCATTCTCCATCTACCAGTAGACAATGCTAGCACAGACTTGTGGTCCCCATGCCATCGAGTATATAAAGGAAGAACCTAATAGGTTGCAATCCTTTATCCATAGGAGCCGAGTATGCCACATGTGACTGTGATACACCAAACACAGCATTCGGGGAGACTGCCTGCACGTACATCAAGTCCTTGGTCATTTATCTTTCATTTGATCACCAAGGTGTATATTACAGCTTACAAAATATTGGTACATCCTCTTCCTTAGATTTCATGAGTAGTCATTTTAGTCTTTTCGTGACTCCCTAAAAGATTGAAAAGATCATCGAGCACTAGTCCTTTCACACTCGTTCAACCTAAAAGTGACTAGAATTACCTTTTGTCCTTTTCTTGACCCTTCAAATATGAAAATGTAGAGTTTTGTTTCAGTGCCATAAAATGAATTACCTACGAACACATGGCCATTAAATATTTTTTCTCGGCTTGTTCTTACGTAAGTGCTTGGTTTTTTATCTTGAAGCCTCAAAATTATTATCTCTTTTTTCTCTTTCTTTTGAAACAAAGTCACGGTGGAAAAACCACTAGTTTCATCATCCCATTCATCACCTCCTAGTGGATGTCCTTCTCCTAAAGTTTCTTTGGGGGAACCTCAACCTACTAGTCCTATTTGGTACTCGCATTCTTCCTAGTCTCTTACCTCGTGCTACCCAATCTCCTCCCGAGGAGCCATTTGATATCAATTGGAAACCTCTGAATGTTTGGGCTAGTTTTGGAAACGAAGAAGAGTTTCCTCCGCTTACCTCAGAACCTTCTTTACTCACCATTGCTTTACTTACCATTGCTCGTCGCCTTTTTGACAATAACATATCTTCATCTGACATGGATGCTTTGAGTCCCATCAGTACTGAAGAGATTTATATTTCTACAGGAGATTATCAATTTCCTTTGGAGAATTTCTCTTATGTATCAGGTTAAAATTCCTCACAGCCTTTATATCTCCTAGCCAATTATCGCTCGTTGGGTTAGCTAATTTCCAACGCTACATCTTTATATCAAAATCCAATATGGTCTAGTACGTCGACTCCCTCAGAAGGATCATTTGTTAAAGTCTCGCGGGGGATCCCCCTTAACTCCCATCTCGAAGATCGTTACGTCTGTCCCAACCAAGCCCATTGTATGTATGGCTTCATCTGCACCATTTTCTAGTGTGACTCCATCGTTACCAACATCTTCTCTTGTTTGTGGGACGACTCCTCTCACTTCCACGATACCCGTCATGAGCAGATTACAACCTCACATTTTAGGAGTCTAACCTATTGGTAGTGCACCTGTCTCTTCTAATCCGATTCTTGAAGGGTTGACGTATGCGCAGTACCTATTGGCCCTTCAACAATGGAATTACACCCCCTCATGGTTCTCAGCAGCTGCAAGCTCCTATTCATCCTCCACATCATTATGATGAGTACGAAAATCCTATTTATTTGCCTAAAATTGACCCGAGACAGTTCACATACCTACTGGGACAAACCTATGGTTTGCAAGGACAACCATTTCCGGGACAATTCTCGATCCAACAGGTACAACCCTATGGTTTACAGGGACAACCCTACGGTCTACAAGGACAAAATTTTTTAGGGAAAACCTTCGGCACAACAGGGACAACGCTATGGTCCTCTCGGTCAACCTTATGTTCAACAGGGAGCATCTTATGTTCCTCAGGGAAAACCTATCCATCTCAGGGACAAAATTTTGTGCAATAGAACTAGCCTTACATTCAGAAAGGCTCGACTTTTGCACAGCAAGGTCAACCCTCTACTGCTCAGCCGGGTCAACTTGTTCCTCAGGGGAAACCTAGCTCATCTCAACCATCAGGCCAACTTGTTCTTCAGGGACAACCTGGTGGCCCTCACCATCCAGTCCAACCTACCTTGCAGGGACAACCTATCTAGCCACAGCATCGAAGTCAACCTACACCCTAGGGGCAACCCTCACAGCATCAGGGCACTGTTTATATCCCTCAAGGGACATCTTAGGTGATGTATAGTGCTCCTCAGGGCACTTCTTACATTGCACAACACAATCCATATGTTGTCCAAATATGACCTCAATGGTTCACACAGAATCAATATCCTGGTCTTCAACCAGTGTATGGGCAGAATTATCAAGCTTATAACCCCTATGGGAAAAATCCTCTGGGACACAAAATAAGGCGTAAAAATTTCTCCCAATCTATTTCGAATCTTCATACTAGTCCTTATCAGAGGCTAGCAATTCCTTTCAATCTGCAATTTCCTTTCCTCGCTATGCTGTAATTTCCCGATGTTTCGAAGTTGATGAATGATCCTATTCTTCATAATCCATATTGGCCTCCGAATCCAACTAAAATTTCTGGCGATTGTCCCAAATTTGATGGTAAGTCTAGAGAAGACCCCCAAGTGCATGTTATGAATTACCACCTTTGGTGCTCCTATAAATCTTGGGTCAACGACTGAATTTTTTGATGTATTTTCCAACAGACTCTCACTAGTGCCACTGTGAAGTGGTACATTGAACTTTCACGTGACATCTTTCAAGATTTCAAATCACTTTCTATGGAATTTCTCACGCACTTTAAATTACTAGTTCGGTATGAGACTGGGATAAACCTTATCACATCCTTGAAACAGGATCACACTACTCACATCTCCAATCATATTCATGAATGGAGGCAGTGTCGTCGTTCGATCAATTTCACAATTCCTGATCAAATTCTAACTGATTGGTTCACTACCTCTTTTATTGGTCTGATTTCTAAGGACATCACTATCATTAGGGGAATTTTGAGGTCTAAAATGGGCCTCCTAAGAAAAATGTACAACCAAAATAAAATTTATAAGAACCAATAGGATTCACGATGATGATGTCAACCATAATAGATGATTCACCATTTTTGAAGTAAAAAAGTAAAAATATTAAAAAATAATAAAATAATAAAACTACTTTTTCAACTCGTATTTTAAACTTATCTCCCAAAATTTTTACTCAAATTTCGAGTGGGAGTACTCGTTGGATGCAGAATTTAATTCCTCATCCAAGGAGTACCCATGTTGCATACTTTCGATGGGTCCTACTACACGAAAAATGAGAAATACATAAAAAACGTGATTACAATCACGTTTTTTATGTATTTCTCATTTTTCGTGTAGTAGGACCCATCGAAAGTATGCAACATGGGTACTCCTTGGATGAGGAATTAAATTCCGCATCCAACGAGTACTCCCGCTCGAAATTTGAGTAAAAACTTTGGGAGATAAGTTGAAAATATGAATTGAAAAAGTAGTTTTTTCATTTTTCCCTCTAAAATTTGATGATGTCATCAAATCTTATTTGATTTTTTCCACTATTATTTTATAATTTCCTTAGGAGGCCCATTAGGCATGTGTTACCTAGGAACAAGCCATTTCATGTTCCCAGTGCCTTGATCTTGTGTACTCTCAGTCCGGCACATTGTATGAACTCTTGTCTGATGCTCCGCGACATGGAACTACCAAAGCACCGACGATGCCATCTCTCGACAGTGTCATTGGTTCTGTGTCTCATACTTCTCGAAAGTCTTCTCCAACCCCTGCGAAGCAAAAAACTACTTCTTGCACTAATATTGCTTCTCATCCATCTCTGAATCCTGGTAAGACCGCAGAAGTGAACATCGTCTAGTCCAATCTAGCAGATAAAGCTTCTAAGGGTAAGAAAAAGGGTAAAGGTAAGGCCAAAGCCAATACCCAAAACAGGATTCTCCGAAAATTAATGTTGATGATGGTTCTAAATGCAAACCGAAGTACCATTTTCTGATTTGTGACGATGAGCACTATACCAAGGACTGTCCACGATGGGTCAAAGTAAGTCAACTGCTCAAAGGCACCCAAGGAACTTTGTTTGTTCTTAAGAAACCATTCCCATCACAAAAAACTCAGATGGTGGAGAAAAATCAGTCCTCCACCCCATTTGGCTCTTAGTTTTTCATGAGGAATGGTCCTACACCCATATCTATTGCCACCCGATTGAAAGATTATACCGAACCACATCAGGCAGCAGTGAAGGAAATCATTGATGGTCCTCCTCCCATGCCTACTTCTGGCCCTCTTTATATCAAAAGGCCCATTACTGAGCTCGTTGTCTAGCCACCTTCTAAAGGTGTACTCTAAAAGTATTCCTACAATCCAAATGCTCGTGCTGCTTAACATTGCAACATTGTTGAGGATTTGGCTCAGGCGCCATTTTCTATGTCTGCATTAGAAGTACTTCAGAGTTCTCCATCGCAACAGAAGGATTTTTTTTCTACCATCAGAGGGATTGACCCTGCCGATTCTAGCCTTATCACTTTCGATTTTGAAAATTTCGTCCCACAACTCCCTCTCCAGTTTGCACTGATCATTCAATTTCGGATTAATGGAAAGAATATCCACCGAGCAGTCATGGACAAGGGTGCATCTACGTGCGTCATGTCTTCTTCTTGTTGGAAACCCATTAGTTCTCCGGTCCTCACTCAATCTCCAAATTCTTTAGAAGCTTTTCACGAAAGGGAATCTCACCCTCTTGGTGTTATTTCTAGTTTACCCATCACATTAGAAGGGAAAACAATTAACGTTGAGTTTAAAGTGGTTGATGCCAAACGCAATTACAATTTTTATAGCATCATTTATCTCTAGCTTGTACTTGATGATTTATACATTGACCTTCAGTACCCCTTTCCTTCAGACTTGGACTTATTTCTAAAAAAACAGTATCTTAAATCCCATACGCGACTCTACCCAGAATTTTCTGCGTATATACACGAGTCCATACATAGAGAAACATGTATGCCATTTTAATCATTAAAAGATATATATTTTCCCTATTTTAGAGGCGGTGTTTACGGCTGTTCCAGTAACTTAACCACCCCAACCCGTGGCTTAACTATTCCCAACTGTAAAAACTAATTTGAGGGAGTATAAAAGCTCCTCAAGGGAATGGCCTAAGAGGCGAAGAGAGAGAGAAATATAGATATTATACGTTGTTGGAACCCTATCTAAGTCTGATATATTCCAGTGCATCCTGTACTTCCCAAATATTTACAGGAAACCCTTGTTTGATTGAGATGTTCATCACCCTATATGACATCCGTTGTGCACTAATCTTGGAAGAAATCTTGAGAGGCCAGGGTTGGGTCGATCCAGAGGACGATATTCTCGAAGGCCACGAAAAATTTTAGGTGATATCTCCACATTTATTTACTGTACATGTCATTAATAATAGAAGATGCCATCTTGTTCCTAATGTTTATGTGTCAATAATATTTTATATATGTGTAATGATCATCAATTGAACATTTAATATTGTTTTTATGATGTTATGCATGATTTGAACTAACATCTAGAACATATATATGTTGTACAACTAGGGTTTGGTGTTCATTCTTTGCTGATTTACAGATTACAGAGCACAAAGTGTTGTAGGGCGTTTGCACCTTGCAAGATCTACTTCAACCAAGGGACATCTGGGTAAGTTCTGCAACCTATAGATTCTAGTTATTTGCATAGAAGCTGGTTTAGTGAGTCCTTCTTGTAATGGCATGCCCCTGATCTGTGAAGGTTAATCAACCCAAAACCTTTAGGGTAACAATTACCTAAACAGGAATGGAAACTCCACTGGGGATCACATTCTTGTGATTTCCTTTTTGGGTTGTTTTATCTGTCTTGTAGGTTTCTGACAAGTTTCATCACTTCTTACAGTCTAGAAAGTATTTTTTCAGTTAGAAAAAAGACCTGGTTCCTTGACCAGGCTTGACTTTTTATTTTTTCCTTATCTTTATTTCCATACGCAACTCTTTCTTTGCACAGTCACGTATACCTATTGTTTTTTCCAAAGGGACCCACGTATACACGAGTTTCATTTGTTACAATCTTGTATGAATGCTAGTTGCGCACTGTAAAACCGCGTATGGCTGGAAAAAATTGAAATTTTAGCTTTTCAGCCTCTATAGTCTTGTCTGTCTATGTTGAACCATTCCTGTGGTATCTTTAAGGTCTCTGGAATGTGTTTATGGTGATTTCATATCCATTTATCTCTTTTTTTTGTGAAAACCTAACCATTTGGTGAATTTCCTTGTTTTTTGTGTCTGTAATTGCGGCTGAAGCACCGAGAGATTTTCTTGAAGTTCTTGGTTGTTATGACCTATCTAAATAGTGAGCCTTTGTTTTTTTTCTCTTCTTGGCCCTATGCATTTCTTAACTTATGCTTTTTTCCTCGGTCTATTTCAGTTTTCTTGATTTCTCGGACGTGTCTTGTTGCGAATCTTGAAGAATCTCATTTTGGTTTTTTGATTTGTTGTTCGTTGCAAGATTGTGCTATTGTGTCGAATCAATTGATTGAGTTTCTTGGTTATTTTTTCTCATTTAAGTCCTGCTATGAGAGTAGCACAGTTGACTTCAGCACTTTGAAGCCTTTTGGAGACTCGTTTGGCTGGATTCTGGTTCTTGGGTAGTTTTTGTTTGTCTTCTTAAAATATATTTTCTTCCATTATAAGTTAAAATCCCAAAACAATTTTTTGTTTTCCGTAGCTTTTGCTCTGAGTTTGTTTTTACAGTTTCATTACATATTTTGAAACTTTTTTGATTGATTTCTAGCCTTTGGTTCTTGGCTTGATTGTGAGGGAAGTTTTCATTTTCTTTAGCTCTTTTGTATCAAGTGCATTTTTGGCATTCTTATGCATAGGATTTCTGTTTGGAACTGGCCTTGTTTTCTGTCAAAAAGTGATCGAACCATTGTCTACGAACTCTTTTTTCTTCTTTAGAATTAGCATCTTATGATTTTCATATCATTGGTAGTTTGCATTAAGTGCATTTGAGAATTTTAGTCTTTTTTCATAATTTTTTGAATTGTGTGAAGTATGAGTTTCTGAAAAGAAAAAACAAATTTTTTGCTTATTAGTATCATAGAACCCAAGTAGAAATCACTTTTCATCAAAAGGGAATTGTTGCATTTGCATGTAACTAGGTTTTCATTGATTTATTCTGCTTCATAAAACACTACTAGTTTCACTTCCATGAGCCCTTGACTTAAGTAACAACCAACTTAAAATAAGAGATCTCATTAAAAGAAACTAGAAGTTTTTGTATTATTTTCATTAATCATACACCAACTAGATAGGTTGTAGGGCCTTGCATTAGGTGAGTGGAGAGTTAAATCTCCAAGGCTGCTCAAATTGTTAAACATAGAAAGTTTATTAATGAGTGAAATCCAACACCATTAAGTGGACTGGGAAAGCTCTCCTCTAGAGAGTCAAGCACAAGGGATAGTGCAGGCAAAGAAGAGAGATACCCCCTCTCCTATTTGTTGAATATTGACCTAAGACCATTCCACCCAGATGTCGATATGGATTAGTGCCCTTAGTTTCCTATCCTAGGGACCACACAGGTGACTGATGGGGGGAATACCCGTGGTACCTGAGACAGATGTTGCATCACTTCCATCAGTACTTCTGGAGGGTGCCCTTGTGAAGCTCGAGGACTTGCACCGGAAAAGGCTATTTTTAGGAGGTCAACGTAGCTATTTCTGTTACCTTCGCTAGTATGTCTGGGGCGTAATTCCCCCATACTATTTTTCGAAAGGTCCTATTATTTCGCTGTCTTGTATTTTGGTGTCCGGTCCTCATCACCTGGAGCATAAATACTTGAGAGCTGCTTGCCTGGCGGTATCTTAGAAAATTTTTAGAGTGTGTTACTTTCTCTAGATTTCTTAGCTTCATATATTTTTTGAGTCTAAATTTAATCTCTTAAAGTGGCTGACCGATCGCCTCATAGATCGAGGGGGCTTCATGGGTTGTCTCCCATGAGTGTCGAGCCTTCTTCAAGAAGGCGTACGAGTAATTCAGAGGGTGATTTTCACTCGGTGGTTTTGAACGCAGTGGAGAGAGATCCTACGTCGGGGTTTGAAGTTTCTGTGGGTGGTTCTGGTGTCGGTGTTAGTATAGAGAGGAGTGCTCCAATAATCTCTAGAGTTTTATTTCCAGCAGAAGAAGTAGAAATAGAGGAAGACCCTCAGCCTGTTGAGTCTCTTCCATCTCCTCTTCCTGCTAGTTATCCTTACATTATTCAATACATCGGACCCAAGTCTCAGAGATAGGAGAGTCCTTATTGGTCATATTCATTTCTTTCAATGGTCACGACTGGGAACACAATTTCAACTGTGAAAACTGCAATTGTTTAGACTCCTCTTTCAGTTGAAGGAGGGGGCACTATTTCTATATCTATGAACTCTTCTAGTACTTCTATGTTTGGTTCTGGAAACACCCAAGTGCATTCTTCTCAATCTGGTCCCTTTTCTTATGGAATGCCCACTAGTGGAATTCCTTCTTTCTCCGTTTCTATTGTTTCAGCTGTCTCCACACCCATTCCTTTTATGGCTAGTGGGTCAGCTTCGTTTCAAGGGTTCCCCTTTGGATGTGGTAAAATCCCTCATTCAAACCCTTCCTTAGGATCCTTACCTTCAGGGAAAATTTTAACGATGGAAAATTATCTTGAATTTTAAAAAACTGGCGAATCTCATTGGTCCCTAATATGAAAAATATAAAATCTTTATTGATGTATTTGTAAAATTATCACATTTTTAATGATATTATATATATTTTCTATATAATGTTGGTCATTTTTAACGTAAAATAATTTTATATTGTAAAATTTGGGCAAAACATTTTTATAAAAAAATGGAAATTGGCAAATATTTTTTTTGGAAAAACCATGAAAATTAGCCTAGCTACAAATATTAGCCCCTAAAATTTTCCATGCTTACCTTTTACCTCTAAGACTCAAGGTTTCAATCCTTTTTCGAGAGGTCAAAGTTCTAATGAATTTATAGGATGGAACCCTATTTTTACAACGTTAGGAGCAGGTAGTCGATTTCTTGTTGGTCAGCAAGGGAATGTTCCTTTCCCTTCATCAAGTACTTCTCAGGATTTTTCTCCATTTGGAAATTCTTGTAACCCTTACCAAGGGGTTTCCTCTTCATTCACTACCTCAGTTGGAGGTAATCGTCCTCTGTATAGTAACTCTATATTGTGGGGGGGGATCCTTCTCTGAATGTTGGGTCACAAGGATTTTCTTATGGCCCAGCATTCTCTACGAACAATATTTGGAAACCTGGTGCCTCAAAAAATCCAAGTTATTCTTTTCAGAATGTGGGGAACCCTTCCTATGGGGATGGAATTCCCAGGCTCCTCCTCTTTTACCATTTCTGGCAACGTTAAACTTGCTAGATATATCTAAATTGACTAATTATCGTATTTGATATAATCTAGTTTGGCCTCCGATTTCCACTAAGATCCCTTCAGAATTTCGAAAGTTTGAAGGAAAAACTGGTGAGGATCCTACAGATCATATCACCGCTTTCCATTTATGGTGTTCCTCGAACTTCGTGATCTATGATTTGATTAGGTTGAGATTATTTCAAAGAACCTTAACTGAAAATGCTGCCAAATGGTATATTGAGTTAACTGGGGGCTTTTATGCTACTTTTGGAGAGTTGGCTACCATGTTCATAAATCAATTTCAATTACCTGTTCGTTATGATGCCGAGATTGATCTCCTAGCCAATTTTCAGCAAGACAAGGCAACTCACATTTATGACCATATTCAGGAATGGAAAAGAAGGAAGAGGCTCATTAAATCTCAAATCCCTAATGAATTCCTTCTTGAGTGGTTTTTGAAATATTTACAGCCAGAAATTTCTAAGGATGTATCCCTTTGAGGGATATTTTCCAAAGAGCATGCTATTTTTAGGGCTTAGCAATTAGAACTGATTTATCTTAGTCTAGAGTCCTGAATAAAAAAAAATTGGATGCTCCTCAATCCAAATTAGACTTAGCTAAAATGAAACTTTATCCTCATGGTGATGGGCTTATTGGTTCGATTGATAGCAGTGCGGCTAACCTGCTAATTCAATTGGAGTTGTTTTCTATACAATCTGCTTCTTCTGGTCAGGCTGTGCCTTTAGTGTAAACTCCTTCCCACTCCTTGGAAATTAATGTTGTCCAAATTTCTAATCCCAAAGCAAATCAAGAATCTGATGGGAAGAAGCAGGGACCGAATAAAAACAAAAAGGACAAGGATGGGAAGGGGAATGCAAACAAATCCAACGATCATGTTGGAGAGGGTAAAAAACATAATAAAAATAAAGTGAAATTTCCATGCGAATTGTTTACTAGAGATCATCTTATGCACCTTTGCCCTAAAATTCAAGATGCATAGCACTTGTTACTTCAATAGGGTTCTTCCAGTTCCTAGGCTATGCTAACAAACCCTTTTCCGCAAGGGCAACAATTAGTTGCTAGTGTGAATCAAAATACTGGGGCTTCCTCTAGGGGCAGATAGGAAGGGGAGAATACATCAAACATATACATGATGAGTTCTCATGGAGATATTGCTACTAGATCTTGTTACTATGGTGAAGATGAGTCTTCAAAAGCTAAGGGTGCACTTGATAGTACTGAGCCACTTCATATTACTAAACCTACTATTGATCCTATACCTCGGATGTCAGAGGGTTCTTCAAAACATTCGAAAATCAATCCTAATGCCAAGGCTACATAGAACTACTCGATTGTAGAAGGCCTAGCTGAAAGTCCTTGTGCCTTGTCCGCATTAGAGGTGCTCTAGTCTTGTTCGGCTCAGCAGAGCTCTTTGCTCACTACTATTGAGGTTGCTGATCCAAAGAATTCTCTTATGATCACATTTGATATCTTGAATTTTAAAAAGAGACTTCCTCATCATATGGATTTCCATATCAGATCGACTTATTGGAAATTTATTATCTTTCGAACAGTAATAGATGAGGGCGCTTCCACATGTGTAGTGTCTCTTGCTTGTTGGAATGGTATTGGATCTCCCGCAGCTGTTCCTTCAGGCACTCTTTTGACTGCGTTTGATGGTCATTCTAACAGGTCGCATGGTATTGTTCCAGATTTTCCCATCTGTGTTGGGCACAAGATTGTCAATATCGAAGTTGAGATAGTTGATGCAAGCTTAGACTATAACCTTCTATTGGGGAGAAACTGGATCTATGATATGGATGTTATTGCACACTCATTATTTCATATTGTTTCTTTCCCTCGTGAAGGGATAATTGTCATAGTTTGCCAACTGGATTGTTCTCCTGTAGATCTGAATGCATCTTCCGACTCAGCCATTCCTTTGGTGAAGGAGACCAAGCCACCTGTTGAGAATATGGGGGTTGGAATGTACACTTCCTTGATGGGTACTTTTGATCTTTCACCTCCTTCGGTTCATATCAATTCTATTTCATCCTATAGGGCTCCCATTCAAAGAAAGTTCTTCAGAACTCATTATTTTTGGAACCCCTAAACCTTACCTTATCCTATCTCCACATTAGAATAAGTTCAAGTGGGTGGAATGGAATTTACTATGTCTGTAGTTGAGACTGATTGTAGCTCTATTGTTGACTTTGCAGATTCCATTCCAATTTATCTTTCACCATAGGAATTGGATGGATATGTGGCTCCGGCTTGGACTCTTAGTTTATCTTTGGCTGAAGATTGACTTGATGCCACTCTTCCATCTGAAGAGGCCATCCTTGAAGTAATGAGTGGTGTAGAGAGACCATGAGATGATTTGCATCATCAGTCTTACTTTCTCCAAGACTTGCGCAAAGTTGAATCAAGTTTTCCTAGCCCTCAGTCCTCTGATCCTGTTCACCCAATCCTGAACCCTTTAGCACCAGCACAGGTTTTTGCAGAAGGGAAAATGGCTGTGGTTTCTCCTACTATCCCGGTGAACATCTCCAGAGATCCCAACATTAAAGAGAATGTCTTCATCGGAGCTGAATTTTCCCCTGAAGAGATTCAAATTTACATCGATCTCTTTCGAGAGTTTAGAGATGTGTTTTCCTGGACTTATGAGGAAATGCTTGTTATAGATCCATCTATTGTCCAGCATGAGATCAAGGTATATGAAAATTCTAAGCCTGTTAGGCAAAAGCTTCATCCGGTCAACCCTAGGAAGTCCGCAGCTATCAAAGCTGAGGCGGAGAAGTTGCTAAACGTAGGGTTCATTTACCTAGTTCCTTTGACTAAGTGGGTTTCAAATCCAGTTCCCGTGGACAAGAAACAAGGAACAATTCAAGTTTGCATCGAATTTAGAGACCTAAATAAAGCATGTCCTAAAGATAACTACCCCACACCGTTTATAGATCAAATTATTGATGGGTGTGTGGGGAATGAGATTTTCTCTTTCATGGATAATTTCTCTGGATATAACCAAATTACTATGCGTCATGATGATCAGCGTAAGACTTCATTTATTTTTCCTTGGGGTAACTTTGCTTACAATAAAATGCCTTTTTTCCTAAAAAATGTTGGAGCTACTTTTCAGCGGGCCATGTCTTATGCCTTCCATGACATCAAACATGTTATCGAGGCATATTTGGATTATTTAGCTGCTCGTTCTCGCAAGAAAATTGATCATCCTTCTCACCTCCGTCAATTTTTTGAATGATGTCGGCATTATAAAATATGGTTGAACCTGAACAAGTGTGTTTTCACTGTCACATCCGGTCAATTTTTTGGATTCATAGTGTCTACGGAAGGGATTCGGGTATATCCCTTCAAGTTTGAGGCAATACTTCAATTGCTTGCCCCGTCTTCAATTCGTCAACTTCAATAATTTTCTATGGATATTTATCATAAATTATGATGAAATTACGAAAGGATTTATGAGATTATTAAAGAAAGAAGTTCCATTCTTTTGGGATGAATTTTCTCAATGCTCATTTGATGCTTTGAAGAAAGCATTGACCTCTGCTCCTTTATTGATTCCACCCAATTATAGTAGGGATTTCCTTTTGTAACTCGTGATAGCAGAATCTACCATTGGTATGGTTCTGGTTCAGGAGGATGATGCTCTTGCTGAGCATGTTATATACTACCTTAGTTGAGGCTTGGTAGGGCCTGAACTCTGGTATTCTCCAATAGAGAAGATTTATTTATCAATTGTTCATGTTGTTCAATGACTTAGACATTACATTCTTCTATGCAAAACTTATGTTTTGGCAGTAGTTAATTCGTTTCAGTTTTTTCTCAGTAGGTGAGTGGTTGGGGGAAAATACAATCGATGGATTGTGATTTTGCAGGAATTTGAACTTGAGTTTGTCTTCCAAGTCCAAGAAATCATTAGTTTTTGCAGAATTGATTTCTGGATTTCCTTATGGAGAAGAGATTGTTTATGAAGAATCATTTCTTGATGAACATCTTTTTCTCATTTCTTCATAGGATCCTTGGTATGGGGATCTCATAGTCTATCTCTAGACTATGAATTTTCCCTCTAATTTTCCGAAATATGAGAGTAGAAAGTTATGACACTTAGCAAAAATTTATTTGAATATTGGTGACACCTTATATCGTCGTGGGGTTGATTCGATCCTTAGGTGTTGCTGTGACTCTCGAAGATGCTGAGGTTGTGCTGAATGATTGCCACAGTGGAGCTTATGGTGGTCATTTATCTAGGTTTGCTACAACCCAAAAAAATCTTGTGTGCAGGATACTTTTGTTGTTTGATTTGCAAATATTGTATGGAATTAGTCAAAAGGTGTCATCCATGTCAGGTTTATACTCGAAAGTTGTGCGCTCATCCAGCTCCACTCTTTCCTGTCATTACTGTCATACCCTTTACAAAGTGGGGTATTTATTTTACTACTTGTAACCTGACTTCGGCTAAATGTCACAAGTACATTATTGTAGCCGTAGACTACGTCATGAAGTGGGTTGAGGCTATGCCTACTTTTAGGAATGACAGTGAGAAAACAACTCTTTTCCTCTTCAATCAAGTCAATTCTCGCTTTGGTATTCCCAAAGAGATTGTCACTGAACATAGCAGTCACTTTCAGAATAGCATGATGGTTGAATTGGCTCTGAAATTAGGTTTCTGGCAGGAACATTTGTCTTCTTATTATCCTCAGGTCAATGGGAAAGTTGAAGCCGTGAAAAAATCCTTGAAGATAATTCTTCAACGGATGATTGATAAAGTTAGATCCAATTGGCATATTATGTTGTATCTTTCACTTTGGGAATACCTGATGTTACTCAAAACTACAGTTGGTTTTACTCTGTTTCAGCTAGCTTACAGGTTGGAATCTATATTTCTTATTGTTTGTGAAATTCCCTCTCTTAAGTTAGTTGTTGAGCTTCTTCCTGATACTTCCAATCTCGAATAATTCCTCCTTCATCTAGAACATCTTATTGAGCAGCGTCGAGATGTAGCTATGATGAATGAGGCACATAAAAAACAGGTAAAGGTTCAGTACTATAAGGTGTTCAAACCTAGGGTCTTCTCTCAAGGTGACCTTGTCTTGGTTTATGCCCAAGAGAAGGATGCCTTGGGGGTAGGTAAGTTTAAATCCATGTGGTATGGCCCCTTCATCATTCAAAAGGTCCTGAATAAAGGATCTTATGCCTTGATTGATTTTGACGGAAATGAGTTGGCGGAGCGTAGAAATGGGCTCTATTTGAAAAAGTATTATGCCTACGCTCTGGCCTAGCATCTTGCTTTGTTGTATATAATTTTTTTGTTTTTTTACATATCTGAATTTCGATTTCTTGGTGATTTTGATGAAGTTGATCTGCTTTGGTAGGTGTTATTGGATGACATGAGTCACTTTGGTTTCACTGATGGTGCTAATAGACATACCCGGAACTTAGCTTGCACGGCTTGTGTACTTCATTATCCATCCAGTTAGTTGTTAGTGTCAAGAGGTGTCTGCATTGGTCCTGCTTCGAACAACATAGAATAATACACTGCAGTAATTAATCTACTCTTGGAGGCAATATCCTTGGGTGTTGATTCGTTAGTAGTTTTCTTGGATTCGTAGCTGGTGGTTTCATAGTTGAACAACATATATCGAGTTAGAGACCCATTTTTACATCGATTGTTTTTTAGGGTACGTTTGTTACAAATATCATTTCAATTTATAACATTCATTCATATTCCTTGAGATGACAATTGGATGGCAGACTTATTGCTTAATCAAGCAATTGATTGGCATATTAATCATTGAATACTTTAAAATATATCAAATACATCATAAATTTTCATACATTTGAGTCATCACATCATATAAATCATTGCATATATATATATATATAGTCAGAGTGTTCAAAATATATACAAAATCTGGACCATCATGTCCTACAAAATAAGGGCTTATGCCCGATCATGTCTATCATGAAAAAATATTACAGTCATTGGATCATATCTATAAAATATACTCCTGAGGTCCCTGTCCAACATTTGTGTTCCCATAAAAAACAATGGCAGTTGCTACACGGCAGAATAGCCACACCCATTTTCATGGTACTCCTACCACCCATCTTTGGATTTCCTCTAGTAGGTCCTCTACAGCAGCCATAGGCACTTGGTGAGTCAAACTCTCCAAGTTCCTCTATACGACATGAAGTGTTCTACCAGGGTCTTCAGCATCTAACTCACCCCTACGACGATTGTGCCTTGGGCATCCCTCAGGCCTCACTGGTCCCATGTATGCATCATGATCATCATAATTTTGTAAGTCATTTATTCTAATAAAAAAAAAAATCATTTTCATACTTTGAAAAAATAAAAATAAAATCACATAATCAAAAAACAAAAAATGCAATCTCATCAATTGTGCCCCATGCTGCACTGGTTGGCAGGACTAGATCTGGATCACCGTGAAAGTCCATCCCAACATAAGGATAATCTTCGACTGCGATGACTTGCTCTTCCCATTGGAAGAACTCATCATCAAAAGTGGTCTGAGGAATTTCACTTCCCCCCAATCTTTTCCTCAGATTTTCCCATTGGGCTATTCTTGGATCTCTCGGGCTGCTAATGGTAGAGATGAATTTGGGCTGAAGACCTCGGACCCTCTCGAAGAAGAATGTTAGTAATATTTTACCATAGTCGAAATGTTTGGTATTTTATTTCCGAATTGAAGTTAATTTTTTCTTCATGTTGCTGAGTAAGTTTGTGCACCAATCAAAGAGATGAATCAAGCATTCTACGACTATGCTCATTTGTGTTCTCGAAGCCTGATGCAGAGAATCAGATCCTACTACTCTACTAATGGTAAAGAGAAGGATCTTCATGTATAAATCCTTCAAGTCTCTTATAGGAATTTGAGTTACTACTTTTTGTGCATTATCTACGCAGTAGACCTGGACATAATCCTCCACAGTAAGCCCTCCACCGGTATTTGCGTTTAAATATACTGGGTCTCCTCTCTGAGACAGTCCAGTGATGAAATATATATCTTCCAATTCTATGCATAGTGGCATATTATCAATAATTAAGTAATATTCTTCCGTTTCCCAATGATCAACCAACATTTGAAGTAACTGTACATTGCTTTTCATATTTGGCATTTTGAAAAACTTGAGCAATCCACAATTTTGGAGAACATCTAACGAATTTTGATCTTGAATTACTTCATTGTCAATTGCACTATGTTCATGCTCTCTCCAGCTAATATATATCCTGAAAAAATCATTAAGTGGTTGCCTATTTATACCTTAAACTGAAACGAAATTGATGCAAAGGATGAGTTTAGAGATTACCTAGCAGATTTGATGCAATTTGACGGTTGATTGCTTTGGTTTTGAGAAAAGGAATTTTTGCTCCAAAATCTCCTTCTCCACTTCTGCAATGTGAAAATGATCCAAATGTGAGTCAAATGGTGTATTTATGCCCAAAATTTGAAATTTTTTGAAAATTTTCCTTGTGCTTATTTTTCGAATTTGATTAAGGCTATATAACCATTTGGCTTGTAAGTGTTGGGCAAGCTATTTTTTCAGGTACATGTTGCTGAACTCAAGATTTTCTAGTTTTTCTTCGGATCCATGACTGCTGACCTATCATGGCAGGTATATGATTTCAAACTAGCATATAGGGTAGGGAATCCACTTTCCATTGCATTTTTCATACTAGCCTCCATTCTGATCACTTGCCATAGGGTTGATCCCATCATGTCATGAGTACTTAACCCATTTCACTCGCTGATTTTTTTAATCATGACTTGGTGGTAGAGCCTTCCTTTACATGGGCTTCCTATTTAGTTCCTTGCTAGCATTTGTCACCCATGCTGCAATTCTTGTAGGCTCGGTAGTCCTCTTTAGTCCCACCATGTCTTATGAGTTGAAGCTTCATTCTTCTTCTTCTTCGATATCAGTTTTCTGTCCATTACCCTAGAGGCTCCCTTATGTTGTTGAGTTGTATTATTGCATTGGATATTCACTACATTTTTATTTTTTCCTTTAGCTGGATTCATATGGACTCATGTTTAAGCCATCTTTTGACTATGTCTTTCTGTACAAGTTAACCATGCAATCACTTAGCTTCTGCAACTTGACAACCTTACCCATGGATGGAACATTCCTCTGAGTGTCACTTACCAGGTTTTTGCTACCTTGCATTGAGCATAGGATTGTTCCTATCCCAGGAACTAGTGCATCTGTGTCACGACACTCATTCTATCGATTTTACTATAGCATTCTTTTATTATTTTTCAGGCTTTAATATGAAAAAGCAAAAAAAAAAAATATTTTGAAAAAAAGTGGGAACAGGATATTTCTTCCATATTTGATGGTAGCTATAGTGTTAGTTTTTCACCCTTGAACAAAGCACAAAAAAAATCTAAGTCTTTTCTCCATTTGGGATGGTTTTGTTCTGACTTAGGAGAAGCCATAACCTTCCTTCATGAGTCAATAATCTCCTGGTTGGTTATCTCCTCCAATCATATGGAGGGTTTGTTTATGCCTCCTACATGAAAAACTTATACAAATTTATCATTTGTTGCCATAGTCAAACAATGAGTCGTGCTTTTTTTCAAGGGAAGTTAACCTATGTCAGCCTTTCTGCGGTGTCTCTTGACTCATTTTTCAGTCGATCTTCCCTGTCTTGTCAGTATCTTGTTTTATCACATCATATATTTGGTCCTTTTATCATGCTCGTTTGAGAAGGTCTCCACTGACTTCTTGCCAGCGGGTTGTCTCTTATCGACTATGACATATTTCCTTGACAGTAAACCTAGAGCTGCACCCTGGCCATATTTACATCATTTATAGATGACCTTGTACTTAGCATTTGATCATCATCATGGGTCTTTGACTGAGTGGTTCCCATTGTGTTCGATGTCAGCTTACATTATCACACTTGAGATTCATGCAGTACCTTGATTTCCATTTGACCCTATTGATGGATATCTCACCTCTTCATCAGATTTCATTATTGGTTGATTCAGAGGGTTTATACCATGTGCTAGCTTCATCTTGTGCATGCCGAAAATGTACTTCAGGTTGGTTACTTCACTCTACTTCATCTGATATCTTCCAAATCTTGGCCTATGGGTTACACTCACGCTGGACTGATGTGGGATGCCTTAATGCCTTCCTTCCAGAAGATATTTTCCCATCGACTCCGACTCATTGCTCTAGGAATAAGTTCTAGAGTCTTTTTGTCAATACCTTAGGGTTTGCAGTCATCAGTGGTAGACTCTTTTCTATCGACAGTGAGGATACGTCAATGCCTCCTGATTGATAGATTCTTCTAAGTGTTCGACTTCAACTCATTCATTTTCACTTGCTAGATTGTACTAGGGCACCTTGACACTCATTATCATTATCGGTGGGTTGTCTCACATTTGCTAATGGTATACAACAATGACTAGTAATCAAACTATTTCTCACATGGTCGAATTCATCTCATTTATTCCCATAGTGTGGAATTGTGCCATGGTGATTGGTGAAGACCTTGGGTTTGCATCAACATTCTTTGGTTCACTTTGACAGCTCCTTTAGTTTTCTGCTAGTGATACCATCCACCCTTATATGTTGCAGTTTCATCACAGTGACATCTTATATGTTGGCTCCTGAGTTGCGTGTTGTATCATTTGTTCCACCACTTATGATTTGGTACTTGGAGATTCAGTTGTAACTTTTTTGATCAGATATCCATTGCAGCATCATTGATCAGTCTTCTATATTTGATACATGGACTTCATTTTGACTTGTACTTTCGAGCAGTGATCAGATGATTCACTATGTACTTTACATTTCAACTATACTTGTATACATATTGGATCTGCTATATACTTCATATGCAAACATGATTTTCCTTCACTGACCATGGGTATTCCCACCTCAGACATGAACTATCTTTCTGATCTCTGTCACTGGTTTTTTGGCAGGCTAAAATCTAGTGAAGTCCTCTCTAGTCCTCACAAGGTTCTTTCTATGCACATAATACATTTTAGCCATCATGTACCCCTTTTGACCTCATATATTATTGGGAATCTGTTATAGCATCATTTATCACAAGATTATACTTGATGATTTACACATTTTCCTTAGGCACCCCTTTCCTTTAGACTTGGACTTATTTCTCAAAAAACAGTATCTTAAATCCCATACGCGACTCTACCCAGAATTTTCCACGTATATGCACGAGTCCATAAATAGAGAACCATGTATGCCATTTTAATCATTAAAAGATATATATTTTCCCTATTTTAGAGGCAGGGTTTACGATTGTTCTAGTAACTAAACCACCCCAGCCCGCAGCCTAACTTTCCCAACTATAAAAACTAATTTGAGGGAGTATAAAATCTCCTAAAGGGAATTTCCTAAGAGGGGAAGAGAGAGAGAAATGTAGATATTATATGCTGTTGGAACCCTATCTAAGTCTGATATATTCTCGTGCCTCCTGCACTTCCCAGATATTTGCAAGAAACCCTTGTTTCCTTGAGATGTTCATCACCCCATAAGACATCCGTTGTGCACTCATATTGGAAGAAATCTCGAGAATAATCCCTACTTATCTTGGTGTGAAGCATGTTCGCCAATGTCTTTGTCCTATGAACCCTAGAAAGGAAACCGCCATCAAAGGAGAAATTGAATAACTTCTTATAGCTGGCTTCATTTATATGATTCCCTTGACAAAATGGGTTTCTAATATTGTTCCTATAGATAAAAAAAAGGGTACTATTCATTTCTGTGTGGATTATTGGGATATCAATTGCGCCTGCCCTAAGGATAGCTATACCACTCCTTTTATTGACCATATCATCGACGAATGTAATGGGAGTGAGATATTTTCCCTTATGGATGGGTTTTTTGGGTACAAGCAGATCAATATTAATCCAATTGATCAACACAAGACCACCTTTATCTATCATTGGGGCACCTTCACCTACAAGAAACTCCCTTTTGGCCTTAAGAATATTGGGGCCAAATTTCAACAAGAAATGTCATACGCTTTCCATGATATCAAATGCATTGTGCTGGTTCATTCTGCTAAGTGTGAAAACCACCCAGATCATCTCCGTCAGATATTTCTTCATTATACACGCTATAAAATTTGGCTCAATCTGCATAAATGTGCCTTCTGCATCGATTTCGGTAGACTCCTAGGGTTTATCATCTCTAAATATGGAATTTGTCTCGATCCCCTCAAGGTTCAAGTTATTGTCAATCTTCCCTCCCCTTCCTCTTCATGTCAGTTGTAGAGTCTACAAGGGAAAACCAATTTCCTGCGTCGTTTTATAATGAACTATTCTGAAGTAGCCAAAGGATTCACATGATTACTTATGCAAGGTATCCCATTCCTCTAGGATGAGATTTCCCAAACATCATTCGATGCACTGAAGATGTTGTTTATCAATGCTCCTTTCTTTCGTCCTCCCAATTATCATCACGACTATTCACTCTACTTGGCTGTGGAATTTAACACTATTTCCATGGTTCTGGTACAAGATGATGATGATGGGAACAGGAATTTAATTTATTATTTGAGCCACAATCTTCTCGATACCGAAAAACATTACGCACATGTCGAGAAATTGGCATTGGAAGTTGTTCAAGCCATCCAATGTTTTCGCCATTATATCTTATTACGCATAGTAACCATGATTTCTGATTGCAAACCCACCAATTGCTGGGGAGGAAATAATCAAAGTGTATTTTTATCCTCCAAGAGTTCAATTTGGAGTTTACTACCGCCAAATCGAAGAAATCATTGGTTTTTGACAATTTTATTTTCGCTCTCCCTTGTGATTTTGCTCCATCTGGTTCTAAGGAATGCATTCCAAACAACAACATTTTTCTCATTAGAACCCTCGATCCTTGGTACAGTGATATCATTGTATATCTTCATAATTCTTCCTTATAATATGAGTTCATGGAGGATGCTCTCCGACGCATCCGCCATCATTCGCAACCTTATCGCATAGTCAGAGATACTCTCTACTGCATCGGAGTTGATTCTGTTCTCCGCCGGTGTTTAACTCTCGAGGAGGCTAAAAAATTCCTCAATGACTACCACTTTGGTGCATGTGGCAGTCACATGTCTGGATATGCCACTGCACAAAATATTCTTCGTGCTGGATATTTCTTCCCTACCATATTTAAAGACTGCATTATTGTTGTATGTAAGTGTCACGATTTCCATATTTACCAGTGGAAGATGCGCGTGCCACCTGTTCACCTACATTCTGTCATTACCATTGGTCCCTTTGCAAAGTGGGGCATCTATTTTATGACAAGTAATGCTCACTCGACCAGTTGGCATGCTTATATTATCATTGTCATTCACTACTTCACTAAATGGGCTGAAGCAATGCCTACACTCACGGTTGATGGTAAGACAGCCGCTCAATTCCTGTTCAATCATGTCATTACCAGGTTCGGTGTCCCTCAAGCCATCGTTACCGATCATGGTTCTCATTTTTTAGTTACATGATGGTTGAGCTGACTTTTAAGTTGGTTCTACATCATGACTGCTCAACACCGTACTATCCTTAGGCCAATGGCGAGGTTGAAGCCGTGAACAAGGTTGTAGTCACCATGCTTCAATGTGCGATTGGGATGAAAAAATTTAACTAGAATCTCATATTTTTCTGAACTCTCTGGGCTTACCAAACCTCGATAAAGGATGCGACCAGATTCACTACATTCCAACTTGTTTATGGTTTGGAAGCTACCCTTTCAATTGAATGTGAAATCCTTTCTCTCAAGTTAGCTGTTGAATTACTGCCTAATGCCTCGCTGGAATAAGACCGTCTTCTCTATTTAGAGAGGCTTGATGAAACTTGTCGCTTTTCTACTCTTGTCATATAAACATAGAAAAAACTGGTCAAAGCTCATTTTGATCAGATAGTTTCCCCTCGTACCTTTGTAGAAGGAGACCTCATCCTCTTGTATGAACAAGATCATGATAATCCGGGGGTATGAAAATTCAAACCCATGTGGCATGGGCCCTATATCATTAAGAGTGTTTTGAAGAATGAGGCTTATGAGCTAATTGACTCTGAAGCCTATCATTTGGATCAACCCAGAAATGGGTTGTATATTATGAAGTACTATGCATGAAGTTTCTCGTGCATGTTTTTGTACATAAGTGTGTTTTTCATTTTCGTACATTTTTGGCTTGGTGTGCTTTGCGAGCAAATTTTCCTACTTATTATGTCATTGCTTACTATGAAGATGTTTGTTACTTCTTATGTTGGTTTCACGGATGGTGCCTCCCGTAGTACCCAGAATCTGTCTTCCACATCCTGGGTGATTTATAATCCTAATGGTGAGTTGATATACCTTCAAGGTATTTGACAAGGACGAACAAAGAACAATTTCATTGAATATAGTCCCATCATTGAACTCTTAAATGAGGCCATTGCTCTCGACATTCGTGCATTAATTGTTGACTTAGACTCTCAGCTTGTTTTTCTTCAGCATAATGGGCATTATTCTGTTAGAAATCCTCATATTTTAAGGCTGTATTTTCATGGTCGTTTATTAGAAAGGAATTTTGATTACATCATATATCAGCATATTCCTAGGAGAATGAATGTGTTAACTGATGTAGTAGCCAATATTGTATTAAATAGGCATTTTCATATGATTTGTAAAAGCATCATCATTACATAATAATATTTATACAAGGAAAATAGGCATATATATATATATATATATATCAAGTGTTTGCATCCACGTGCATCAAAAATTTTAAAAAATATGTGGAAATAAAAGCCTAGGGGTCTAGTGAGCATGATGCTCATGGTAGCACGTCACTGCACGTACAAGCCACTTCAATAAGTGATGAACACGACTAGACACTCCCATAGTGTGCCTTTGATATTCCCGAGGAAAATCATCGAATCTTGCATAATCTGGGATCTCGCTGCTTAATCCCTCCAGGTTACGTACGATCTCCTCCTCCTCACTTCTCTCACCATGAGGGGCCACCCCAAAATCACACAAAATTCTCCGTACTATTGGAGACATTCATGGAGGTCTTTTTGGGCCAACATTTTTAGAAACATGGATAAACATCAAAACACATATAATAGATAAAAAATCATAAATACTCATCAAAATAAAAAATGAGTCTGACCCAACGCTTACATCCCAATCCTATCCTTCCGGGAGTGGAAGATCTAGGTCACCCGTGAAGTCAGTACTATTATAAGGCCAATCCTCCATGACAACAAGTTGTCGATGAAAATAGTCAAAGAATTCTGGTCTCCACGACATCTGTTGACCACCTCCTGCTCTAGGCATCAATGTCGCCCAATGGACCATCTGTGGCACTTGGGCTAATTGTGTCAGGACTATTACCTCTTGGCACTAAAATATTGGTAATTGTTCCAAGATGAATGGTACCAATATGGACCCATAGCAAAACTGTTTCAATTTTCCATTCTTACATTTCTTTAGTCAACGTTTCAAGTTGATTGTTATGGCCTCCGCCTAGTTGAAAATGGCTGGGGCCATACAGTCCATAGCAAGAAGGAGATGTGTTTTTGTGGCTTCATGCGGCACTTGAGATCTGACAGCTTGTGTGATGGTGTGCAACACTACTTTTAGTTCCAAGTTGGGAATTCTTTGGATATCCACCTTCTCACTCTTTGATCCTTTTGATGCCCCTCAACACACCCTGTCTATCAGAATGCTCATGTTTTTCATCGTAGGTAGGGTGCCTGTGAGGATTGGTGCTACTCCCCTCCTTAATAATCTTGTGATAAAGTATATGTCAAAGACATCAATCTCTAACTCTTGATCATGGATCATGAATCTTTCCCAGTCAGTATCCCATACACTGATTAAGTACAATAATAACTCTGCTTGAGCTCGGAGACACGGTGCCATGAAGAACTTTAGGAGCCCATAGTTTCATAGGGAATCCATGCATCTCACATTCCCTATGGCAAGCTCGTCATCCTCCCCATGTTCTCTTTCCTTCCATTCGATCACCATTTTTCTTTCAAATACCTACAAAAACATCACAGGGGTTTTCATTAGTAAAATTACTCACTATTGTGTTGCTTAAAATGGTTCATTTAGTAGAATTTTGAGGCTAAAAAGGTTGTGGCGATTGGAACGATTTTTTTAAAAATATCCACACCAATTGGCACCTTCCCGTTGAAATTCAAGGTGGTTTGGTAGGAGTCCATGCCTGGAACCCACGCCGATCTCCGTGCCCTATTTTGAACAAAATCCCCTTATAAATGTGGAAAATTGATATGCAGGTATTGAAAATTAGTTGAAAATGCAGGTAAGGATACGAACTCTCACCTAAATAAGACGGATTCATGATTAGTCTCCTTGATTGTTTGCTGCAAGCTCTCAAAAATTAGAGTAAAAAAGGGTAAACAATGCTCACAAGAGTTAAAAAGTGAAAAGTAATTCATTTTTACCAATTTTGTCACTTTATAAACTTTTCGAAACCCTAATTAGGTTTTGAGTATATTTTTTTATTATCTTAATATTTTAGCTCAAAAAATGTGTTTTATGTGTGTTTCTTGTGCAGCAACAGGTCCTCAACATGTTGGCAGTGAAGTCGTGACTTGTATTTTTATTACTTTTTTGGACTCGGTCAAAACACGAAAAAGTCACCCCGTGGAGTCATCTTTTAGCTCTTTTCTGACTCTCAAAAACTTGAAAACATTTACTAGACTCTTATCATTTGAATTCGTTAAAGGCAGCAAAGCGTCATCCGCCTAGTATATGTTTACCGCTTTTTCAGGCTGTTACGGTTTACTTACGAAAAATAAATACCTTGCTAAGAAGATCTCTTAGGTATTTTTTTCTACCTTTTCAGATATGTGAGAATACCTATGAAAAGGGACACATTGGTGTTTTACTTTCTGCTTCTTTTCAAACTCTCTAAAAATGAAAAGACATTGATTTCTTCCTTTGTCAGACTTGTTAAAAACTTAGATGACATCGGAAATCATCACCATGATGTAATTGAGTTCCTCCTTCCTAGGGCTCGTAAAATGTGCTAGGATGGATTTGTTTGAAGGAAAAGCTTATATTACAAGCATATGTTATCCCCTTCAAGATTGTTTCCAAAAATAATTGGCATACTCAATAGAAATGGTGGGGAAAAATGGAACCGGTTCTCAGTCATGTCGGCACTATGTTACTCTTGAACATGAAACTTGTCTGCAATTCGTGTCGGGTTAGGGGCATCCCATTTCGTCATTTTTGACTCCATGGTTTTGGGTTATCTATTTTGACCTCTCATTTGCTCTTTTCCATGTCGTCATGTCCTTATATCCCTTGATGTAAAATACTGCCAAATTCCGGAGTCGTGTTGCCAATATGTTCAAGAGAATTTTGCTTCTTTAGTTTTCAACCTCTGAACCTCTTTTTACTCCTGATTCCTATCATATTATTCCTCTATCTTGTGTCGATGAAATGGGAAACATTATGGCACTGGTAGGAAGTTATCGGCTCACACCCATAGAGAAATTAACACTGGGCCCTGTGCCCATTGGCGCTTTGTCTCAGTGTCTTACCCACACTGAGTTGTTTTTGGAATATTTTTTAAAATGGAAGCGAAGTTTCCATTCCTAAATACTTTGTGAGAGGAGTCAGTATGGTTTTTTCGACTGAATAATGACGAAATTATCCCTTTAGATTATTATTTCCTATATTTTTGAAACTCCCCAAAGGGATAAGGCCTCTCTTCCACCTAATAAGGGATCCCAAACCACCTCCTCCTCTCCTATAAATACTTCCTTCTCACATGGTTTCAGCTTGCTGAAGAGTCGTTACTATAGCTAGTGTGAAGAACAAGGTAGAGAGTAATCCATTGTTGAGAGAGAGTTTAGGCCATTTCCTTCATCAAATCCGATTCCCGACGAATTCTTGAGATGCAGCTGACTAAACCTGTTGAAGGGCACTACAATGTCAAGGCATTAAGGTTGTAAAATTATTCACTTATATTAATACATGGCTGTTTTTTTGGTTCCAATTTTGTGTTTATGAAAAATGTTTGATTCTCCTTGACCAATAAAATAGCTATAAATGAAAGTATGTATTTGTATGTTTTCATCGTTCTCTTGATCTTCGTGTAGGTACACCAACACTATTACTGATGGACCGTGACGCTTGAAGATGAATATGAGTAGATCGCTGCTACAAACTACGATGAAAGAGTTGGACCAAGGTAGGTCATCTATCTCAAATAATTCTTCATTTATAAGCTAGGAGTCTGAAATTTGAGCATGTTCCCTTATTTCTAGACCCACCCTAGGGCTAGAGGGATCGCCTCTGTCCATATAGAGGATTTACCTGCACAAGAGAGGGCCACTGCATCCTCATTTTGCAGCCCCCTGGATCCACTAGGTGGTGCAACTCCTGATACTGCAGGTCGTCCTATATACCCAATAAATTTCACCAGTGTTATATTTTCATACCAAAAGTGAATGAATCAGTACCTCATAAAATATTTTGAAACTTTGAAATGCACATAAAAGATAAGAAAATTCTCACTTACCATCTTCCCCCCATGCTTGACCTGGCAGAAGTGGCAAGTATGGGTCCCCATGATAGTTCATCACACTATAGGGATAGTCATCTATGTAAAGTGGCATCTGATCCTAATGCACAGATAACTTGGGTTAGAACACCTGTCCAAATGTGCCACCTCCGTCTCTACAAAATAGTCTCCCCCATCAACGCATCCTGGGCTCTCGCGGGCCCCCATCCTGGATATGTATACGAGGCCGAAGTGTCATGATCTTCTCAAATAAGAGCGAACATAACACTATTCCATATTCATAATCATGGTTCACTTGCCGCTTGCATAGAAACAATTGTCATTTCAAAGATGACAACATCATTTGGGCCTACCCATAGTAGGTCCCACTCAATACTCTGTCAAAAAAATCATCTGACCCCCAGTGATGTGGTGGAGCACCAGGTTGCCCAGGATCTATAGCACCCCTATGGACACAGCACCATTCTCTAGCCTCTCTAGTTCTTCGATTGGTATCCATGTCTCTTTTACATGGAAACCCGATCGACAGTGGCGCTCTACAAACTCCATGATGTTCCTCCCTCACGGTTACACTAGCTATGTGTTTCCCACCATCCCAAGTGGCAGGAGACCGGTCAGGAAATATATATCCTGGATATTCAACTAGATTTGGTGCCCCTACACTATAAATATCTCATAATCACGATCCCAATAGCTGACAATCAAGGCCAACAAGGGCTCTCCTGCTCTCATCAAAGGGTTCTCCACAAACTTTAGGACCCCAAACCTCGCTAATGCAACATGGACTACATGATCCTCTCATATCTTAGACCGTAATGTGTCCATGTCTCTCTCTCTCCAATTGATCCTCAACTCTGTCATATCTACACAAAACCATCATGTTTGTTAGTGTACAAAAATGAAGGCTACATCATAGCCATAAAAACCCATCTCTTAGCCAAAAATAGCACTAAAAACCCCTCTCCTTGAGAGGTCACACTTTTCGAGCCATTCTTGGGACAGGTCGGAGTTGTCTCCCCAATACCTACTACCCAGGTTGCAAAAAAGGCCCCAAAAAGTGTGACCCGGCTGTGAAGAGGAGAAGGGATATTTTCTTGAGCTTCGGGTGCCTAAAATGAGATTTTGATCCACTGAATTGAAAGAATATGGTTAGGCCTCTTACCTACAACTGATGGATCTTGATTCCAATGGTCCGTTTGTCTCTAGCTGCAAGATTTAGGACCTTTTCTCATCTCTACATTCACCACAACTACACTTAAAAATGAATCAAATTGAAGGGATATATACCTGATGTTGGTCAAAACTGCAATTGGTTTTACTCTGTTTCAGCTAGCTTACAGGTTGGAATCTATATTTCTTATTGATTGTGAAATTACCTCTCTTAGGTTAGCTGTTGAGCTTCTTCCTGATACTTCCAGTCTCGAATAATTCCTCCTTCATCTAGAACATCTTATTGAGCAGCGTCGAGATGTAGCTATGATGAATGAGGCACATAAAAAATGGGTAAAGGTTCAGTACGATAAGGTGGTCAAACCTAGGGTCTTCTTTCAAGGTGACCTTGTCTTGTTTTATGCCCAAGAGAAGGATGCCTTGGGGGTAGGTAAGTTTAAATCCATGTGATATGGCCCCTTCATCATTAAAAAGGTCCTGAATAAAGGAGCTTATGCCTTGATTGATTTTGACAGAAATGAGTTGGTGGAGCATAGAAATGGGCTCTATTTGAAAAAGTATTATGCCTAAGCTCTGGCCTAGCATCTTGCTTTGTTGTATATAATTTTTTTGTTTTTTTACAAATCTGAATTTCGATTTCTTGGTGATTTTGATGAAGTTGATCTGCTTTGGCAGGTGTTATTGGATGACATGAATCACTTTGGTTTTGCTGATGGTGCTAATAGACATACCCGGAACTTAGCTTCCACGGCTTGTGTACTTCATTATCCATCCAGTCAGTTGTTAGTATCAAGAGGTGTCTGCATTGGTCCTGCTTCAAACAACATAGCATAATACACTGCAGTAATTAATCTACTCTTGGAGGCAATATCCTTGGGTGTTGATTCGTTAGTAGTTTTCTTGGATTCGTAGCTAGTGGTTTCATAGTTGAACAACATATATCGAGTTAGAGACCCATTTTTACATTGATTGTTTTTTAGGGTACGTTTGTTACAAATATCATTTCAATTTATAACATTCATTCATATTCCTTGAGATGAAAATTGGATGGCAGACTTATTGCTTAATCAAGCAATTCATTGGCATATTAATCGTTGAATACTTTAAAATATATCAAATACATCATAATTTTTCATACATTTGAGTCATCACATCATATAAATCATTGCATATACATACATACATATATATATATATAGTCAGAGTGTTCAAAATATATACAAAATCTGGACCATCATGTCCTACAAAATTAGGGCTTATGCCCGATCATGTCTATCATGAAAAAATATTACAGTCATTGGATCATATCTATAAAATATACTCCTGAGGTCCCTGTCCAACATTTTTGTTCCCATAAAAAATAATGGCAGTTGCTACACGGCAGAATAGCCACACCCATTTTCGTGGTACTCCTACCACCCATCTCTGGATTTCCTCTAGTAGGTCCTCTACAACAGCCATAGGCACTTGGTGAGTCAAACTCTCCAAGTTCCTCTGTACGACATGAAGTGTTCTACCAGGGTCTTCAGCATCTAACTCACCCCTACGGCGACTGTGCCTTGGGCATCCCTCAGGCCTCACTGGTCCCATGTCTGCATCATGATCATCATAATTTTGCAAGTCATTTATTCTAATAAAAAAAAAATTCATTTTCATACTTTGAAAAAATAAAAATAAAATCACATAATAAAAAAACAAAAAATGCAATCTCATCAGTTGTGCCCCATGCTGCACTGGTTGGCAGGACTAGATCTGCATCACTGTGAAATTCCATCCCAGCATAAGGATAATCTTCAACTGCGATGACTTGCTCTTCCCATTGGAAGAACTCATCATCCAAAGTGGTCCGGGGAATTTCACTTCCCCCCAATCTTTTCCTCAGATTTTCCCATTGGTCTATTCTTGGATCTCTCGGGCTGCTAATGGTAGAGATGACTTTGGGCTGAAGACCTCGGACCCTCTCGAATAAGAATGTCAGTAATATTGTACCATAGTCGAAATGTTTGGTCTTTTATTTCCGAATTGAAGTTAATTTTTTCTTCATGTTGCTGAGTAAGTTTGTGCACCAATCAAAGAGATGAATCAAGCATTCTACGACTATGCTCATTTGTGTTCTCGAAGCCTGATGCAGAGAATCAGATCCTACTACTCTACTAATGGTAAAGAGAAGGATCTTCATGTATAAATCCTTCAAGTCTCTTATAGGAATTTGAGTTACTACTTTTTGTGCATTATCTACGCAGTAGACGTGGACATAATCCTCCACATTAAGCCCTCCACCGGTCTTTGCATTTAAATATACTGGGTCTCCTCTCTGAGACAGTCCAGTGATGAAATATATATCTTCCACTTCTATGCATAGTGGCATCTTATCAATAATTAAGTAATCTTCTTCCATTTCCCAATGATCAACCAACATTAGAAGCAACTATACATTGCTTTTCATATTTGGCATTTTGAAAAACTTGAGCAATCCACAATTTTGGAGAACATCTAACGAATTTTGATCTTGAATTACTTCATTGTCAATTGCACTATGTTCATTCTCTCTCCAGCTAATAGATATCCTGAAAAAATCATTAAGTGGTTGCTTATTTATACCTTAAACTGAAACGAAATTGATGCAAAGGATGAGTTTAGAGATTACCTAGCAGATTTGATGCAATTTGACGGTTGATTGCTTTGGTTTTGAGAAAAGGAATTTTTGCTCCAAAAGCTCCTTCTCCACTTCTGCAATGTGAAAATGATCCAAATGTGAGTCAAATGGTGTATTTATGCCCATAATTTGAAAATTTTTGAAAATTTTCCTTGTGCTTATTTTTCGAATTTGATTAAGGCTATATAACCATTTGGCTTGTAAGTGTTGGGCAAGCTATTTTTTCAGGTACATGTTGCTGAACTCAAGATTTTCTAGTTTTTCTTCGGATCCATGACTGCTGACCTATCATGGTAGGTATATGATTTCGAACTGGCATATAGGGTAGGAAATCCACTTTCCATTGCATTTTTCATACTAGCCTCCATTATGATCACTTGCCATAGGGTTGATCCCATCATGTCAAGAGTACTTAACCCATTTCACTCGCTGATTTTTTTAATCATGACTTGGTGGTAGAGCCTTCCTTTACATGGGCTTCCTAGTTAGTTCCTTCCTACCATTTGTCGCCCATGCTACAATTCTTGTAGGCTCGGTAGTCCTCTTTAGTCCCACCATGTCTTATGAGTTGAAGCTTCATTCTTCTTCTTCTTCGATATCAGTTTTCTGTCCATTACGCTAGAGGCTCCCTTATGTTGTTGAGTTGTATTATTGCATTAGATATTGACTACATTTTTATTTTTTCCTTTAGCTGGCTTCATATGGACTCATGTTTAAGCCATCTTTTGACTATGTCTTTCTGTACAAGTTAACCATGCAATCACTTAGCTTCTGCAACTTGACAACCTTACCCATGGATGGAACATTCCTCCGAGTGTCACTTACCAAGTTTTTGCCACCTTGCATTGAGCATAGGATTGTTCCTATCCCAGGAACTAGTGCATCTGTGTCACGACACTCATTCTATCGATTTTACTATAGCATTCTTTTATTATTTTTCAGGCTTTAATATGAAAAAGCAAAAAAAAAAAATATTTTGAAAAAAAGTGGGAACGGGATATTTCTTCCATATTTGATGGTAGCTATAGTGTTAGTTTTTCACCCTTGACACTCATTATCATTATCGGTGGGTTGTCTCACATTTTCTAATGGTATACAACAATGACTAGTAATCAAACTATTTCTCACATGGTCGAATTCATCTCATTTATTCCCATAATGTGGAATTGTGCCATGGTGATTGGTGAAGACCTTGGGTTTGCATCAACATTCTTTGGTTCACTTTGACAGCTCCTTTAGTTTTCTGCTAGTGATACCATCCACCCTTATATGTTGCAGATTCATCACAGTGACATCTTATATGTTGGCTCCTGAGTTGCATGTTGTATCATTTGTTCCACCACTTATGATTTGGTACTTGGAGATTCAGTTGTAACTTTTTTGATCAGATATCCATTGCAGAATCATTGATCAGTATTCTATATTTGATACATGGACTTCATTTTGACTTGTACTTTCGAGCAGTGATCAGATGATTCACTATGTACTTTACATTTCAACTATACTTGTATACATATTGGATCTGCTATATACTTCGTATGCAAACATGATTTTCCTTCATTGACCATGGGTATTCCCGCCTCAGACATGAACTATATTTCTGATCTCTGTCACTAGTTTTTTGGCAGGCTGAAATCTGGTGAAGTCCTCTCTAGTCCTCGCAAGGTTCTTTCTATGCACATAATACATTTTAGCCATCATGTACCCCTTTTGACCTCATATATTATTGGGAATCTGTTATAGCATCATTTATCACAAGCTTATACTTGATGATTTACACATTTTCCTTGGGCACCCCTTTCCTTTAGACTTGGACTTATTTCTCAAAAAACAGTATCTTAAATCCCATACGCGACTCTGCCCAGAATTTTCCACGTCTATGCACGAGTCCATAAATAGAGAACCATGTATGCCATTTTAATCATTAAAAGATATATATTTTCCATATTTTAGAGGTAGGGTTTACGATTGTTCTAGTAACTGAACCACCCCAGCCCGCAGCCTAACTTTTCCCAACTATAAAAACTAATTTGAGGGAGTATAAAATCTCCTCAAGGGAATTGCCTAAGAGTGGAAGAGAGAGAGAAATGTAGATATTATATGCTGTTGGAACCCTATCTAAGTCTGATATATTCTCGTGCCTCCTGCACTTCCCAGATATTTGCAAGAAACCCTTGTTTCCTTGATATGTTCATCACCCCATAAGACATCCGTTGTGCGCTCATATTGGAAGAAATCTCGAGAGGCTAGGGTAGGGTGGATCCAGAGGACTGTATGCTCGAAGGTCATGACAAATTTTAGGTGATTTATCCATGTTTATTTATTGTACATGTCATGAATAATAGAAGAAGCCATCTTTTTCGTGATTTTTACATGTCAATAATATTTTATACATGTGTAATGATCATCAATTGAACATTTAATATTGTTTTCATGATGTTATGCATGATTTCCACTAACATATAGAGCATATATATGTTGTACAACTAGGTTTTGTGTTCATTCTTTACTGATTTATAGATTATGGAGCACAAAGTTTTGTAGGGGGTTTGCACCCTGCAGGATCTACTTCAACCGAGGGACATCCGAGTAAGTTCTGCAACCTCTAGATTCCAGTTATTTGCATAGAAGTTGGTTTAGTGAGTCCTTCTTGAAATGGCATGCTCCTGATCTATTAAGGTTAATGAACCCAAGACCTTTAGGGTAAAAATTCCTGAAACAACAATCTTCTCCTCAATCTTAGTTGGACTCATGCCATGCTATGTGTTACGTCCATTCTCTTTCATGTTCTTTGATTTCCGCACGAAGGGAAGATCATCATTGTCAACCAGTTGACCTTTCTCACTTCTTCATCTTTTGAGAGCAAGATTCCATATGTAGATCATATTCCTACACCTTATGAGAGCATAGGAAAGAGTCATTTTAAATTTCCTGCCCTGATGGGTCTTTTTTCTCTTCCTCCGCCCAACATTTCTGGTCAATATGATCTCCAGGTCTTCTGATCCATGGATCATCACTTCGCCCAAGAAAGTTGATTCATTTGGTGACGTGATGTCGTTAAGCCCAATATAAATTTTTTATTGTGAACTTATTTCAACTTCGGCTCCCCCTCCTCCTAGTCCTGGTCCATTGAGTATGTCTCTTGACATGTATTCTCAATCTCATTGCCTTGGCGCATCGGATTCTCCCAACCCCTTAATGAGATATTTCCCACTAATGAGTCCATCATGGAAACCATATCTCTCAAGGATCCTCCTTGGGACGATAATCATCATCGTTCCTCGTTCTGTTGGGAAAAATACTGAGAGGGGGGGGTGAATCAGTATTTTAGGCTGAACAATTTTTCTTTCCTTTTCTTTCAAAACAACCATATGTTACAGTACTGCATTCAACGTGTATGTCCTGATATCTTATTATGCTTTTACTTAGAGAAATGCATCAGATAAGCATTAAGCATGAACAGAAACAATAGAACAAACCATTAACCATGAACAACACATATGGACACCAGGATTTAAGGTGGAAACCCAATTCGGGAGAAAACCACCGCTGCGTAATCTTAGTCTTCAATATTTTATTATAGAGAAAACCTTTTACAATTTATGCTGGTGCAGATTCATACTAGCACGCAGGCACCCACCTGCAAAAGGATACAACCTTCTCTCGTTTACCAGCCTCTCCTGGAAGGGAGCTACAACCCCCTGACTGAAAGCTTCGACCTTCAGCACCACTGTGGACCTCGTTTCATCAATTTTCAGACTTTATCACACAGCCGCAACCCCAGACTTTAGAAAATGTAAGCATTCGACATCCTGTTTGACTTTCTGGATAAAAATTCTTCAACAGACATGCGTTAGCTCTTCATTGATTCTTCTATTTAATGAATCCTAGATTCATTCTTTCGATGGGTGCTACATGGAATCAGAATTATCAGTTAAGCACATCGTCTGTCCATACAGATATTCCTTAGAATAATTTGCTCTTCTTCCGTGCTAGGCTCTCTCCCATCTATCACTTTCGAATAATGATCTTTGCCCTTTATATAGTTCTCGCCTTTCTCAATACCATGAGTCTAAGACTACTCAACCGCTAATGGTATTCCTTTGTCAATATTCCCTTTATTTTATCCCCGGGGCTCTTCAAATTCTTTTTAATTTATTTCATTAGAACGAGGAAATTCAAATTATCTATGTGTGCCAAGCTTTTAAGCCAAAGTTTAACCCTTCGGATTTTATAAACAATATCTAATGCATTTCCATATGCAAGTGTCTTGTTGATGTGATGAGTTCCGCAAGCGGAACAGCCATACATCTCAATTGCTTTGTATTAATAATTGTGCCAAACTAAATTGAAACCCCAATCTTTGTCTCCGCCATATAATATTATAAACATTAACGAGCCACTGACTCATCAGTAATATATATATCCATATAAATTTTTGGGTTCTTCAAATAATATTCAATCTTCGATTCCGGGCCCACATTGCAACTTACAACCGGCGGAAATAACATATGGCGAAAATGCGATATTGTGATCGTGTGATGTTGCAATCGTGCGATGGCACGATGATCGCATATCGCAAACAACGGAACTTGCGATGGCAGAGGGCGATGATTATAATATGCGCTTTTGCAATTTTGCGTTGATCGTACATCGCAAATGGGAATTTTGCGATGGGCAATTTCTGAATCTGTAAACTTGTGCTCTTGCAATTTGCGCTCAAGTGGTAGGGACCACTTGTCCTGCCACATTCAAAGATTTAAAGTCTTTCCGTTGTTTAATCATACTTTCATAAATTTTCTTCATGCTTGGTTGTTGAAGGCATAAATTCCCGAATTGACTGTCTTGAATAACTTTGCTCCTCCGTAAATTAGATTTACGGGAATAACTTCGTTCCACTGTAAAGACGACTCTGCTCAACACCATAATCAACTCTCCTCTGCAATTTGTGGCTGCGGCCCATGACAATTAATTCATCCTTACATTTCTCCCATCCTTCTTGAATGTGTGTTGATGTTCACCAAAATTCTGCTGCGCCTTTGTACTCTTCCCATTCTGTCTCTGCTCCTTCTGTTCGTCCTTTGTTCTTTTCTACTGACCTTTTCCAAATCCTTTGCCATCAATGACAATATTTCCAACAATCTCGCCCTTTGGCATTGATGGCAATACTCTTCCTTTCTAATACTCTTCTATTCGTCTTGTAGAAGCCCTTCTTTGCGTGTCCTCCCCCTTTGACATCAATGGCAAAGGGTTGATCAAGCTCTTTTGTACTACCATGCTCCCCCTGAGATCATGCTGCATTATTTAACATAGTATTGGCAGATTGCATCCTTCAACAAGAGTGTACCCCATTGAATCTTCTGGATTTTAAGCAGATCTGATCTTCTGCATAGCAGAGACTACTCCCAGCTTTTCTCTGAGATATTCGAACGCTTCCCTGGGTAAAGGTTTGGTAAATATATCAGCAACTTGTTCTTTGGAGGGAACATACTCCAACTTCACCTTTTGTTCAAGCACTTGTTCACGTAAGAAGTGATACTTGATGGGAATATGCTTGGTCTTGGAATGCATAACATGATTATTTGAGATACTGATGGCACTTGTGTTATCACACATAATGGATATAGGAGATGTGCATTTGATTTGAAAGTCTTGTAGTGTTTGCATCATCCAAAGAAGTTGAGTGCAACATGATGCGGCAACCACATATTCTGCTTCTGCTGTAGATAAGGCAATAGAGCTTTGCTTCTTACTGAACCAAGATACTAACCGGGGCCCCATAAAGAATGCACCACCACTAGTGCTTTTTCGATCATCAACACTTCCAGCCCAATCTGCATCAGTGTATGCATGAAGAGTAAGATCAACATTCTTTGGATACCATAGTCCAAAGTCTTGAGTTCCCTGTAGATATTTGAATATTCTTTTCACAGCTTGAAGATGAGACTCTTTTGGATTGGCTTGAAATCGTCCAACAATCCCAACTGCATGCATGATGTCTGGTCTTGTCCCAGTGAGATAAAGTAGACTTCCTATCATAGATCTGTATTCTGGTTGATTTACGGTGGGGGAATCATCATTAGAACTGAGATTGCATCCGGTTATCATTGGTGTACTTACAGGTTTGCAATCTTCCATGCCATACTTCTTCAAGATTTGCTTGAGATACTTTGCTTGTGATAAGAATATACCATTTGTTGCTTGTTGAACTTGCAGGCCAAGAAAAAATGTTAGTTCCCCGAGCAAGGACATTTCAAATTCTTGCTGCATATCAGAAGCAAATTTTTGACTCATAGACTCTTTATTAATTCCAAAAATGATATCATCGACATATACAACCACAATCAACAGTTTTTCATTTTCAATTTTTGTGTACAAGTTGCTATCAGCAGACCCCTTTGAAAATCCTTGTTGATGAAGATATTTGTCAAGATGATAATACCATGCCCTTGGAGCTTGTTTGAGACCATATAGAGCCTTTTTAAGTTTACACACAAGTTTTTCATCATTTCCCAAAATGAATCCTTCTGGTTGTTCTATATAAACTTCTTCTTCTAAATCACCATTGAGAAAAGCGGATTTAACATCCATTTGATAAAATTTGATTTGTTGGAAGCTTGAAAACACAAGAAACATTCTTATGGCTTCAAGTCTGGCTACAGGAGCAAAGGTTTCTTCAAAGTCTATACCTTCTTGTTGAGCATACCCTTTGCACACAAGTCTAGCTTTATTTCTTATAATATCCCCATTCTCATTTAACTTGTTTTTGAATATCCATTTAGTTCCAATGACATTTTTGTCATGAGGCCTTGGTACTAACTCCCAAGTGTGATTTTTTCCAATTTGGTCAAGCTCTTCATTCATGGCTTGAATCCAACATTCATCTTTGCTTGCTTGACTGACATTGTGAGGTTAAACAGTGGACAGAAATGCCAGATTGCTAGAAGATTCCACAACAGTCCTTCTTGTTTGTACTCCTGATTCCTTTTCTCCCAAAATTTGAGATTTTGGATGATTCTTTTGAACATATCTAGATGGAGCCTTTTCAGACAGCTCTTCTTCAGGTTCTTCACTGGGTGTACTGTTTGTATCATTACTGTTTGATGTAGGAGGATATGTGTCTTCATCATCTTCATCTGTTGTTTGCTTTTCTTCTTTTGGGGCTGTAGTAGACTCATCAACAACAACATCAATACATTCAACAATCTTTCGAAGTCTTTTATTGTAACATTTATATGCCTTACTCCTAGTGGAGTAACCAAGAAATATTCCTTCATCAGCTCTGGGTTCAAACTTTCCAAGTTTTTCATCATTATTTTTGATAAAGCATTTGCTCCCAAAAATTCTAAAATGCTTTATAGTGGGAGTATTACCATATCAGAGTTCATATGGAGTTTTATCACTATTTACATGAACATGTGCTTTGTTGAGGATGTTTGTTGCGGTATGTGCTGCTTCTCCCCAAAATGTGTCAGGTGTTCCAGAATCATCAAGCATAGCTCTAGCCATTTGTTGAATTGTTCTGTTCATTCTCTCTGCAACACCATTCTGTTGTGGAGTGTCGGCTACAGAGAACTGTCTTTTTATGCCGTGTTGTTCACAGAATTCAAGAAATTCTTTGGATGTATATTCTCCTCCTCGATCAGATCTAAGACACTTGATTTTTAATTCTAATTCATTCTCCACTAGTTCTTTGAAAACATGAAATTTCTCAAATGCTTCATCTTTGTGTTTAAGCAGCCCAATCCAACACATTCTAGAGAAATCATCAATGAATAAGATATAGTATTCTTCACCACGGGGTGAATTTTTCCTCTTAGGTCCACATATATCAGTATGAATAATTTCAAGAGGCTTACTTGATGATCCTACCTTGGCATTAAATTGTACCCTGGTTTGCTTACCAAATTGGCAAGACTTGCATATGATATTTTCAGGTAGAGTAATATTGGGAAGATCAAAAATAACTTTAAGTCTATTTGATTTTTTGATTTGAGAGAAGCTCAGATGCCCCAACCTTTTATGCCATAGCCAATTTTCTGAATATTTACTCAAATAACATTGTTCTTTGGGGTTCTTCAATATATACAGGTTGTTTGGAGTTCTTTTTCTTTTTATAATTGCTTTACCTGTATCAAGATCACGTACCACACATTCTTTTGAACTAAAGACAACTTTAGTTCCTTGATCACACATTTGACTTACACTTAACAAGTTATGCTTTAATCCATCCACATACATGACTTCATTAGCTTTCACCTTATCCTTTAGGAAGACAGACCCTTTTCCTTTAATTACCGCAGGAGTATCATTTCCAAATGTAACATTATTCTCCTTTTCTAGAGCACTATATGCAAGAAGTTTGTCTTTATCACCTGTCACGTGTCTTGAGCATCCACTATCAATGTACCATTGGTTCTCTTCATCTTTTGCAAATAACGTTATGCCACAATTTTCAACCTGTAACTCCTTCTTTTTCCATACTTTGGATCTTGAAGAAACATGTTCTTTTGGCTGAACTTTGCTCCTGTATTCAGATTCTTCATGGCCAAAGTTATTGCAATAAGTGCATTCAAATTCATTTTGAAGAGGACAAAAGTTGTTATAAGTATTCTTCTTTGCTTCAATATCAGTCCTTTTCTTTCTTGCTTATCTTGTCATAATAGTTTTATATGCTACACATTGACTAGCTTTATGACCAAAATTGTGACATGAGAAACATTGTCCATTGAAGAAGAAATTTCTGCGATCATAAGATCTTCTAAATGAATTCATCTGTTGATTAGTGTTTCTTTGAAAGAAATTTCTGTTAGTGTTTCTTGAATTGAAATGATCATTCTTTACCTGTAAATATTCTTTATTCCCTTGCTGAGTGGCAGCATGTTGTAAACCAGTTGTAACTGCTTTTAGATAATTTGGTGCTGATGCCTGAGAAGACTCTCCAATATATCCAAGACCTGTCTTTATAAGAGGAGAACGTTGTACCTTGATAATCTCATCGAAGGTTTCAGACCCTTTAGCAAATCTAAGATTCAGAGTCTTTACTTTCCCAAGTTCTCTTCTTAGATCTACTACTTCACATTCTAATTTCTCATTGTGTTTCTTTTTATCTTCAAGCTGATTTTTCAGAGTTTCTATGATTATTTTTCTCTCTTCTAAGCAAATTTTGAGTTTATTGTTTTCATTAAGAAAATCACTGTCTTCTAGAGCGTCCAAAAAAGTATCCTCTTCTTCTCGAGATTCATTTTCAAATGCCATGAGAAGTCTCAGATCTTGTTCACCTTCTTCCTCACTATCAGGTAACCCATCACTATCTTCATGAGTATAGTAACTCCTTTTAGAGCTAAAATGATTCTTAATCCTTCTTGCTACTTCCTTCCCCTTTTTATGTGTTTCTTTATAAGGACACTTAGTAGCATAATGACCAACTCTTCCACAATCAAAACATTTGAAAGGAAGCTTACCTTTGAATCGTCCTGTGCCAAGGACCTTAACATTGATATTAATCAATTACCAGAGTACTCTGCTATCGACAAATAAATAGCTAAAGAAATGATGGATGAAACAACAAACCCTAGCGAAGCTAGGTTTGCTTCCCCTGAAAGGCATGAACAAGAAAAAGAGAACACTGAAGCAATATCTCAACCTGAAAGCCCTCAGGGGATTGCAGATTCGACCAAGGATATGATTCCTGAAGAATTTAGCCAAGGGCATATGAATGTGGAAGAAGAACCCCAAGCAGAATACCAAGAAGAGAACTTAACTGAAGGCACAGCTGATATGGACCAAAACCCTGCTAAGCAAACGGGTTCAGATAAATGAGCAGTTGTTCCATCCAAGAAGAGAAGGAAAGTGACTGAGATTGAAAAGCTTCGCAGGGAATGAATGAAGCTTCATAGACTCATAGAACAGCTCAGGCAAACCATTAGGGTTCTGAGAATGAAACAAATGCCTAAGCTAGCCCCCAAGAGAAGAAGCATAGCTGCTAAGCAAGCTTCGAAAAAGAGAAAATTGGCCGCTAAGAGGAACCCCCAAGTTGTAGAGGCCATGCCTGAGCCTAATTATGGAGATACGGAACAGCAAACAGTTGTTCCAACACAAGTTGTTCCAGAGGGACCCGCTTCAAGTGGAAAGATGCAAGCTAGTAGTCAGCATACCTTTAGTGACCCGACACTAGCCAGACTCCAGGAGGAGTTGGCACAGGCCCGAATAGAAAGACAAAGGTTGGAAGAAGACATTGTCTCAAGGAATAGATATCAGGAGTTGCAGCAAAAGATGAAGATTATCCATGAAGCAGAAGTTGAAGCTCACGAAAAGTGTCGAAGAGCAGAGGAAAAGGCTGACAAGGTAATGAACCAATTAAAACTAGCCTACAATTGAATGGACACTCTCTTCTCATTGTACACTGATGTCTTAGCCTGTAGATGTCCCACCAAAAACTATGCCTTATTTTTACTAGAAATATATTTACAGCTAAATATTAAGGCAGTTAGGGCACGGAAATCCATAGAGCTAAAAACTATAGATGACTTTGTATCATGCTGCAAACTTTATGGGATCAAAGTACAACGCCTTTTGTGTGAATTTTATTTACATAATCTAATACTTGAAAACGATTGTGAATCAAATCCTAGCCCTTTTATGGGAGATGTCCAACACCAGGCATTCATTTCCTTTGTTGTAAACCAATTAAAATGGCTTAAAGCCTATAATGCTTTTCAAAGGCAGGAAAATGAATTAGATTTATGGGTTAGAAGTGAACCTTAGGACCCATTTCAATTTTGGGCTAGGCAGAAAAGTTTGATGACAAAGGAAGGCGTTACCCAAGCATTGGGGCCTGTCCACAAATCCGTTATCTTGAATGGAACATATTATTTCTTATCCATTAGAAACCAAGCTTATATATCAGCTAAGGTCCGATGGAGAATTTCCAATCAGAATGTGCAAAATAGAGAACCGTTTAATTACAAAAACTTTGGGCTAGCTGCGGACTGCTTGATTTCCTATAGTAATCTCATTTTAAAAGAAGGACCATTCTGGCTAGGTTGTAGGTTCTGAAGCCCCATTTCATGGTATCCTGCTTCAAACTACAAATCCATTTACGAAAGTCTCCCCGAAGGACAGACAGAGCATGTTTTTGAGGAATTAGTTGCACTGCATGGTTTTAGGCCTTTTGATGACAAACGTTATCCGGCTTATTCTTTGACTGCTCTCCATGTGAACTATAGTTTTCATGAGGACATGAAAAATATTAAGCAGGGGGGTATGTTGGGAAGTGAAAAAAGTATGAAATTATTGTGCAATTTCTCATTATTTTACTATAGACATACTCCTTTTTACCTTGGGAAGGTAATTTATTATAAGAATTATGGTAGAATTGAAAAGGTTTATGTTTATTGTAAAAAGATGACTAAATGTTGTTTTTTGTTGAAAAAAACAGGAATTAGATGAAGTGAATAGCTGTACCAAAGGCGAGGTTGAGATTAATGCAACTACTGATCCATCAGCGTTAAACCACATCCAACCAAATACAAGGAGATCCGAACGCATTTCCAAGAAAAGGCAAGGGACAGAGCGGCTTCGGTCAAAGTAAACAAGATGATAACTAAACGAAGGGGAGAAAATCCCTCAGGATCCTTCGATCCTGAGGGATCGTTGTTCAAACTCATCTTATTCCTTGTCTTGTCCATCAGGGTCTGATATATAAAGCAATGTCCTTTATTGATCAGGGGATCAGTCTGAAGTTCTCATATTAAAACATTTCCTCTGTAATATTGTTTATTGACTCTCGGCTTTGAGAGAACAGTCTTTGTAATACTTTATGTTTGATTAATATCAAAGACGTGTTTTATTTCATCTCTTAAGTTCTGAAGTAGCCCAGCAGTATTTCACTGGCGCTAAGGGCCCGGCTCTGGTGGAATTACCTTGTTGTTTGTATTTCTAATATGTGCTTACTATTGTGTGAAGTTGTGTTTAAAGTTTATTTTAATTGCAGAGTTAATTGATTGTTGTTGGATTGAATACAGATTCATTGTGATCATTAACGAGTTGCATTACACTTTTATCATCTGCAAGAAGTGTTTTCGTTGTTCATTTACCTTGCCATCATTATAAAGCTTTGTTGTTCTATATTTAATTCTAGTTGTTGTTCTATTGGTTTATGATTTGTTATAATTGATTGTTGTGTAGTCTTGGCTATCGACGGGATTGGAGTATGGAGATTAGTTTATTGATCACGTTAAAATTATAATCGCTGTTCAATTCATGTTGTTGTTCCATTTCTGCTTATTGTTCATTTTTGATTCATAGCTTTAGATTAGCAGATAGATGGGTTACAAT